>JAMZAV010000177.1:0-533743 GCA_024449915.1 Sweltsa coloradensis
ATTCTATTAGGGCCTACATAATTTTTTATTATTGGAGGCTTACCAATTTTATCTCCTAATTAGTAAACAATTCCATATATTCTTATAATTTTATAGGCCTAATGTTGTTACTTAAGCGCAAATTTCCCTTGCTAGCCCTACACCGCCTCAAGAGGCAGGTGCAAAAGTTGTAAAGTGGTAATTACTCCCTGGACAGAAGAACATGTCTGCGGAAGAAAAGTTGTAACACCTGGACAAAAGAACGCTTTTTTCTTCAAATGTGCAAAAGGTGTGAAAATTGGTGAACAAAAGACCAGACCTAGCCTAAAGCTTAGCGGGAGTGACTAGGTATATCACACTGCACACAAGCCAAAGCGCCTTGGTTGAAATCGCCTTCAACGAATTTGATTTGGGATCCGCCCATATATCATGCCACTACAAAGAGCGTTCTTCCAAGCAGGTTGCCGAGTGCCGAGTCTAGACGGCAATGACTTTCACGACGCAGAGTTTAGATGGCCAAGCAAGGCAGTGGCTTTTTAGTCGAGTACCTAGGCTACATTCTGCCTTTGAATTGATTTCCGGTCAATGGTCGACACAACAGAATTACTCCTAAATGTCATAAATAATCTACCCACTCAATTATATAACTGATTTTCAGTGGGGGACAGTAAATCAAAGCGACCAAGCCAACCCTGTAGGCCCCGACGCAATCGACGAGTGAGCGATAACCAACCAAAGATCGATATTTTAAATAGGAAATATAGCAATCAGTGGTATGGACAGTGCGAAACCCGCGGATCAACGCCAGAATCAACAAGGTCGATTCAGAACAACTCTGAATTTATTATGTGCTTCGTTGCTAGGACGGCTCCAAAGTCACCGTTTTCAAACTCCTAAGACAAGAACTGAAAGATTTAAGTCCAAATCAGAAGTTAAAAAACTTCTGACTATAGTAGCGGGAGTCGAACCCTAGTCTGGACCTTCTGCATTGGAAGCATAATACGCTAACCACAAGACCAACGAGCCAAGAAGAAGCCTGGTTTCAATGTCACTCCACTTAATACTAGACATTTCTATGGTTAACAGCAAAAGGATTTCACTAGTAAGATTCTTTTCGCAACTTTGTGACTTTAGTTGATTCCAAAAGCGAGTTGAACGGAAGTGCTTTGAGGCAAATTCAACGTAGGGAGAGGGGGGACATTGGTACAGGGGGCACATTGGTACAGTTTGAATTTTGCCACCCATGTTTAATTTTCAGCAGTGTATTATGAGTGATCTAGATGGCAGTGAGGAACTCTACCAGCTCTGAAAATCTGAGCCATTTCCATTGATAAATGGCTAAGTTATGATATAAATTGTATTTAGTGATGTGGAAAGTAAATAGGCCTAGTTGTGATAAACTTTGTAATGGTTGATTATAATGTTATTGTAGGTAATTCAAGCTATTTTTTTTATGGGATGACCGCAATTTATCTGATTATTTTTAAGCACATTGCTATGACTGTACACCTAACCTCAAATTTTTTGGAATTTATTTTCTAAAACAATACCAGATGGGGCACATTGGTACACAGCCTTGGGGCACATTGGTACATTACAGGCCCTATGCACCAGCTAGTGTTAATAAAAAAATCTATCTGTAGACCTAATGTTGCAGTCTATCTTAGGCCTAGATTAGTATTTAGTATATATACATAGTAAAATAGCATTCTAGTGTAGTATATAAGCTGTCTGTCTATTGTAGGCAAACCTTGATCTAGATATTTTCCCACAATAACGTAGTTTAACGTTAAGCTAATTTTAAGCACACACCTAATACTAGGGTCTATGTGGACAAGTTTATTAGCTCATGTATGTAAACCACTATTGACATAGTACATAAAATAAACACCCTATATGTAGGCCTAAACTTGTAAATACTGACCAGTAAACATGTGTGTACCAATGTGCCCCATACTAGTACCAATGTGCCCCGCCTATGGGGTACATTGGTACATTTGTAATAATTTTCTATATGTGGATTATTTATTAGTAGTGGTCACAAATGTGAAAGATGTAGTACACATATCATAGATTAAGGGTTGTATTTTACTATGACAAAAGTCTCATTCCCAAATTTGCACATGTATATGTAAAAAAATTGAAACGTTCTGAACTGTACCAATGTCCCCCCCTCTCCCCTACATATATATTATCACAGTCTGCAATTGGCTGGAACAAAGGAGATTTCAACCAAGGTGCTTTGAACGTGCCTGATATACGTAGATCTAGTCAATGTTGGTATGCCCTACGAAGGCTACATGATACAACATTTACGGTAGGCCTAAGCCTATAGGCAAAGGCAATTGCAGAGTTTTTGTAGAGCAGGCATTCACCATCACCTGAACAAGGTCTAAACTAGGTAGCTACACCATTGTTGACTATAAATACATCAAGGGGCCAAAATGTAATTTGTCTAAATTAGGCCTACATAGGCCTAGGCAATACAACCACTTCTGGTGGAGGATGTACAGGTCTACATCATTCTCATTTGGATCGGTCATTGGTCTTTGACCAAATTCATCACAAAACACCCTCGACAAAAAAGTTATGAGCCATGAGCCATGCCCTAGGCCTAGGGCCTACCTACTAGCTAGGGCTAGGCCTATGCCAAAATATGTAAACAAACGCACAGAAAACATATTGATTGGTGCTCGGTCATGACTCACGAGACACTATTTTTTCATCAACTTTAGATCGTATCGTATTTAGAGGCCTAAGCCCTATGCTTAAAGAATAAATAGGACCTAGGAATTGCCCAGCCCTAGCCCGAGGGCATAAGCTACTAGGAGGCCCTACCATCATGCTCAAGCTAGAAGGCCTCCGGCACAGGAATGGGCTAGGGCCTTAGCCTAGCTAGCCTAGGCCAAATTTGTGGTTAATCGGTGTAAAAGATTGCTTACCTAACAACTTTGTGATGAGATGCGAATGGCAACGAAAACACGTAAGATGTGCGCTTAATGAAGTGAACACACTTGATAACATGTGAGAAAGAGGGGATGTAACAAGCCTAGCAAGCGCCTCACCCTTCTATCCATTTTCCGCCATTTTTCCAACTGGAAAGTAACGAAGTCTGGCGGAAAAATAGGGAACTATGGGCGCCATCTTAGAAAGTCACAGCCTTTGTAATAATTTTGTACCAACATACGTATTATAATCAGATTATAATACCCACTATTTTTTCTACTTACCACCATTATCGTGAAGTTGTTTTAACATATCTATTATTTTAACATAGTTTCCACATTGAATTTCATATTTAAATTTATTATTATGTAGTGTGCTGAACGTTTAATTTTGCATAATCCTTAAAATATTTTGGTTGTCAGATGTTGGCAATAGCACAGCCTTGCAAGTCTTGTTTATATTTTGAGGACGCATTTAATAAGCATGGCGGCTACATTTTACAGTGAAAAGACAGCTCTCCAATCTTATTTTAAAAGCCACAGCAAAATACGTGATTTTCCAGCACATTCGTCGAAAGTTCATTCTGTCGGCTGGAGTTGCGATGGCAGACGATTGGCATCAGGCTCCTTTGATAAATCTGTGGCTATATTTCTTCTAGATAGAGATAGATTGGTAAGAACAACATAACCTAAAAGTCCAGCCGGCAGCGGCAATATGCCCGTTTGGCAGGCCTATGCTTAGGCCTAGGCCTACTACTACTACTGTATGTGCGTTTTATGCTTTACAGGCCGATAAGTTGAGGCATGTTTATGTAAAATGATAGATAGATATTTATTTTTATTCACTTGTATTAATGGAAATAAAGCTATCATTCATTCATTTATTCCATAAAGAATAATTGGCGTAGGTAGGTAAGCCTAGCTAGGCCTATAGCCTTTGAAGAAGTTTTGGTAATTATGCCGTATAGGCCTAGCGCCTCACGCAAAAACACGCACTATTTTCAACACTTCTTTTTTTCAATGAAAACATACGCACCTGAAATCCTTTCCATTACAAAACTACTTACGTTAGGTTTGTCGACCTTTCCGCCTAGTTACCTGCCGCGCTAGGCCTAGTTCTAGGATATTTTTTATATAAGAGCACACCCGAAATCCTTTTTTTTGCGTGAGGCGCTATACGGCATTTTTACCGAAGTTTTCAGTCAAGGCTATGTAAAAAAAATTGACCCCAAATTACAATTTACTCCAACTGTAAGCCTATAAATCAGCTCAGCAATAGCTTCTCATTACCGTTAAATACTAGTTACCGAGCAATGTTGAATCATAGCCATTATTACCTCAACCATTGTAATCGTCCCTGGGCTGCAACTCTGACATGAAGCTCTTGTGCAAAATTGCACCAAAAACTTCTGTAGGCCCTAGACTTACTGGAGGTAGCATCCTGTTGTATAAATACTTCAACTCCAGGTTAGGCTAAGGTAACACCCAAAGCGTAGTAGGTAGTTCGAGGTGGCACGCAGGAGGTCACGTCCAGAACAAGTACAGTCCTAGACTTTTCGGTAGGCCTACTTCTTTGGTTGGGACGGGACAAAGTGGAAAAGCTTAGGTACGCGGGTGGGGTGGGGGGGCGCAAAGCACGTAAGTCTTGCATTATTAATATAATTAAAACATACGCGCTTTGCACCCCCACTCGCATACCTAAGCTTTTCCAGCAATATCAGTGTTTTAAAAGTGTCCCGTCTCAACCGAAGAAGTGCAGACTTTTCATTCCGCAAACCTTTCTCGGCCCCAACGGCAACGGTTGACAGTCAAACGTATCTCAAGGCTGGACGGACTTTAGGTACCGGTAGGGGCCTACCTCTCATGGTAGGCCTACTTCTTCGGTTGGTGTTGCCAACTTTTTAACACTGTTTTTTTTTTTCAATTAATAACGACGAAAAAACAGGTAATTATGAAATAAATATAGAAATAGTAATTATGAACGATTTATTGATATTAACTGATCTGAAAATGTACAATGTAGGCCTACTTAGCTTAATTAGTAATTTACACAGGTTATGCATAAAGACAAGCACATTAGGCTGACAGCCATATTGGATATTTACATTTAAACAATGCCTCCTTCATTCTACAAAACAAAATTTTCGACTTTAAATACTCCACGTACAAAACCTTTAACGTCACTATTTTAAAAAGAAAGTAGGCCTCGCCTACTTTTGTTCAAAAAAGCGACGTTAAAGGTTTTGAAGTTTTTTGTTTTTCATTAACGGGACCCCCCTCAATTTTTTGTTAATTGGTCCCCCCCATCGTCGTTTTTTTTACTAATTTCTGTTTACAATAATAATTACAACTTGCGAGGAGTTGAATATGACTTCATACAGTGAACTTGACTCACACGTTCAACGTGACTCAGGCGAGTACAGTCCATTGGAACGCGTAGGCCTACATGAGAGCAGTCGTCGCCGTGCAGCTGACATTGACGTTCACGGACACCAAATGAACCTTCAAAACCTTTAACGTCGCTATTTTAAACTAAAGTACTTTTCCATTTACAGTCCTTTATATTTAAAATAGCGACGTTAAAGGTTTTGTAGGTGGAGTATGTTGGCGTAGGCCGTGTCACTCCTGGCGCAAAGTATGTAGCCGAAAGGATGTTTCGAGGTTTTGTTAAAATAATTGTGTTTTCCTGACCTCCTGAAACTCAGATGGAGTAGATGTAGTAGTTATGATTCTCTAATGAAATGTTTTTACTGAATTTTTACATGTTTTGGAGGGGGTCCCGTTAATGAACAAGTACCTTTTGGGTAAAATAGCGACGTTAACCCGAGAGTAGTCGCGCCCCTGTTTGTAACGTAAGTAGTCGCGCCCGGTCCTTTAGACCGCATTATTTATTATGGGCTAATAACGTTAGGATGACGTTTTGACTGCCAATATAAGATAATTTATCATATATGTGACAGCATACATGGTTATATTAATCAATTATCAATCAATAATCAATAAATAATCAATAAATAATCAATCAAACACAGAATGTTGCAAACCTACAAAAAGGTATAAAAATATGTTTTGAAACACCCTGTAGTTTGAATTATTAGTAAACCCAGACAGTAATATTATGCCAACACTGTATGTTGAAGAATAATCAACCTACAATAACAAAATACATGTCTCATAATAGTGATTGAGTATGCATATTTTTGCCTCCCTTAGTAGTCGCGCAGCGGTCGAAAAGACCAAGCAACCGAACAGGACCTCTTATCTTAGTTGAAGTTCTGCAGAACACTGAATCGCGTATTGCACACTGGCTTCAAAAATCTATTTTGGGAAGGTAGGCGGAACTAGACAAGCCATGCATGCGCGCTGTACAAATACCAACCGTTGAAAAAAAAAGTCGGTCTAAAAGACCACACGCGACTACTCTCGGGTTAAAGGGATTTTTAGTTTTTAGGATTTTTTTATTACGTATGTTTTGTAAGGTTACTTGGAGTGAGTACAAACCTCGGCTCGGTGGCGGTGCTCAGTTCTCAGCATGATGGGTCGGCTTAAAGGCGCGTCACTCATCGCTAAGTTTATAACTTACTTTTGTTTATAAAACAACATGAAATGAAACTTGCAAGTGCATTTTTTAATTATATATAACTGCAATTATAAAATATGAATAAAATTATTTCAAGTGGTTTTTCATTGTTTTAATGAAAAAAAACAGTGTTAAAAAGTTGGCTAACACCAACCGAAGAAGTACCCCTCTCATTGCTCATTGGTTCGACTGTAACATCGACATAGCCTTATAGGCCTTGATTTGATACTTACTGGTACTGTATTTTTCTTTTCTAGAGCAAAGAGTTCATATGCCGAGGGCATACTGGAAGTGTCGATCAGTTATGCTGGCATGCATCAAATCCGGATTTGTTGAGCACTGCAAGCGGGGATAAGTCGGTACGCATTTGGGATGCGAGGTCACAGAAATGCACAGCTAATATTAGCACTAAAGGTAAATGGATTTTAGTTTTCAGTTGTCACTACTAAAAGCTTCAAACGAAAGCTTCTTATAGGCCTACCTATTTTAAACTTGATGACTTTGAAATATCTTCAAGGATAGACCTACATTTCTCAAAACATTGAGTGGGCTTTACACGGCCTAACCAGCCATTATACCTAGCATATATAAATTTGAACCATTAACACTATCGAGCTTCATGGGGGCAGAGTCCATCCAGTGTTGTGGCCATGGATTACCTTCTACATCTAGACAAGTATGTAGAACAGCAACTGTAGAATGTCCTTCAAGTACAATTAGCTCATGATAAATGTGGTACGGTAGCTATTTCCGTTACAGAAAGTGTCTCAATAGTCGACAAGAGAAACAGATCACACGGTACTACTGTAGGTCTTATACTTGGCACTCAAATCTGTTTTGCAGGTGACAACATTAATATAACATGGTCTCCAGATGGCAACACAATTGCTGTGGGCAACAAAGAAGACCTAATTACCTTCATTGACCCACGTACTCACAAAACAAAAGCAGAGGAACAATTCAACTTCGAAGTTAATGAAATCTCTTGGAATAAAGAAAGCAATCTGTTTTTCTTGACTAATGGGCAAGGTTGTGTCCATATTCTCAGGTTGGTTAAATATGGATTATGAAGTGGCCGTTGTTTTCAAGTTCTATCGTTTCACGTTGTTAACACTGGTTATGTTTATTTGTCACAGTTACCCCGGTCTGGAACTACAGCACATCCTAAAGGCTCACCCTGGTACTTGCATTTGCATCGAGTTCGACCCGACGGGACGCTACTTCGCCACCGGCTCGGCCGACGCTCTCGTCAGCTTGTGGGACGTCAACGAGTTGGCATGTCTGCGGACCTACTCCCGTCTCGACTGGCCGGTTCGCACCATCAGTTTCAGCCACGACGGGAAACTGCTGGCGTCGGCATCGGAGGATCTGTTGATCGACATCGGAGAAGTGGAGACTGGACTCAAGATCGCGGACATCCCCGTCGAAGCAGCCACCTTCACGGTTGCTTGGCACCCTAGCCAGTACCTATTGGCATACGCTTGCGACGATAAAGACCCTTACGACAGGAAACGAGATGCCGGCAGTCTCAAAGTCTATGGTTTCCCTACCGATTTCAAAGAATAACTGGCCAATACACATCAAAGATCTGGATAGAGTCTACTCTACTGTATGTTTTAAAAACTTGACCAATAAGAAGCCTGCTATCATGGAGAACATAAAACACAAATGAGCCCTTCAGGTGCCATTTTTAGCTGTCTGTAAGCTCGTCTCCAATGCAAGTAACAGTGCCATTAGCAAGCAGGATGTGTGATTTTTTTATTTTAATCAACTTTCTGATTTAAATCTGATTTTTTTTATTTTTTTCAATTTAAATCATATTTTTGTGTGATTTAACTCAACAATATGAGTGTTTAAAAAAATAACCAATCAACTTTAAAATGGCAAAATATGGTCACAAAAAATATTATGGCAAACCAATTGGTGATATACTGATTATTCAAATGGAAGATATGAATGCACCTTGAATGTGTACTATTATGCAATATGCCAGGGCTGCCACTGACATTTTTTTCAAATCCTGTTGGAGGACGTTAAAAATCTGCAAATATCCGTGAAAAGTCTAAAAACATGTGGTTTGCACCAAAATGTTTAGTAAAAATATGGAATAGATTGTATCAAGGCACATTTTCCAAATACTGCTCACCTTTCTTATTAACTGACCGTAAATATGCCACCAAACAGGTAATTTGTAGTAATTTCCCAATTTTGTGTAAGACTTATTTGAAATTTCCAAATCGGCTTTGATAGAGACACGCGCTCATCCTTTGTAAACAGCCTCCCAAAAATGCAGATATTTGGATGAATATTAAAGGTCCAAAGGTGGCCCAGACTGTATGTTAAATTACTGTAGATAGATTTGACGATCAAGCGTATTTATGGGCATTTCAAAATATAGGCCTCTGTTTCACATTCCCATGCATCCACAAGGCTACAAACACTTAAGATCATGATTTTAAGATTAACCTTCATGCCTACATTAAGTCACCTCTTGCCTCTTGTGCTTGTAGATCCAAATTAAATAAGTAGGTAGCCTACTATTAAGGTAAAAAGGAAAATAATTCTGTTAAAATGGGAGCTTCATTATTTTGATTTAAATCAATGATTTTTATTTTTTATTAAAAAAATCATTTGATTTAAATCAAAAACACTCTGTTAGCAAGCAGTCTTTGTTAAAAGACTAAAATATATTCCCTCTATATGTATATTTATTTGTAATAGTAATTGTATTGATGATCTGGATCAACGATGCCTCGACCATATATTTCGGCTGAACGTACTAACGTACCAGTCATGCCGTTATAAGGCTAACTACTATGTATACATAATTAAATTTCAAATACATTATTCAGGAATTAATTACAATTATTTGTCTTGTCTTTTGTGGTCATAAATTCCATTTGCAAAGGTGACCATACACTCCAATTATCAACCGGTTGTTAGGATGCCGTTTATGTGTTATTTTTTACTTTGTATGTACCGTACTGAAGATACTCCAAAGGTCCTGTGGTAAAAGATGGTGGTGGCTATGTTTGTGTATGGATGGTCTTCGTAACTTTCAATTGAAACCCAAAACATATAGTAACTCAGTAATGAAAATAAGGTGTTAGTGGGTAAGCCCGATTGCATATCATTTATATAAGTACGTACTACGTAGTAGGTATTAGCCAAAATTAAATCTAAATTTATTGTAGAGTTTTTATTCTTTAGTATGATAATACATACTATTCTTCAGACAGTAAGTAAATGCTAAGTGCCTAATAGCATCAATTAGAGATTTTTTATACAAACTAAATAAAACCAGCAAATGTACCTAATAAAATAAAATACCTCACCATCTTTCACAGAGGACCTTTAGTACTTCATTGATTGGGAAACATTCCCAACAATAAACAGTAGGTGTATTTGTACATTTTTTAATAGGCCCTACAATCCAGAAATTATTAAATCTATCCCAGTTTGGATAGATTAAAAGGGACCTTATGTTTTACTTTTTTAAACACAAAAAAAAGGAAAAAACTAAAACAGCAAGCGTCCAGGCACCTAGGCTTATGTCATACTGTATTCTATTAATAAACATATTTAATTTTAAATATAACTGTTGTTTGTTTATTGTATGCCTACCAAGTTGCAACCAAAACATTGTGAGGAGCCTTATGATTGTATTTTTCTTTTTAATTTAAATAATAATAATATCAGACCCCTATTCCAACATGCGTCGGGTCGGGGGGTGATGAGTCACCATTTTCTCGGTCAACAGCTTATCAGTGCTTGCTAGCCAGCCAGTCTCAACACCTCATCTTCTTTGTTGTCTGTTAAGACCAGCATTACCACTAATTTAGTTCAATTTTAAATCTTAATTTAATATTGTTTGCAACTAGATAAGATTAATAGGCCTACTATTATTAACATATTATTTTAATGAGCACTGCTACTGAGACTTCTAAGTTCTAACCAATTCGTGTTCTTGGTGTTTCTATAATTGTAAACTATTATTGAGAGTGAGTGAGCAATTGACTCTGCAGTATTATGTAATTTTATATTAATAATAAACATTTTTGGGAGCTTTTAAAGGCTGCAAATGCGAAGAAAACAATTTGCCTTCAGCGATAAGAACCCTTGCAACAGCTGTAACTTTTGTCTTACCCCAGACCAATACTAGTTTTGCTAGGCTGACATGACTGGGACCACCACTGATGTGATAGTACTTCCTCTCCACAAACTAGAAACTACCGACACATCAGTGGAAACTGCTCGGGGATCATCCATACAAAAATGTACTTCTTTAAAGTAAGAGGTCCGTCAAGTATTAAACTGTAACGTTTTGTTTTTGCAGACCTATTCGGCACCAAAACAACATGTAGATCGCAGCACTGGCGGCGCGCTACGTCACAACATGGCTGGTGTAATTGTGATTCCGGGCTGTAGCGTATATGGCGCCAACGTGTGTTAGTCGCGCCGGTTATGACAATTCGGGGATTATTTCCGATCTGTTCACTCACATTTACCTTTCTCGCACACGCATTAAATAAGATGTATATTTTCATCTACGGTTTGCATTTTTTATGCTCTTATACAACCACAAGTAGGCGTAATTGCGTTGGTAGGCCAACTATAGCCAAAATTGAACCTTCCTATTCCTATATTTCTGAATGGGATAGGGATGAAATGTAAAATATTATATAATAATATCATCATAATAGTTGGGTTTGGGTATATTATTATGTTTGAGCATAAAAATATCCAGAAAATAATTCATAAGCAGATTATTATTTATTATTTAATTACTAGCCTACTATAAGTAAAGCTGCCCGCCGAAATTGGTATTGGTCCAAGGAATTATTACCAAATTTGAATTTAGAATGTTAAGTTTTTGAAGTGAAACGAGTCTGTTTGTTGCATCAACAAATATTTTGCAACAAATTGATATGAACAGCTGAAGTGCAAGGTGCAATATTTAACGTTTTCCCCCGATAATGTAATAACTAGGGTTGCCGTCGATAATCGAAATATCGATCGATTATCGATATCAGTAATATGATATGATAATCGATTCAAGTATTTTGATATGATATGATATGATTATCGATTTAAATAGTGACATCGATGTTTTCGCGGTTTACCATGCTTAAAAATGCCGCGCTGTCGTATCAACGCGCCGATTGGTTGTCGGAGTAGCCAATCGCTGCTCAAGTATAATGCCACGCCCACCGCCGCCAGTGCGCATGCGCTCGCAGCGCGATACAAGGCGATACGAAAACATCGCCCGGCCCGATTGCGATTTGCGATGTATTCAGTACGGCTCGACGTGTTGTGGCGTGAACTTCTCTAGCGTCAGTCTGCCCAATTATATTGAATTCGTGATGTTTCTTCCGTCCCAAACCCAAAGAAGATATTTGCCATTTCTTCTGACGCTGCCTAACAAGATGAGTCAAGTGTGGCAGTTTTTTATTATTCAAAGAACGACGACGAGGAGGTTGGGAGGAGATAAGGCTGTGAGCTCGAATGTCGATGAGATCTCGCCACTATCTCTCGCTCGCTAGATGCGCGTACTGTTGGAACACGTAAACAGTGACACCCGATGCAAGTCAAGACGTATTAAAATATAGGCTGTGTAATTGAAATTCAGCCCTCAATTTTATTTTAAACATTCTAATCCTTAATGATCTCTTGTATTAGTGTTACAATTTTGCGTTTTTTCTGCTTCCTAGGCTCAATTTGGAATTTGATATGATAATCGATTTGGGTCTATGATATCGATATATTTCGATATGATAATCGATTCGATGCCTCCGATTATCGATCACGATTTTCACATCGAACGGCAACCCTAGTAATAACAATAAATAGTACAACTTGTATTATTTTCATCATATTCCCTGAAAATGTCAATAAATTAGGCCTATATCTATGCTATAATCCGGATGTTGTCAATTTGTAATCATCGACAAAGCGTGCTTTATTCAGAACATGACGAAACTTCTAAAAATACTTGGCTGCAGAAATTGGTATTTATTATGAAAAATGTTCATTGAAAACGATTTTTCCGAATTTATTACTATACATAGGCCTACCTTTTTTGTTGTTGATAAAAACGCACTACAGTGTAGTAATTTTGAGGTAGCCCATCACATACGAAACAAATTGAATGTAGGCCTATGTGCTATGTAGGCCTGTATGTGTAACAATTGGGAACGGTGTGATAGCCTATTGGCAGGTGACTTTGGAGCCGTCCTAGCAACGAAGCACATAATAAATTTCAGAGTTGTTCTGAATCGGCCTTGTTGATTCTGGCGTTGATTCGCGGGTGTTCGCACTGTCCATACCACTGATTGCTATATTTCCTATTAAAAATATCGATCTTTGGTTGGTTATCGTTCACATCGTCGATTGCGTCGGGGCCTGCAGGGTTGGCTTGGTCGCTTTGATTTAAAGTCCCCCACTGAAAATCAGTTATATAACTGAGTGGGTAGACTCTAAATAAAATTTAAATTTATTTATTTATTTATTTAAGCATGAATTAAAATTACTGTCTGAAATTGTAAGACGCGATTTAATATGAGTGTCGGTGACGGGCAAAAAACAATAAGTATAATTATTAAAAAAATGAACATAAATAAATAATAAATCTATCAAACACAACGGGAAAACTCAGTGGGTGACACCATACTGTCTTCTGACTATATGTTTTCGGACTTCATCCCTGGACTTAAATGTAAGAATAATGTTTTTACTAGGAAAACGCTTAAGTCCCGCCGCGTTGTTGGATGAGCGTAATTGGTGCATTGAGCTGCCATGTGTTACGCAGATTTTCTGTTGTTCTGTGAAAAAATTATTACTTAGTCGAAGATTTTTTTAAATTAAACTAAATAAAATAAAAAATTAACTTAATTTTTTTAATAAATCGTAATTTAAAAAAAAAAAAAATCGTAAAATTGCAATTTTCATAAGAAATAATTATTCGATTGCGCTCAAATTTAACACGAATATATAAGTTCATGAAATTAAGGTTCTGTAAAAAAATCATTACAATCGGATAAAGCATGTAGGTGTTATAAGTCAAGAATTGTTTTAAAAAAGAAAAAACCCGTAACATTTCGATTTTCATGAGAAATAATTTTTCGATTACGCTCAAATTTCACACGAATATCTTAATTCATAAAATTAAGGTTCTGTGAAAAAATCATTACAATCGGATAAAGCGTGTAGGTGTTATAAGTCGAAGAAATTTTTAAAAAATCGAAAAAAATCGTAAAATTGCGTTTTTTATAAGAAAAAATTTCCCGATTGCGCTCAAAAACGTGGCAGTTCTAAGTTCAGAGATTTCGAAGGCCTCCATAAATTTTCATCGCAATCAGAGTATCGGTTTAGCCGGAATCGTGTTAACAAACACACAAAAATACAAAAAAAAAAAGAAAAAAAAAAAAACATTCCGGATTTTTTTCTCCAGTGTAGTGAAATGGAATCTTCGCTTCGCTCGCTACGCTCATCCAATTAAGAGTAGACCCTACTGAAATTTAAATTGAGATCACAATAATTTAAAAGTTGTTATTTAAGTGCAAAGAGTTGTATTTTAAAAGAGAAATGTAGGCCAATGCTTAACCATTCGAGACATAACCCTTGCGTCAGGTGTCCACTTTATGGTGCACTTACAGGCCCCATTCTTTCATTTAAAATTTGTTTTCTTGCGATAACGATAGCACAAATATTTCTTTATTTTATTTCTAACGTTCAACATCCGTAAACAAAACGTATCACGCCGAAAACTCAACTTTTTAGTTACATCTACACGTTCTTCCACGTTATTTGCCGCTGTGTCTACCTGAGTGATCACTACTGCTAGGGTTCTACGTTCCGCCAACAGGGCCCCGCTAGTGTGCTTTTTGGTGCCGAATAACGATTGTGCTATGCTATGAGGAATGTGGCCCTAGATTACAATGAGGTAAACAACTTTTCTGTAAAGAAGGTGTGACGTGTCCAGTTGAGCCTATATAGGTCTAAAGAAAATTAAAAGTGAAAACTGTGATTTAAACTTAATTTATAAGTAGCAAGTTTGAGGGGGGGGGGGGGGAGGGCGGCAAAATTTAATTACCTAGGGGCGGCTCACTACCTAAACATGGCCCTGGCTTAACGTCTCTAATGCACTAAATAAGGCTATAAAAGACAATGAGTGGTGATGGATAACAATACTAAAAGACAATTCCAAATAGCAGTCGGAATGAACCCTGACGCCGCTGACCAGCAATCAATATTTGAAATCAAAGCTAATTACACTTACGGGGGTGTTTCCCGATTCATGAAATTGAGAAACAAAGCTAACTGGTTGGCCAGCATCGTCAAGGCTAGTTCAGAACAACTTTATAGTTTACTTTAATGATTTATTTAGCTTTCTAAATTATCAAGGTAATTTGTACACATAAATTAACTAGTTCCATCCAATCCAGGGTGAGTCATGGATGTTTTGTCTCCCGAGCACTAGAGTTGGGAGGGAAGCCCCCTTACTGGTTCTGCTGACGGTGTGGCTCAGTATGAATGGTGTGTGAAGTAACCTTGCTGATGATGACAACATGCTTGCAGAATTTGCTTCTTGCGTGGCCCTACCACAGGTTTGGTTATGTGTTGTGAGTTTTGTTTGCATGTAGTTAGCTGATTTTTAGTAGCCACCATCTGCCTATTAAGTCCCAGAAGGACGAAACGCGTTGTGGATTAAGGTAACAACTTTAGGCCTAAATTAGCTGCAGTTGTCATCAGCAGGTGAAAAGTTTTGTCGCCCCCAGCCCTTCAGGCTGGGATTTATGTTCTCTTTGCTTTCCCAACCTGTCAACCCTTCTCCAATCTAGTTAATACTTAATACATTGAATAATAATGTTCATTATTTTTATTGATTAAACCAGCAATTTCAAGCTTTATATATGGTACCTATACAAAAAAAAATTAAAAAACTATCAACATATTTACAACAGTAGGCCTATAAATATCAAAGGAAGAGCCCAGTAATAGTCATTACACGAATGAATTAATATACCTACAATACTTGTTGCTCAACTCCAAGTCTCGCATTGGAACCGCTCCTGTTGTTCAAGCTTGCACAACATTTCTCTTGCGTCAGCAACGGACAAGTTACCGTGTTCAACCATGACGTCGAAGATGAGCGCGTCCTTTACCGCAGTCGGCATGTTCTTCGAGTTGCCGGCGAGGAAGATGTTCGCATCCATGACAGAGATTAACTCCCACAAGTAAGAACCAATATCCCGGATTACATGCTGGACGTAGCTGGAAAATCAAGACAGTTACAGTTCAACCATGAAAGAAGAATTCACCCACTAAATCACAAAAAAAATTGTTATTTGTAATCGGATGTATGTCAATTAAGATTATGTAATGACGGAGTACAGTACAGATGGCACCTGCTTTTATGTACCAGATTAAAAGAGCCTTATGCATAACTTCTGTTCACTTCTAGCAGAAATTGACTGCCACACAGATTCGCTGGGAACGATAGTACGGAAACGCCGAAAACTAACTTGAGATTAAACCCGGAGCGGGATAGGAAGTTGGGGGACCTCCCAAATGAGGAAACTTCTTTATCGACTCTGGTTGTGCCTTGAGGGGTCAACTTCTAGTTTGTGCATATTTATTTGAAATGTAGGGTGCCAAGCAGGTGAGCCGTGATGATAATTGGTCCAATTAGTGCGATGAGAGATATACTGCCCTAATAGTTTTGTTATGGTTGATGTACCGGTAGTGTTAAAGCCCTATCCCTACACTTACTTCTGTGTGTAGATCTCACTGAAGGCCCGATGAAATGGTTAGACCTATGTATTTTGTTTATTTATTATACAGCATGTAACGCCATTTGGCATGTTCCACAAATATAACCTAATGATTGAATGATTATTGTTGCTTGACGTCTCTATTATTGCAATATTGCTATTCGAGACGATGAGTGGTGAGATGGACAAGGGTGAAGGATAATTACAAAAAAACAATCCTTATGCAGGATTCGAACCTACATCCTCCTATAGTGTCGTACACTTCGGACCAAAGCCTTAAACGTATCGTGAAATTTTGCGTTCTTTATTGAAGTCTTAGCTACTCCCCAAACAATGTGACATATTTATACAATATTTACCCTGCCAGGAAATTATTGTTGTCATAATCACCAGACTGTGAACGAGTCAAGTTCTGCATGTAGTAGTTGTGTGAAGGTGGCTACAGAGTACCGGTATCTGAGGTGGTTTGTAATGTATGCTCCATCAAAAGAAATCAAAAGCAAGCAAAATGAATGAATACCAATCACAAGGGGATAGTAGGGTGAGTTAAAATAAACACATTTCCTTAAATAATATTGTTAGAAACAATTGGAGATTTGGAAAGTACACAGAATCAACAACTATTTCTTTACCCCCATTATTTACTTACATCTTGTCATCCTGATCTCGCGAGAAAGCGCATAACATCGACAACTGTTTCTTTGCCTTCATTTGATTCCACTCGTCCTGAAAATGGAAGTCGCCACACTTATTGCGACACCCGAAGAACAAGATGAGCCGATCTTTTGAAGCATAACCTAACGCCACTTGTTCGTGGATGTAGCTTCTGAATGGAGCTACTCCTGTGCCTGGGCCAATCATTATCATCTGCTGGTGCTAAGAAAAATCAAAGTAACAAATAAAATCATCAGTGCCAATGTATGTAGTTAGGCAACTCTAACCAAACCTACATCCAGCTATGATCATAATCTAAATAGGTTTCAATCAGTACAGCAAAATATCTTGTTCCAACAAAAAGCATTTAGGTCCATGAGAAGAGACAAATATAAATTGATGCAGGCATACATTCTTAGTTCTTAATTAATAACAATGCAAAAAGTCTTGGAATACTTTATTTTATTAAAATGCAAAAAAATTGTTTGGTTATAGCATGGTGGTATCTTTAGGTGATTTCACTTGCGTATCCAGCAATGCTATTTTTGTGGTCGCTTAATGCACGCAGTTCAGACGGACGCCACCAGGATCGCGACGTGACAGGTGGTAAACAATTCGTATAGATGGCGGTGTGCATACACTTTATTGAAGGCCGTGCATTCAGATCGGTAGGCGGAACGTTAGAATATTCGAATTCGAGCCGTCCATAGATATCTATGGAGCCGTCTGATTGGTCCCCAAGGCCGCCATCTTGTAAGTTCTACGCCACATGACTACCACCTGACATGTCGCGCATTCTGTCGGCGACCGTCTGCACCGCGTGCATTAAGCGACCACAGAATTCTGGCAGTAAAATCACCTAAAGATATATACAACCATGGGTTATAGTACCTAGGTAGTATTTTTTGTTCTTTTTTAAGTAACACTCATTTTGTCATTCATGATTGCCAAAAAAGCAGAAAATCTATAGCATAATACTACACTAGGAAACGCTCAGTTGGACGCGTTGATAAAGAAAATCTATAGCATAATACTACACTAGGAAACGCTCAGTTGGACGCGTTGATAAGCGAGCACGTGCTATAGCTAGACCCACATTGCACATTTTTTTAAATTTTAAAATTTGCGACGTTCGCTGTCCACAGGGCCATGTTTCCAATATTATTTATTATTGCCAAGGTATTTGGGTAAACCCTTGTGTAAAATCCACCGCCATCTAGAGGACCTTGACTCCTTGGGAAAACTATTTAAACTCTTTGTGACAAATAATAGACTGCTTCCTCGAAAGTATTTTGATTACTTCTAGGTGGCAGTGCATTAGAAACTTCGCGCGTCTTTTCGTTGCCATGGCAACGTTACTTTTGTTATAATGTAATTTCCATCTACACTACTTATCGGATCAAAATTAAATTAACATATTCGTGACCGGACGGACATTCTAAATGATTTGGCTATCTCAGATTTTGTCCCCGTTAAGTTTTAGAAAAAAACTTTCGATTAACTTTAATGTAACTTTTTAACTTTTTGAACGATTTTGCCACAAAACTAATGGCATTTAATCGAGAACGAAGCTTGCGGATGGTCAAAATTTCAACTCGATCCGAGCCTCCGTTCAAACGTTATGGCGAGACATAAACAAACAAAAAAAAAAAAAAACAAAAAACAAAAAAAAACAAAAAAAAAAAAAAAAAAAACGGACTAATTTTTCCGGCAGAGTCAAATGGAAACGCTCGCTTCGCTCGCTTAATAAAATAAATGTCCATTTTAAAAAATTATACCTTGCAACTGTGATTTTACACGAAATTTTCAATTTTTTCAATTCAGAAATTTACAAAAATTGGTGTTTTGGGAAATTTCTTAAAATGGGCAATTTCTTTAAAAAAATATTTTTTACAAGAAAATCTATAGCATAATACTACAGTAAAATGACCATTTAAAAAAATTATATCTTGCAACTGTGATTTAACACGAATTTCTCAATTTTTTTAATTCAGAAATTTGCGAAAATTGGTGTTTGGAAAATTTCTTAAATCGGCTTTAACCTGCTTTTTTTTTGTTCCACATAGATACTAGAGCATCGTACCAATCTAAAATAGGCTAGCCTTTTACAACATCGTGTCTTGAAACTGTGCACAAATATACACTAAAACACGCAAAAGTATGCGTTCCAAAATCACCCCCTTCTTGGTAATCAGCATATTTGGACCGGACCACTTGCCCAAATTACAAAACAAAATATAGAGAATTTACAGAAATGGCTGTCGAGTACGTCAATAATGGCCAATATTTTTTGGGATCAAAATTCTCCCAAGATCACGGGGCTTAAAGATCGTCCCCATGTTATTTCTTATAGGAGATTTTTGCCGATGGGATCTAGCTCAAAAAATACCAAGTTTGACATTTTTTTGAGGGGTCATGGCGGACCCAATAATTTTTCTGTTAATTTCTAAATTCATAACAAGTTAGCCTGAATGAAATATATTTTTTGAGTTTAGCGGATGAATACCCCTTTAACAAGGCCCCTAAGTATGTAGGTCCTACCGTATCTATTTACAGCAAGTACTTTCAACACGGTACATGCCAGCCAAAGGCCGTGCTTCAATATCTTATATTTTTACATACCATACAGCATTAATTTGTATTTTGTATACTACAGGCCGCCGGTATCTTTATAAATATTGAGTTAAAAAAGCTGGGTGCTGTCATTATGCAGGCTTATCCTTTTATCAATAGTATGAATAAATTAATCATTACATTCATACTCTTTAAGAGGATGGGATAGTCGCGAAATTAAAACCACGCAAAATTACAGTTTTTTCGTGATATCTCGAGAACGATGCAAAATATCTAAAAACTGATTCTAGACCGAATTGTGGTTTTGTTAGAACAATATAATGCAAGAAAAAATATTCAAATATAATAATCGGTGCAGTTTGTATTTAAGATATAAATTTAATTATTTAAATTTCTAATAAAAAACTTAATTACCATCACATTACAATATTTTTTCTTGCATTATGTTGTTCTAGCAAAACCACAATTCGGTCAAGAATCAGATTTTAGATATTTTGCATCGTTCTCGAGATATCACTAAAAAACTGTAATTTTGCGTGGTTTTAATTTCGCGACTATCCCATCCTCTTAAGTACCGGTAGTAAAAATAGGGATGCAACCATTACTTGATGTCAGCCTATAATCGAGTATGTGACGTGATATAATATTTAATAATTACACTGATTTCCTGAACAAAACACGGGAAAAATAACAATGCACAGCACTCACCCTCTACGTAATATTTCGATGACATCCATTATAATTATCATTCTCCGGTTAACAAGTCCTGGTGGTTTATTAACTTATAAAATTTAATATTATGTGAATGTCGGGGCTAGAGGTTATTTTGGGTAGTTTCTAAATCATTATTTACTAGTTTACTATTTAGTATTTACTATTTAGGTATCTCTTGCTAAAAAATGGGCACCAAACTGCATTTGGATAGTGAGCAAAATGTATAAATTCAACATGGTTGTAAAGAAGAATAAAAGAGGGTCAAAAAGCATTTATTGGTTATCAAGTCACATGATGACATCAATATGACAATGTGGGCATTTAAGAGAAAATTAGAAGCTAATTTTAGACTGCAGTGCAAAAAAAATCCATAATAAGTTAACTGTACTACATGCTATGTATTTCATGTTAATATTATTAACATTATTACCCTGTTCTTGTATCATGTGAAATATTGTATTGAAGTAATAATTGACAAATTGTCAATGAGAAGTATTATAGCCCTAAATTGCAAGATTACCAGAAAGAAATTTACCTTAGATGTAGGAAATTTAAATGAACCTCTGCGAACCCACAGCGGAACTTGATCGCCCACTTTCAAACCGGCTAGCCATGTTGAACACAGTCCAAACCTAGGTTTGACAATCTTGGTTTGATATTTCACAACAGCAACTAGTACGTGGATTTGTTTTTTGTGGGCGGTAGGCGACGACGCTATGGAGAAGGCGCGAGGTCGGATCGGTTGAAACAACTCGAATAGGTATTCGACAGGGATGCTGGCACTTGCGTTAGGAAAGTCCGCAAGGGCTTCTAGAACCGTCCGTCTGGGCTTATAGGCATAGTTATACAGCTCTTCGTGACCTTCTGAGGTTGTAAATTCAAAGAGTTTTCCTTGTTCCCAACTTTTCGTTGCAAAGTGAGAAAGAATTTGAAAGAAATATCTCTTTGGTATGGCATTTAAATCCCAGTACTTGTCTGCACATTCTTGTAGTGTTATTGTATGTTGTAGACTTTTCGGCACTGGCATGTCTACTTCACGTTCGGTAATTTGTAACAAAGTGCTCGGCGTAAGATTCGTTGAAACCTTGTTTTTGTATAATATTTTAAATAATTTGTCCACACTGCAATGGGAATTATGAGGAACAACTGATACTACATCTCCAGGAACATAGTTCAAGCAGGGGGCGGAGAATTCTATGAGGCGAACATCCTGTTGAAAAATCATTCAATTAGTACAGAAGGACGAAACGTGTCGTGGATTTAGGTAACAAAACATCTTTAAATTAGTTGCAGTCATCATCAGCCGGTGAAAAGTTTTCCCGCGGCCCGCCTAGCCCTTCAGGCTGGACTTAATGTTCTCTATTATTCCCAACCTATCAACCCTTCTACAATCTAAACCAATAAATAAATAACAGTTGGCCGGTAGGTATCTTCCAGACCCCTTGATTAACTTATGATCAACGATGTACATACCGTATAAATTAAGATAGGCTATCAACTGTATTGTCCTGAATAACTGCTGTTCAGCTCCACTGCTGCTTACTTGTGAATTAGTTTAGGCCAAACTTAGCTAGCCTACTATGCTTAGGGATACTAGGGTCCCTGTGAACTGATGTAGTCTGGCTTTCATCAACATCTAACCATACTGACACTGTACACATAATATTAATAGTCGTAGCTGTTATATAAATATAATTGTTGATGAGTAAAATATGATAAACAACAGTGCGTGCAGATCCTACCTGAAAGTGTGCTTGGGAAGTGGTCCGTGTATTTTTCAGCACCGTGGCAATGTAAGGGTTACACTGCGAGTATCCTACTTTGTCTGGCTTATCTTCTATAGGCTTTGAGAACTCGGAAGCCGTAGGATCTTCAGTGGTATTCTTTTCATTCTCCACACAAGCTTTAGGACATTTAACCTCTGCCACATCTTCTGGAGAAATTGTCTTAGTGCAATGGTCTGTCGGTTTGCTACATGGAACTATGGATATTTTCCACCTAAAATAAAAATACACATCCGTCACTAGTGTTTAAATACTAGTTTGCTGTATGATTTAGGATTTAGGAATCCCAAGACAGGGCACACCTTATCAGGTGTGCCGCATTCCTGAGTTGCATTAAACTAATGCCTAATGATATGATTAGGTCAGAAAAAGAAGCCGTTTTATACTGGATAGCAAGGTCAAAGAATGGTTGAAAAAATTCTCCCTTCACAGGAAAAAAAGTATTTAAGGTCTTAAGATTCTATACCGGTACTGCAACCTGGGGAACACACATGAACACACGTGACGCATACGGGTGTGTCATGAGGATGCGCGTTCTCCCATACACATGACGCTCACGTAGTGCGTCATGCACACTTCAAAGTCTCCCGCCAGTTTCATGTTCATCATCATTATCCATCACAGTTTCCTGCTTCTGGCAGGGTCAGCTTGGGTTTAGCAACCAAATTTTTACACTTCTTTCTATCCTCCCACAATCGTATCTCTTCCACATATTCCCAGATCTCTCCTCTCGTTCATATTCCCGCAAACATTTTGACTAAGTAGGCCTAGTTTAAGTAGGTTGCCATTAGATAGCAGCACTAACAAGCGATGTGTCATCGTTTCTCGAAAGGTCAATGCAGTAATCTATTTGTTAGGCCTAGCTGGAAATCAACAAGTGTTTCAAACATGGCTGCGCGTCGAGTTAAAAATTACAGAATGAATTATGTTTCTATCAATAATCTTGTATTAGACAGCAGAGACAGTGAAATGAGTGTATCTAGTGGTTCAGAACATGATTACTTTTCAAGTGATAGTGAGGCATCGGTGCAGGACAGTAGTGATATGTCAGGTAGTGGGAGTGAAACTGATGGCGAGGGTGTGACAAATGGACAATACAAGGCCTACGCCTGGACCTAGCCAAAACACGCGAAAAAGTAGCAAAGTAGGGCTCCACATCGAGTCCTGCTTTGAAAAGTATTTTAAAAGCAAGTGAAAATGGTAAGAACAAAATCACAAATTTAAGTTTAAAAAAGGGGGGGGGGGGGGAGATATTTTGGATTTCTTGGTGTACATGGGGCCCCTGAATGTCTTAAAATGGGTGTGTTCAAGGGGTTAAGCCACTTCACAAACACTTTGTAAAGTTGTATTGATGGATGAGCATTTATAATAATAAAAAATATTAAATAAATTTATTTAGAGTCTACCCACTCAGTTATATAACTGATTTTCAGTGGGGGACAGTAAACCAAAGCGACCAAGCCAACCCTGTAGGCCCCGACGCAATCGACGAGTGAGCGATAACCAAGCAAAGATCGATATTTTTTAACAAGAAATATAGCAATCTGTGGTATGGACAGTGCAAAAACCCGCCGATCAATGCCAAAATCAAAAAGGCCGATTCAGAACAACTTTTAATTTATTATGTGCCTCGTTGCTAGGACGGCTCCAAAGTCACCGCTTACAAATTCCTAAGACAAGAACTGATGGACTGAAGTCCAAATCAGAAGTTAAAAAACTTCTGACTCTGGTGGGAATCAAACCCTGGACTTTCTGCATTGGAAGCAGATACGCTAACCACAAGACCTACGAGCCACAAAAAAAAAATTGTGGCATATCTTATTAAGATACTTCCCTTCATGAATCCTACATTCAGGAAAAATATTAATAGTATTAGTGGGATTATTTTGCATTTTTCCAAATTCATTGCATACAGTATTATATAATATTCCTAATGTTCAAGATTTTGAAGGTTCTCTTAAAATGCTATCAATATTGGCATTGCCAGTACAGAGCTAAAAGAAAAAGAAAAAAAATGTTTATAGTAGGCTACTGTTTTCATGATACTAGCCTAGTCATGATTTCATATTTTATGGTACATATTACTTTGGTTTTACCCAAATTCATAGGCTAGCTAGCATTTCATCAAGATTTGAGCAGCTATTTGTTTAGTGGGGAGTGAAAAATCAGACAAAATGTTTACCAAAAAAATCATAAAATAGAGAAATGAGAAATAATTTTCTTCCATTAAAGAAAAAACAAGGCACTTGTAGGTTCAGAGATTTCAAAGATTCCTTGAAAATGTTAAAAAGACTGCAGTAGCCGTTTGTCCTGTAGAGAGCATAACAGAAAGCATAAAACTAGATATTTTTCTTCGGGTAGTCAAATTTTCTCAGGGTCCCTACGCTCATCCTATAATGATGCACAACAATAAAATAAAAATGATCAATAATCTAAAGTTTATTGAAATATTGGAATTGAACAAAAATGTTGATTATTTATTTATTTATTTATTTATTTATTTAACGTCTATCCTATTCAGTTATAAAAACTGATTTACAAAGTGAACCAAAACCAGTGCTATTAGCTACGGGTGTGCTCAAGGATGAATGTCTAAAAAAAAATAGCCCAAATGTTTTCAGTGATAAATAGTCAAATCTTTGAACGTCCATGGCAGCAAAAACAAAAATTATCAAACAAGACATGAATCAAACAGTGATTGAAGTAGTCTGAGGAAAAAAGGAAATGTGACGTGTTATGGTCAACTTTTTTCAATTAATCGTAATACTACCAGAGTCGATAAAGAAGTTTCCCCTTTGGGGAGGGTCCCCTTACTCCCAAGTCAAAACGGAAACTAACGCTCTGCGCGCTGAGGGCGGCTTAAATATGAAACTAATAAAAGCACTGCACGCTAAATACGGTCAGTAGATTATCGATGTGCAGTGACGCTGATATCAACAAATAACTGACGAAACGTCAAACTTCAATTTTATTTCAATCATATTAGCCCTGGGCCCTAGTCTTTTAAAACGATTTACTTTTGATTTATTATTGTACTATTAAGTGTTGCGCAGGCGTCACTGACATTTTCGTGCGAAATAATTTGAGATATGTCCTGTTCAAGCCTAACGGACGTAAGTGTAGCCTAGGCCCAAGGCTACAATACAGTTTTCAGACGTAAGTACGCCCTTGGCATTCAAATCGAAATCTTGAACAATACACATTGTCGGCCTAGGTCCTAAGCTTAGGTCTACTCCGTCAGAAATATCCTCATCAATAAAGATAGTTTGCTTTACTCCAAAACATTCGCCAACATTCGATCGTATTTAATATTTTGACGTTTCCGCCATTTGTCGTCATCGACTGTTAACTACTAGTAGAAAAGTGACGTAGTTTTATTGAAGTAGTTCCATCAATCGTCACACAGATGTCGCGCGGAACGTTAGATTCCAAACGCCAAAAAACGACTTTTTTTTAACCCAGGGCGGTATAGGGAGTTGGAGGACCTCCCCAACGGGGAAACTTCTTTATCGACTCTGATACTACTAATTTTTGCTGTTCTTTCCAATGTCAGTTACCCAGAAAAATATACCATATTGTCCTGAATAGTATAATATGCCTACCCTTTTTTATTATTTTAAGACTCAAAGTCCCTTACCAGCTAATATTTGCATATCTTTTTAAATACAGTATTTCAACAAGAAAAGTTAGGGGGCCGGCTTATATTCAGGTTCGGACTATATTCGGCACAATACGGGATTTGTTTTGAATGCTCCTCATTGAAAATCAAACTGAAAATAACCTATGATCACTATTTTCACCCATTTTCTTATCCATCAATGGTTTAGCCACATTTTATAAATAAAAATAATAAAGTTATGATTATCATAACACAGTAATGATTATTATTCAATGATTTAGAGGTACGTAAAAATAGCGTTTTACGAATAGATGCTACAAAGCCCTTTTTTACTAAAAAGTACGGTTTTCCAGTCCTATTTTATTTTATTTTACATAGTACCGATAATTTGTTTACACACATTTTTATTCAGTTAATATTAGATCAACCTTGAATACAAAATTTCAAAATAAAAATTTGAAAAACTTCATACACAAGTTTTTGAAAGTGACCAAAAAATAGATGCTACAAAACGCTATAAAATGACACTTGAAAATGCTATATTCACGCACCTCTAATTTGATCATAGATTGATATCTAAAACATTTACAGATCCGGTACATACACACAAGAGATAAGCCAACATTACAAAGGGACAACATGCACTACGACTACAAGTAAACTACTAGGAAAACGCCAAAGTCATTGTTAAATGAGTGAGTGAGCCATGTGTTGAGTACCCGATAACATTCCTTTTCTTTCCCCTACCTTAGCCCTCCCTAGCCTATCATACGCTCGAGTGGAGCAACATGGCCAGTTGACGTGCCCTTATACCAACTAAACTTAAAAACCCTATTATTTATACCAATATAACTATCAATTTTAAATGCAAATGTTCCCGGGTAATCAACACAACAACGACAACGACGACTTTGGCATTTTCCTAGTCTAGTTGGCTAAGGTGCCCTTATACCCGAAATGTGGGAGACCTGGTTTCAATCCCCTGGTCGAGAAAGATTTTGTAATTTCTAGATTGTATTCAAAAAATTATTAAACATGTTTTGAAAAGCATATAACGCAGTGTAGTCTATCATCTGTGACAATGGAAAACATAGCCAGTACGAAATACGTGAAAATATTGCAAGGTTTACTCAATCTCCAAGCGGAATTTGGGGGTACCTTGAGCGTGCAAAATTCAATACACCTTGGGCACTGCATTGCACAGCCAGGCAAATAACAAATATTTTTTTTTTCAAAAACAAAACCATTGTCGTTAAAACAATTTCTACACATTAGCAACCTATTTTTCAATGTATTATTTCTTGTAGGTTTAAATCGCAACGAATCTAGCTGATTTTGTTAGCAGTTCTCAGTAAACTCGTACCGGAAGCCTGTTTAAAATTTCAGCGCAATCTGTTCAGCGATTCGGCTGATTTTCGATACACACACACACACACACGTACACGTACAGAAGAACAGAATGAGTGCCGTTTGAGTTGAATGGAGACACTCAGTCGCTTCGCTCCCTCGTTTAATTACCTAGGCGGATTCAAAAAGTCCCTATCCAAGACTTTCAGCCCATCAGGTAGAGGATATATCTCCATGATCCTGTTGAAGACATGGGGGACCCAGTAGTCGACGACCGCACTATATCCAAGGTCGTGCTGATCGTCCGCCAGGCCAATGAAGTCCAATCGGGTGCCGCCCAGCATTAGCAGTCGCTTCTCCAACTTCTTTGCTGCGTAGTTGAACTTGGTGTAAGAGGAATCACCTAGGCCGAGAATAGCAAACCTGGCAAGAGAAGCATGATAGTTTACAACTTGACACATTTTGGTGCAACTGGTTAAGTTTAGTTTATAGGCCCTACGTAGCCTATTTGGATGAGCATAGCGAGCGAAGCGAAGATTCCATTTCACTACACTGGAGAAAAAAATCCGGAATGTTTTTTTTTTCTGTATTTTTGGCTGTTTGTTAACACGATTCCGGCTAAACCGATACTCTGATTGAGATGAAATTTTGTGGAGGCCTTCGAAATCTCTGAACTTAGAACTGCCACGTTTTTGAGCGCAATCGAAAAAAAATTCTCGTGAAAATCACAATTTTATGATTTTTTTTTTTTTTTTTAATTTCATCGGCTTATAACACCTAGGCCTACATGCTTTATCTGATTGTACTTATTTTTTAACAAAACCTTAATTTTATGAATTAATATATTCGTGTGAAATTTGAGCGTAATTGAAAATTTATTTCTTATGAAAATCGCAATTTTACGATTATTTTTTATTTTTAACATTTCTTCAACTTATAACACCTAGGTACATGCTTTATCCAAATGTAACGATTTTTTCACAGAACCTTAATTTTATGAATTGATATATTCGTGTCAAATTCGAGCGCAATCAAAAATTATTTCTCATAATAATTGCAATTTTGAGATTTTTTAAAAAATTTCTTCGACTTATAACACTAGGCCTACATGCTTTATCCGATTGTAATGATGTTTTCACAGAACCTTAATTTTATGAATTACCTAGTATATTCGTGTGAAATTTGAGCGTAATCGAAACAGTATTTGTTATGAAAATCGCAATTTTACGCTTTTTTGTTTTTAAACAATTACGCTCATCCAACAACGCGCCTGAAAAAGCGTTTGCGAAGCTTCCTAGTTTACATTATTTCATCACATAGTAGACCTACACAGTGTTGTAAAGTAGCGCGCTAAAAGTAGAGCGCTACTGGTAGCATGCTACTTTCGTTCAGTAGCGCGACGGTAGCGTGCTACTTTTAAAAACGTGGTAGCGTAGCGAGTAGCATGCTACATTTTTAAAGTAGCAGTAGTGAAAATGCCGCGCTACTTCTTTTCAGTCCCCATTTTTTTCATTACGCGACTTCCATCCATTGAACACAACTGCACACATCCCAAGCAGACAAAGTCGTAAATATCTTCGAAGGTCAATCTCCTCGGTCGTATAGTAAACATCCCTGCTGCCGCATACTTCACACAAAGATCAGGTGACTAATCTTTGCTTCACATACAAAAACTTTTCCAACCCATCTCTCAAAATCGCCTAATGGCCTCGTTTACCTTGCATTTCATCACGTCGTTGACAAACATGCTATGACCATTCGTTGTTTTGACTTATAGTTTGAAGGTTTAGAAGACTGGTGTGATGAAGAAAATTATAATAAGGGAGAGAATCCATGAATGGGCTTCCGTGTCCTACGTACGAAATGAAAATATGTTCATAGTTGAAAGTAAAGAAAGATAATTATAACCGATATTCCACAGCAAAGCTGCCAATACATTTTCGGTAGGACCTACAGACAGACAAATAAGGAACACGACAGGTAGGCCTACAAGCAATTGCTGTGTTCTGATGCATCGTGATCTTTCAGCGTGGTAGGCCTACTGTTTGACGTCAATATGGTCATCGAGACATCGACCGGTCATAACATCAAGTATTCTCGTAGTCAAATCAAACAAAAAATCAGTAAATTCCATTATTTGTTGACAATTTTATTAAAACCTAGAGAATAGAGATAACGCAGAGGCTGTCCAGTTTTTTTTATCTTGCTAACAAAAGCCATTCTTAATATCTTATCTGCTTTATTAGCCATTAGAACACCAGTGATAAGGATTATGCCCCCCCACCCCGACAAACACTTCAAGTGACAAGAAGCAGATGACTATTCTCTTGGTTCCTCTGCAAGCGTTATCTTTATGGGCCGCCCACCCACGCTGGGCTATAAATAAATAGCACTGTCTCTTCTCTGTATCTTGCTTATACCACCATTACATGATTGTGAAGGTCATTAACACATCACTATTGATTGCTATGACGACGGACTACATTGCATAAACACTATCACCATAATATTTACGAGCTCGTTTTTAATCAGTTATAAGAAATCCCGATTTCTTTCTTTTTGTGACTACCCGAGTCACCCGTGGGTATTGTGTTCGGGTAGGCCATACCCGCCTCGTAAAGAAGTCGTCCCAGGAGTGTAGCCCAGAGTCTTGAAGGCTCGTTGTTATTTTTGTATGTGGCTTTGGGCGATCAAAGTTGTGTTTTTCGGAAAGTAGCGCAAAAAGTAGCGCGCTATTTTCACGAAAGAGTAGCAGACGGTAGCATGCTACTTTTAAAGAGAGAGTAGCAGTAGCGGTAGCATGCTACTTTAATCAAGTAGCGTTTACAACACTGGACCTACATATTATAGGGTTACCATACGTCCCGGATTTTCCGGGACAGTCCCGTTTTTCTTGTTGCTGTCCCGGTGTCCCAAAAAACATTTTCGGGACGCCAAATTGTCCCGGAAATCGAAAATCCAATTCCAAATTGTCGTAGCAAATTTCTGCTTTCAAATATTTCGCGGCACCGACGGCGGCTGGGCCGGGACGCGGGGATGCGCAATGTAACCAATGTTGTCATTGAGTCGAGCTCAAGGCCAGGGCAGCGGGCGGCGACAGTACGTACAGTGTCAACCCACTAGTAGGCTAGTCCAGTCGTTGTCAATGATTCACTGCACAGTCTGCAGTCACCGTTGTGTAATCAGTGAGTGTTGAGTTCGCGTTGTGACTTGTGACATTAGTTAGCTTACAGACTGTGCCAGTGGTGTGCGTGTGTGGCAAAATACAATGGCCAAACGCAAGTGTCGTTTTTCAGACAAACTGAAAGACGAATATCCGTTCTTGTCTAGAAATACGCAAATCGAAGGAAAAGTTGATTGTTCTGTGTGCCGTGGTGTGTTCGGGATAGAGCATGGTGGACGTTCAGACATTCTAGATCATTTAAAATCGAAGAAACACAAAGCTGGTTTAGAAGCAAAGTGCACAAGCCGTAAAATTAGTGACTGTACTTCCCTGTCCCGACACTCACAGATCTCACTACAGGCGATCTTGGAGGAAAAAAAGGCCCAAAAAAATTTCGCCTCCGGCGGCTGGGGCTTCGCCCCAGGACCCGGGGAGCCCACGCAAGTCCATACACAACGAAAGTACATGTGTCCCGGATTTTACTTTCAGGATTATGGTAACCCTACCTACATAGCTAATGTAGCTACAGAACAGTGGTGGCTTATTCATGAGTGTTATAATTAAGAGGGTCTGAGAAGGAAATCTTTGTTTTTCAAAAATTTCAAAAGCATGTGCATTCAGTTTTCATTTTTACAAAATACAAAATTATATTTAGGAATACAGTTTGCACTACCTAGGGTATAGATAGGCTAATTATATATTTTATTTATTTAATTCGAGTTTCGTTTTAACATCACAGATGTATGAAACATGTCATGAACATAATATAGGCAACTAGGCCTAAAACTATTACAGAACTATTCCTAATAGGCCTACATACATACACAAATAACAAATACATACACAAACATACAACACACATAATACATAGATTCATAGCTTCATAGATATACATGAAGTGCAAAATCCATTTAAAATTTAAAATACAAGCTTGGCTTACTGGTTAAAATATACATGTTTGAACTTGTGTTCCTGTACATAATCATCAACTTGATAATATGCTTTCCCAATTAGGTAATTTTTAAGTGAGCTTTTAAATTTTTCATTGTTATGTTTGTTATGTTTATTGTTATTGTTATCAAAAAATACTGGTAGTGGTAGCACAAGTATGCCTGATCTTGGTAATTTTAATATGCCTAAATATGATGGATCAAAGACCGAGGCGGGCTGCAACCTTGCAGCCTCCCCCCCTCCCCTACACGAGCCACCACTGGTACAGAATCTTTGAGGTAGGCCTACCAGAACTGGTAAGTAGGTAAGCCTACCAAAATATTTATTGTACATAGACCTACCTCATATTTTTCAAAGAGTCACTGGGAAGATTTTTACGCAGCAGAAATTTCCAGAATTTTTTCATGTTATCAGGCTCCTCTCCCTGTCCCGTTGTTGAACATACAAAAATGGTGCACGTTTCGTAAATGAGCCGAGATACGGGGTAGTCGTCCATTGCCATTATTGATCCAAGGAAGTGATGTCTATGTGTAAACAGGACAAGATCAATAAAATAACAATAAATAAATACATCTAGGCCCCTACCGGTACCCAAAATAAAAATACATCTAGGCCCCTACCCAAAATAAAAAATGTAGGCCTATGACTACCTAATGTAATAGGCCTACCCTACATTAATTAATAAACTAAGAGGGAATTTAGGAGATGCTATTTTGCACTAGCTATTTGTTTGGCCAGGAAACATCCTTTGGCCAGGGGTCGGTATAAGGTCAAGTGTGGTAAATATGAGACACACAAAAAAGTGTGTAAAAATGAGACGGGGGTAAATTATAAAATTCTAAAAACATTTGTTTGTCAATCATTATATATTAATAAAGTTTGAAATTCAATGCATAATATGAAATAAACATCTTCTTTAAGATGGCACATCTTGTTATTAACAATTCCATGTAAAAAAAAACACTACAAATACAGCTGAAAATCTTTTGACAACTTGAGTTCAACTTTGATATGCAGACTTGTTAGGTTATATGTCAATGACTGACCATTTTTCTAAAAACATGCTCAATATGTTGTTGTTTCTGTTTCTTCTAGCGGTGGTGAGAAACCTTCCGCTGTATGCTCAATATTTCAATGAACATTTTAATACCCATGGTGTGCTGCCCTCTAGCATCATTTAATAGAAACTACTAACCAAAGTTAGGTGGTAAAAATGAGACACTCATTTGGACAAATATGAGACACTACTAATCAATGCTGAAGCCACTTTTCCCTCTCTTCAGACTCACCCAAACACTAGTGCTGACATTTTCAGTGATTCTTCAAATTTTATTTATTTATTTATACCTTGCAAATATGTATTATACATGGTGGCAAGTAGGCTACTTAACATTTTTATCTTAACTTAGCATTTTTTTTTAAAATTAACAATTAATTACAATATCAAAAGTCAGAACATTCACATCATAAATGAAAAAATATCTGGTAATTATGCCGATTACGGTTTTCCGAGAAAAAATGCATAAAATGTTTCCAACTTTTCACAGTATGTGTAATTGATAGTCCTTAATTCATTTTCAGCTACCGCATTACGATCTTTTCACTGTTACTAATGTTTTTCGTCTTTTTACCTGTGTAAATTGTGCTGTCACTGTACGTAGACCGCCATGCTGGTTTGGAAAGCGCTATCTCCTCCGCTACGTCTCTTCCGCTGCGTACGCAGCGTAAGAAAGTATTTTTGTTTAAAATAGCGACGTTAAAGGTTAAAAAGGTATTTTTGTTTAAAATAGCGACGTTAAAGGTTTTAAAGTATTTTTTGTAACTAAAACGGCAACAAACGATGACGACATAGGTAATAGCACGCCGTGTTCACTTAAAAAATTAATTAGTTTTTCACTATCCCGAGTTTGCAAAAACAAACCTTCAAAACCTTTAACGTCGAGATTTTAAACAAAAATACCTTTTTTAACCTTTAACGTCGCTATTTTAAACAAAAATACCTTTTTTTACCTTTAACGTCGCGATTTGAAACAAAAATACTTTTTACGCTGCGTACGCAGCGGTAGAGACGTGTCAGAGGAGATTACGCTTTCCAAATCAACATGGCGATGTAGCATGTGGACGCACAAATGACGGCTCAATTTCCACTAGTGAAAAGATGAAAAACATTGTTTACAAAATTAAAAACCATAATGCGGTACCTGAAAATGAATTAAGGAACATTAATTACACACACTGGAATATGGAAAGTAAATTTTTCATCTTTTTTCACGGAAAACCGTAACGGCATAATTACCAAATATCTAACTCTTCCAAACATCCTTAACATTTTTATCTTAACTTAACTTAACAAATTTTTTAATTAACATTTAATTACAATATCAAAAATAACAAACGTTGACATCATAAATATTATTCTTTACTTCTTCCTCCAAACATTTTCTGAAACTTTTCACTTTGGATTCCTCAACAGCTGCAGCTGGCAATTTATTCTATTCCTCAATTGTTCTGTTGATAATATATAATATATAAATATATATAATAATAATAAGGTAAGCAAAATTAAACATTTATATTTCATTGGTTAGGGAATAAATTTCTAATTTGTTTTTATGTAGGATTTCTGCAGGCCTAAATAATGTGGCTAAGCTTAGTCCTATTTATATATAACTATATAATATATAACTATATAGTCCTAACATAACTATATAACTATATAATTATAATATATATATATATTATATAACTCCGACAAATGGAAGACTTGTTTGTGAGGTTCCAGAACTATTAAAGTACAAAACAAGGCCTAAATAAATGTAGCTCTCGTTGAGCCTAGCGAGACGTACTAGGCTCAATTTGAAGCTAGATATGTGCCTAAGTGTATGTAAGTCTGATAATATTATCTTCTAATCATTATTAGTCAACTTATTTTCATAGTTTGTGTCAATATTTGAGTCAATCAATGTCAATGGTGTTAATCATTGTAGTAAATTGATTATTAAAAGATAATTTGACCATGTAATCAAAAAAGTTTGAAGTATTTCTCATCATTTTTTCCTTCTCTGTCTCATTTTTACCACCCCATTCCTCTAGTACCATTAGGCTATATATAAGCCTATAAATGGACTGTCTCATATTTAAACATAACTGTCTCATTTTTGTCCAAAATGACTGAAAAAAATGAGACCTGTTTTTGATTAATTACTGATATTAAACTTGAAATATATTTAACTTTGTTATCACCGTTTCATTCAGATGTGGAAGCTGAAGATTGTGAGAGCACTTTTTATTCAATTAGATATGAAATGTAGCTTATACAGATCAAAGTGTAGGGGTACTTTTGTGTCTCATTTTTACCACACTTGACCCTAACCTTTTTGTTCTTGGAAGCCAATTTTATTGAAAAATTTTATGTTTAATAAGAGCCATAGGCCTAGGATAATTGAGAAAAAAAGTCACAGCAAGGAACATCTTAGGCCCCTACTAGGCCTATAGCTTTATTTTTATAAGATACAAATGTGTGACAAAATAAGCCCTAGATGCTTTATTTTATGCCCCAGACTTTGCATAATAATCCCGGAGCGTTTTTATAAGGTAGGCATACGCCTAAGCAAAAGGCTTCTAAGCCCATTATGACCATGTCATAGACCTTGTTTATCACGCGTGCCGAGTCCGGACTGACTACGGTGCGGACTGAATTTTCAGTTCAGTTCACTAACGTTTATCAAGAGCTTTCATCAGAGGCGTGCAGACTATGGTTCCGCGGCGCGAGCCGCGCCGGTGCCAAAGCCAAGGGGTGTACCCACCCCCTGGCTTTGGGTGACCCACCCCCACTCACCTCTAAAAAATATAACATGTTCAGGTAATACAAGATAAATTGTTATTAGTTATAACTTCACTTGGTTTGCAAGCTGGATGTAATGGTGTATAGTTGTCAGTGTTGGGTAGGAACGGAACTAAACAGTTCCAGTTCCTAGGAAATAGTTCCTTTTTAAGGAACTAAGGGAGGAACTAGTTCCTTTTTCCAGACAGGAACTAAGGGAGGAACTAGTTCCAATTTTCCAGGAACTGTAACTTATTTTCATAAGTTCCTTTTTTATAACTTGACTGTACAAATTTAAGGAATGAAAGAGTCAAATCATAGTTTACTTACAAAATGAAGGGATTGTAAAATACTCCATTTCCAGGAAATCTAAAATTCGACTCTATTGTTCTAAATTCTTGTCATACCCCCATCCCTTCCTACACTCAGTGGTCAACCCCATCCCCCATGGGTTTCTCACCATTATTAGTCGCATTGCCAGCTAAATTTCACCCTTGAGTTTTGAATGATCTTTTGGGTTGTTGCGTTGTGTCGTGTTCACCACCCTTGTTGGTTGCGAAACGTGGAGCAGTGCATCATCAACCCAAAGATCATTCAAAATTTATTCACAAGTCGTGAAAGCCTACATACTCATCCATATATTTAATTCCTCCAAATTTCAAACAGAGTTTATGCATTCTTTGCAAATATTTGGTTTTAAGTAGAAATTTGGATACTACATTGACCCTCTCGAGAAGATCTAAAGAAAAATGGTTATTTATAAAAAAGGAACTTTTTAGGAACTTAGTTCCATTTGGAAAGGAACTTAGGAACGCCCTAGTTCCTTTTATTTTAGAGGAACTTGGAACTGGAAAGAGTTCCTTTTTCTTATGAGGAACTTGTAACTGTAACTAGTTCCATTTTTTAAGGAACTTACCCAACTCTGATAGTTGTATAGCAATATCTTGGTAGTTATGTTTATAAAATATCGCTCACTTATCGTTTGGAGAGGCTCGGCCGATCGTAAGTGTACGCGACCAAGAATTGCGTTCAATTACATTCTGTGTTCTAATTACCTTATGATCAAACAGACCATATTTCGAAATTGTATATCCACATAATGATTTTCTCAGTATATTTTAAACATATCCACAAATTGAAAATGATAATTGGTAAATTTCGTATTAAAATTGAAATAATAAAAAATATAGCATATATAGCAAATCCTTGGAAAGTTTCCTATAAAATATTGCAAATTTGCAATTAGTAATTTAGTGCCCTCCGTGTCTCAGATCGCACTACAAGCTATCTTAAGGGAAAAAAGGACCCAAAAATTTTTCGCCTCCGGCGGCTGGGGCTTCGCCCCAGACCCCGTGTGGCCAGCGGAAATACATTCACGGGGGTGGGTGTACCCACCAGTATGATCGCGCCCGCGCCGGTCCCTATCAAACCTCTGCACGCCACTGGCTTTCATGCCGGACTAGCTCAGTCCGAACTAAAAGGTTTAGAAATGTCTCCGCTTGCTAAATGTATCAATGCACAGCTGTTTGTGACAGCCGTTGCCGTTGTTGTTACTAGTGACTGTGATTGGACGATTACAAAGAAAATGACCGCGAGTTCGCATATTCGAGCTCGATTGGGTTTAGCAGTCAAATTTCAGCCCATAGGATAGACCGAGCTGGACTCAGTCCGGACTGAGGTGTTCAGCAGGCAATTTCAGTTCGGACTCAGGTCAGTTCATATGTTTCAGTCCGGAATCGGCTCGCGTGATAAACGTGGTCATAGCCTAGCCCTACATAGCCATACAGAAGTGAAGAAGAAGTGCCTTCTTCGGCTAGGGGGGTCCAACTTTTATACACCTTCCTTGTTAACACTGCTAGGCCTATATTGCCTTGTTACTACTTATGTTGAAGGTGTACTTTCGTTAGGTTAGCCGAACTTTCCGCTGGCTACAGTGCGCCGCGCTAGTTCTAGGATATAATCGATAAGAGCGCACCCGAAATCCTTTCCGTTACAGTGTATATAAAAGTTGGACCCCCCTAGCCGAAGAAGTACCCATACATCTGGTCCAGCCAGTGCATTATTTTTATCTCATGGGCAAGTTACCGTTTCGAGTCTCTCCATATTCGTTCCGCAACCTCCTGAGCGGTTCCCGTCTGGCTCCCATATAATACCGTTAATTTGCGTTCCTCCATAATGTTTTTCCTTTGGTATAGGCCTACCTAAAGGTTAGGAACCCTAACCTCACTCTGGTTGCTGTGTAAGCCTAGGATGCATGGCACAAAAATCGGTAAGATTAAAAACAACTTTTAAACAAAAGATCAAACAATTGTATATTAACCTACGAATCATAGATGTTATCATAAATTTGTACAGTACACACCAGTCTCTTCTATAAATAAATAACGTCGATGTAAACAAAACACATGACGTGCGAACGTGCAACTTGCGATCAGCTGTCAGTGACATCTCACAGCCGACTGAATAGCGGAAGACCGAAGAACGGAACGGAAAAGCGGTGGGCGATGGGCGGTAAATTCGGTATGATAAAAATAAATATATTTCATATTATTCTTATGATTGGCGCAAATGTTCAAATGACTTTTAATATTTGTTGGTATTATTTTTTGTAAACGTCTAAAACGTCTAAAACGTCTAACGAACGAACGTTAAGGTGGTCGATAGTCGATCGATAATGTATATCGATTAGTCGAAAGAAAGTCGACCGTTCTGTGGTCGCATGCCCTCTCTGAAACTTCTGCGAGCCTGATACACAATTCTGAATTTAAGCAAATTTTCGCCGCTGTTTGGTAGTTTGGTAGGTACTGTTTTGGGTTGGTCGGCCGTCCGAGTCGATAGTCGCTTAATAATCGACAGTGTATATCGATTAGTCGATAGTCATTTAATAATCGATAGTGTATATCGATTAGTCGATACAAAGTCGACCGTTCTGTGGTCGCATGCTCTCTCGTAAACTTCTGCGAGCCTGATACACAATTCTGATTTTGAGCAAGTGTTTGCCGTTGTTTGGTGGTTTTGGTGTACGATTGGTCGGCCGTCCGAGTCGATAGTGCCTTAATAATCGAGAGTATATATCGATTAGTCGATACAAAGTCGACCGATCTAGTAATAGTTAATTCGATCTCACAACAGATTACGCTGCAATCTCGCTGCATGTAGTGCGTGGGAAATTTAAAAACAATGAAGTCTGCTACAAAGTCAATCCAAATTAATGGATTTAAAACTAGGTTGTCTTGTAGATCCATGGAGTGCTATTTAAACTCCATGGTCAAACCATAGAGTTTCATAAACAAATACTTTAATGTCTAGTAATGTGATCATCGTAAATGTATCCAAATAACGGATAGAGGTACCGAGGTAGCCCATTCGCAAGCGTTTACGCTTATTAAGAGGTGCCAGTTCGATCCCTGCCCTGACATGGGGGGAGAGGTGAAGGCTCCTAGCTTTTGGGGGCATATGGTCGTTGGACGGTTTCAATAGTTTATGTTTGAAGAAAAGAAGCAAAATCTGGGGTGTTCCCAGCCATTTACAAAACCTTTTTGTTTAAATTACATATTCCCCATTGTTTATGAAACAAACACTGGAAGAAGTAACATATTCAGGAATTGACAATTGAAGTCTTCACTTCGCTCATCCAATTACGAAACAACTGTTCCTTGCAATAATGATTATTTAAGATCTAACCACTTACCACATTCCTTATATCCCTCAGTAGTTACCATATTTTATTTTTTTTTAGATCAAAGCGATGTTAGGATCTGTGTGACTTTTCGAAAGAAGCTGGAACTAAAAAAGCAAAAAGAACACCATACCTAAGGCAAATGAAAAATTGTGTTTCCACTCAAATAATTTAATGTAATTCGCACAAAGAACATTTTAAACAACCAGACGAATCTGTTACATCTGAGGCATATTATTATTTATTTCGAAATTGTACAAATAATCGTAAATTAAGATATGAATGGGATATTCATGGAACCAATTAATAGTATTATCCTTACATGGAACATAATAATATGCCATGGTGGTTGGCAGTTAATCCGACCACATTTTATGTATCTGTGGGAATCGTTCAATCGAGATCTCGTTTAATTAGTTTCTTATTTCTTTATTATAATGCACATTACAACAGAGTACAAATAATCCACAAGTGCAAATCATAGCATAATGGACAGACAACATACTTACACACATTAAAACATACAATAAACATTCACAAAATAATAAAAATATGTATCTCTTTAAACACATAAAATTATTAACAATGAAAACTAATAATAAGAGATATTCTTGAAAGAAAAGAAAAGAAAAATGGGTATGAAAGAAGATACGAGTGGAAATAAGCTAGTGAGTAAATTATAATGTTAATATCCTAAAGCTAGAGTGATCACAGTGGTTTGGTGGTGCGTGTATTTAAACATTACGGAATCAATGGATCATGGTGCAAATTGTGTTTATTCTTTACAGCTTTGGTTGCCCAAGCCAAGAAAATGGTAGGAAATATCGTAAAGGATTTGCGCACCATATTATACATTAGACATTAAGGATAAAGATTTGCTCGCGACGGGAAACGAAAAGAAAAAAGAAGCGAGGGTAAAGGAACGAATTTATGTACCATCTATACCCTTCCTAAACCCACCTTCTGAAATTAACAACTCCACAATCACGAAGACAATCTAAATAAAGAAGTTGCTCAAATGTGAATTCTTTGCCCCCCCCCCCCTCCCCTCATGTAAGTTCAACTAATACAGTTTATAGAGTGTACACTTGATAATTTATTTATTTATGCATTCAATGTGTGAACAAACAATAAGTATAAATAAATAAATAAATAAATAAATAAATTGTATTTAGAGTCTATCCACTCAGTTATAAAACTGATTTTCAGTAAAAGACTTTAAATCAAAGCGACCAAGCCAACCCAGTAGGCCCCGACGTAAATCGACACAGGGTGCCGCCCGATTGAGTGATTTGAGTACTTCCCAATGTCGATGAATAAATAAATTAATAAATACAAAACTCTCTTCTCCAAGTCAGTGTGTTCACAATTGGAGCCACCCTGTGGCCCTTGACGTGGTTTCTGTCTTCCAGTGATTTATGTTCGTAATTAATGCTCAAGAGTAATTAAATCTCGATGTAACAATGAGTTAATCGCGGTCGTAACGGGCAGGTTATAGCTCGAGGAACAACAGGCTGGACCGACACAGTCAGTTTGACACGACGAGCTAGGCTGTTCACTCTCCGATGGGGTCGAGTCCAACCCTCACACTGAGGGCAGTCTGGGCCGTCGCGCTGGTGGTCCTTGGAACTCAAGCGACAGGCGTACCGCAGAATGTAAGTCACCTCATTGTTCATGCAGAGAGCCGTGGCGTACACTTCCATCTTATTGTTAGGCTGGTTACAAAATTATTGTTCTTTGGAAATCACTATTGGTGAATGAATAAACTAAAAATATCCTTGAAAGGTACAAAAAATATAAGAAAAGGCGAAATACAAGTTTTGCTTCCAGATTTCGAAACTATTTTTATCGAAATACAAAAAGCCAAACAGCTAAGTATACAATACTTGTGCAATACGACGTGGCAGTCCTGAGTGAAAGTTTGTTCCATTGTAATTACTAGTAATTACCAGTCATGATGATGATTTTTGTTGCTAAACGTTTCATATAAATGCACTAGAGTTATTCGAGACAATGAATAATGATGGATGACGAAGAAGGGAGATTACAAAAAACATGCCTTATGCGGGATTCGAACCCACGTCCTCGTAGAGCCGCTTAGGACCAGCCCCTTATCGTATGTGCCACAGTGGACGGCTTACCCCTGTCATAGACGAGTCCTTTGATGTTCCTCCTTATAATCAGTGAGAATCCTTATTATCTTATTAACTAGTTAATTACGGCTAGTGACCGGTATATAGGCATTTCTGCGGTGAAAAAATAAAACTGAGAGGATGTGTATTGATTTGTGCATCCTACTGTTCTCTACTCAAAACGGCCTATTCTAATATATTGAGTTGTGTGTGTTGAGTTGTATTGAGTGTATCTAAGTTTATAGAATTTTAAAGAGAACGAATGAAATTTTTTCCAGGTGTCCCTGATAGAATACAGCCGGCAGAAACGCGCCCCTTACTATGGCCAACGCGACTGGGACCGTTCGTGGAAGTGGGGGGGATTGTTCGTCAACCCACGCGACATCATCTACCCCTTATCCCCCGCGCCCAACGCGTACTACGTGGTGACCCCCCCGACAGTCTTCGTGCCGGTCACCCCCATGCTGATGCCAGTCATCCAGCAAGTCCCTACCGCCATCGACCCCAACTACCTGCTGTTCCAGCTCCACATCACGACGATCCTCCGCAACAACCTCATCAACGTGTTCGGCTACTTGCTCTACAACCCCAACATCCGCATGGACCTCGACTTGTACGCCTCGCTGATGGACATCTTCCAGGGGTTGCGCACCAAGCGCGTCCACACACACGACCTCATCTTCTCGCTACCCGCGATGGCGTACAAGAACCCCCACGAGCAGCTGCGCGACCTGTTCAATATCCTCGTCCACACCGCGCCGCTCTACCTGACCGGGGCGGTGAAGGTCTGGAAGGAGGCGCTGGACAAGAACGCCATCAACCTGAACCAGGTGCTGAGGCCTCCCGGCAAGGTCCTGCAGGTGGACCTCCTGGCCGACATAGAGAACAACTACCTGTGCTACCTGACCAAGCCCAGCCGGTTCTCGCGCGAGGTGGAACAACTGGCGCCCGACCACGTGCTCGCGAGCATGGGCACCTTCATGGGCGGCTTGTTCGGGGCGTTCCTACACGGTAGTCTTCCCCTCACGAAGAAGCTGCTCGCCTACATCATGTTCCAGACACCGATATACATGTTCATACCCGAAGTGGAAGAGGCGATACACTACATGGCCGACGTGCTGCTAGCGACGGACAGCCAGAACCTAGACTTCGCCTGCCAGAACATCGACCGGATGTCTCTGGGAGACCCGCACATGTTGGTGGCGCAGGTCCTCTCGAGGATCGTCAACGCGAAGAACATGGACCCCAACGTCAGAGAGTGCGCGGAGATCATCTTGCCGCACTTCCTCACCATCAACATCCTGACATTGAACCCTTACTACAACGCCATGTCTCCAATCTACGGACGTCGTAAAATGGACATGGCGGTCGTCTTCTCGCCCGTCTGCGTAGGGGAATACCCGGCCGACATCGTCAAGGTAAAGGACATGCTCGTCATGGCCATAAGTGTGCCCGAGATAAAGATGAATGACGTACTGCAAGGCTTCACCAAACACCAGTACATCACCCCCCATCAGCTGATGCTGGCGTTATTGGAGCGCATCAGGAGACGAGGGAACGTTCCGAGCTACCTCGTTGAGCCGCTCATCGCCCTCATCATCCACGTCAAGATGAAGTACGCTTCGATGAACATGACGCCCAGACCATTCGACTCGTTGAAGGACTTTGAAATGTTGCTCCAATCGTTCTTCACGCCGCAGATACCCAACAATTACAAGAGGATGATTCTAGACCTAACCAAGAGTCTCAAGGACGCCCCGATTAATTGGAAGGACATCTTCTCGAAGTTCAACCCAAGGGAAAACAGCCGACCGAGACAGTTTGTGCGGCAGGTGTTGCTCTTGTTGGTGAGCACGAAGTTGGTCAAGAGTCCGGAACTGGTGAATCAGATCTCAGACTTCATTCAAACGACCGACCCAAGCGGCGACCCCAAGGACTGTCCTGTCGTCAAGTGCGGTGGTGAAGATAATGTACAAATACCAACGACGATGGCAACTCTACCCCCTCCCGCCATCACTGTCCCCACAACCACCCCCACCCCTTTCCCCGAGAGTAAATTAAACCCGGCCGACATCGACTTCCCCTACCTGTTCGACGCGATCGCTGTAGGTCTTGCCGACCTTCCCAACCTCGTCACCATGCAGAACTACATCAACAGTACCATTGACAAGTACATCAACAACCTTGACCCTGCGAAAAAACCTTCTACAACCGGACAGATGCTCAAGGAAATCTTCAACAAATACATGAACGACGATGCCGTGAAACGAGATCCCAAGATGATGGCACTCTTTCAGACATACTATCCCAAGATCAAAGATGACGGGCTGGGAGCGCGACCCATACAGTACGTCACCAAGAAGGTGATTCGGCTCGTCATGATGAACAAGGCTCTAGATGCGCTCGACAAAGACGCCGTGGAGCGCGATGGCAAGCTGGATGAACTAGACGCATTGTACGACTTCCTGGCGGACGATTACAAAAAAAACAACTACCTGGAAAGGTTTCAGTACGAGTCGTACAAGCTGTGCGGAGAGTTCATAGAGGCGATCTTCAAGCTCCTCATCAGTTTTCCCCAACAGCCCGAGCGTGGCCATCAAGAATAGCATCAATAATCTCATGCCGTACGTGAGAAAGACCGGCCCCGGTGCCAAGCCATTAGAATTCAGCGAGACCGTCTACACTTCCGTGGAGACAAATGATGACAACATTTAGGTGCAAAAGCTTTGACGAGACTTGTTGGAAGGGCAAGAATGTTAAATCAATCATGTAACTAAACTTGTCTTTATAACAGGCCTATGCATGGCTCAATCAGTTGCTATGCAATTTATTTGTAGCAAAGGTTTGCCTGTAGCCCCGAAGCCAAGAGCGTAGAGTCGCAGGTTCTGGGTTCGGCCATCAGTCGGAGCAAACTTTTATCCCAATTGCTACCAAACAACATCATGAAGATTCATAATTGACACTAATGGATTCTGGAAAACAACTCGGAACCATTAATGAATAAAAAATAATTTGAAAAGTAACAACCATAGCCAATACTTTTATACACTCACTGTTTCAAATTTCGGTGGGGAATTCCCCCTTATGTAGGGGGCAACCGAGTTCTCATCCACAGTATGTGTAAAATACACCCTACAACAGGGGGGAAAATCCCTTACTGGCAGTGTTAAAATACACCTTATACACTACAGGATAAAACCACCTACATTGTAGGGGGAAAATATCCCTTACTTACCCCTACAAACACAGACAACAAGGTAACTTTCATCTTCTTGCCTCAGATGTTAGTTCACCCAATCAGAAACAAGGACGTAGCTGGTGAAAATGTCAGAACCAATCCGTTGAAAGTTACCTTGTGAACCCAAGCAAAATATGTGAATCCGTTTTAAGTTTATGTTTCTTGACTGCATGTCTGAATGTTGGCTGTTAATTAAAATACAACACTTTGTCAAATGTATGAAATGATTTAATGATGTTTTTAAGAGTAACTCAACATATTCCTTAGAACAATTAACAACAGTGCAGAACATCTTGGTCATGTACTTCATTTTACATTAAAAAAGTAGGTACTATATTGTTGACAAGGTATCAATGCAATCATTCATATACACTGCTTCAATGGATAGTCAAAACAACTCATCATTATACATAAATATAATATTAATAATAATACCTCATACATAATTTCATTTTGAAAATTAAAATCACATTCAATGAATTGAATGAAAGAAGCATAAAAATTCTAATACATACATAGTTCCAAATCATAAGTTCCTCACAAAATAAAATATTTCGGACTTAACTATCCCGAGATGAAATCCTAGCACCTAATATTGGTTTGAAGTAGGGCTGGGCTATGACATATCATTTAATAATTATTATTGTTTGTAAAAAATATACATACATAATATATAATATATTAGATTGGGCCAATTATTAATAATTTGTGGCCAAATAGGGTTGATAAGGTCAAGGTCTACTACATCTCCGCCGCCTGCCGGAGGCTCGTCTAACTCGCTTGTGTGGGCACTAGGTTCGGTTAGACGATCCTCCGCTAGGCAAAGATCTAGTAGACCTTGGATAAGGTATCATCAAAAAGTATCAAGGGATTATATACACTTTGATTTTTTTGATTTTTGATTATTATTATTTATTATCGATTTTTTTTATTTTTTATTATTATTATTTATTATTATTATTATTTCAAATTTAAGGCTTTCGCGGCCCGGTAAATAATTAACACAATTTATTGGTCGGGACATTTCGCCGCGTCGAATCTGCTTTAATTGCTTTTGACGTTTCAGCCCAACTGTGTGGGCTATCCTCAGAAAAACAAGATATTAATTCTAAAAACTTACAAAAATAAAAGCCCAGACAAGGCGTTACGTTACATAGAACGCCTTGTCTGGGCTTTTATTTTTGTAAGTTTTTAGAATTAATATCTTATTTTTCTGATGATAGCCCACACAGTTGGGCTGAAACGTCAAAAGCAATTAAAGCAGATTCGACGCGGCGAAATGTCCCGACCAATAAATTGTGTTAATTATTATTATTATTATTATTCTATCACATTGCAAATTTTGTTAAGTTTGTCTATAGCTTCAAAAATGATTCAATTATCTCTTATAGAAATGAAAATACATTCAAATGAATCAGTGTTGATGTTCAACTACCTTTCTTTTCGGAGAATCTGTTTGTGAGTATTCCCTTGATTTTACCCCCCAAAAAAGAAAACTTTGGCGCGCAATTGCTGGAAACTAACTTTTTTCAAACCGTTTCCCAGATACATTCTATACCATTCAACCGATTTGTACCAAATTTTGAACACAACTTCATATGGTAAATATAAACAAAATGATCTACAATTTGTGGATGTATGTTAACTAGTTAAGAAAATTTTGATAAAAAACTTCACAAAAAAATTAGATTTGAAAGCCATTTTAAAAAAATTGTCAAACTCAAATGGTGAAATTGAAAATTATAATCCTAGGTCACATTGTTAGTTGACTTGTTCTGAATACACAAAAAAATCAGCTCTTTTGATACATATTTACAGATTTTATGAAGGAAACGCCAGCCCATGTTATGACAAAAAATTTGCGCGTACTAATCAGGTTCCGACATACTTGTAGAGCACCGTTTTCATTTTTTTTTAAACTTTTTTTATTTATCTGTTTGACAAGAATAAGAATACACTTAAGTAAAATATTGGGTTAGTAAAATTAATTTGGCTGATATTCAATGAACTTAGTACCATACAAGTTACCACTGTGGAAGGTGTACTACGTATATACCCCCTTAACGATTTTTACGATCTCACAATCGCGTATTATGACCCGGCACCTCCACCTCCACTCCACATGTACCAGCCAGGATTAATTTAATTTCGACTACCTACACCCAGCACCTCCCCCAAAATTTTGCAAGTTAGCATTTTTTGAGTCAATTTCAATATTTTGATATGAAGCCAAATATTGATATCGAAATACCGACTTTTTGCCCAGCCCTAGTTTAAAGTGTATCAGGCAGCTTGAAACATCAGAAGACTTTGCACTACAAGAGACGAACAACAGTTGCTCCAGCATTGCCATGTTCCAGCAGGTGACACAACATTACCATGAATCAAAATAGGTAGGCCTATGAAAGTAGTTGGAGATCATTAAAGTGGTCACACTTGAGAATCCTATTAATCAGTTTCAAACTTCAAAGATATCAGATCATCAAAATGCATGAATTTAAATGCAACACGGATAAAATAATTAAAGGATATTTTAGTTCATGCGAGTTATATTTTATCGATGTAAGAATCAAGACATACGACAACCTAATAACTTTAAGATATAACTGCTTACAATGCAATTCACATAATACCTAGTAGTAGTAATGCTAAGAAAGCATTACATTGTTTCTTGCAAAGGTGTAAATTAAGATGACTGGTAAAAGGAAAAACACTTTCACAAAGTATATTAAATACAACTACATCAAATTTTTAAATAAAAACACTTTCACATACGTAGTATATATATTAAATACAACTACGTCAAATTTTTAAATAACATCAAAATAATGAAACACTCCAACAAAATATCATTATTCATTGTTTGTCAAAATTCTAATGTGTATGACATATTATGTGAGTACTAAATGGTGGCAGTACACTTTTCCTTTTCCTTTCAAAGGTATGTAAATACACTTATATCCACACATAAAATAAATAGGCCTAGTAATTCTATGTCTAACAATAATTTGTACTGTTACTATAATGGTTAACTTTAGAAAACAAAGCATGTGTGTTAGTCAACAAGGCTTTGGATGTTGGCACATAGAAGCATTTTGTGACGTTATCTTTATCACCTAATAAAGGTGATTTACTTATTTGCACAAGATTGTTCAACGTTTATGTATTGACAGTCATAACTTCAGGAAAAAATGAAGTATGTAACACATGGATGCACTCCATAACCAACACTGGAGTACCTTAGCAAGGCACAATGTGAACATTTCTAACAAGAAAACACTTCTCATAAACTGGGTAAACGTTGTTTGGTGTTCCGATTTCAAATCAAATGCCCTGGTTTCTTCTTATAAACAAACTGTACATTATCGTGATCGAAAAAATACTTCTGTACTATCCACCGCCGTCTGGATGTATGTGAAGGTACAAGTAGACTGCCTGTCACAGCTCCACAAAATTTGGTCATAACTTTGTCGATAAAAAAAGTTCCTGACCCATTAACTAACACCATCTATGTTGCAAATATGGAACTAAATCTGCTAAACTTTCATCACCTAGTGTAGTTTGTTGTCACTCATAATGCATGTAAAGTTAACAGTTGTTCAAAATAAAACGTTCCAACTAAATTAAAATATCATTATTGCCTTTATTATTTATTAATTTGAAGCCCATAAGGCCCAATCCCAAACTTTAAATAAATTTAGTTCCGCCTAGAGACGCTCTCTACTACCGCCCCCTTAACTAGCCCTACCTGGCGGCAAACCGACAAACCCCTGCCTTTAGCATGTCAATTATTTAACATGGGAAAATCAGAACCGTGACAAGCAGTCTATTTGTTCCTTTACATACATCCAGACGGTGGTGGTACTATCTAAATACGACACGAGAGTGAGCATTACGCAAGAACTTACTTACACACACTTGTGTGTTGGTTGGGGAAAGATTGATAGAAGCTGGGAGCCAACAGCTTACCTTGAAAAAGTTCGGCGGCTGTGTAGAGTTGAAGATCACATAAATATATACACACAAATTATTACATTACATTACGACGAAACGTTTCGGCTTGAACAGCCTTGTTCACCCGTCGAGTTGAGAGAGTTACACACACTTGTGATTGCCATAACACAACATGATGGCTAACTAGCGCACACACAGTTAGAGTCCAGCAAAGCTCTTGGAAACTATGCGGGTGACAACAGTAGCTGTAGTAGCCTCGACTATCTGAGCCCATATTATCTTCTAATTTGTTTTATTTTTGCTGAACCTTTATTTTTTTAACCAAGTTTGAATCTTATTTTCCAAGTTACCACATAAATCAATTGGGAAAAGTATTACCTAAATTGAGTTTGAGTGATGTAATGTTTCCTTACTCATTACATAACTCTGACACCATTATTAAATGGTAATTATTTGGACATATAATGTTCCTTACTTAGATAATACTTTATTAGTACCAGTAGAGGTAATAATAACCCAAATTTTGTGTTTTTTGCAATTTCACAAGAATTGTCAAAAATGTTACTAGGGAAAAAAAAGAAAAAAAGGAGGCCCTTAAGTTAGGGATGACATCGATTCCAAAAAGTTAGAATCGATCATTGTGACGCAAGAATCAATTCAGAATCGATTACCAATCAAAAAATAAAGATTTGTAGGCACCATTATTTTGGTGGACTATTTCCGCGGAGTCCGTGATAAGCGCCATTATTTTGACGGCCTATTTCTGTGAAGCCCGTGACGTCACGGAACGCTGTTGCGTTGTCGTCTGTTTACTGTACCGCCTACCACACGCGTAATGTTCGGTCTGGACCGGCACCTCCACCAAAATTCGCCTAAATTCTGGACCGGCACCTCCACTATCCCTCTACATTTTGCACTAGAGTTAAAATTTGTAAGTAAATTCACGTTTTGACCAGTTTCATACCATTTTGTTCGTTTTTTATTTCGATATGCGAGATTTAGCGTTTTCAAAATGTGGTTTTTCCATCTCTAAATGATGTAATTTTGTCGACAATATTACATTTTAGGCAATAAAATGGACATTTGAAAAAATTCACGAATTTTGTTAACCATTTTTCACTACCTCTATTTTATTAGTGATATTTTGACACTAATTGAGTGTCTTACTTGGTTCCTATTTACAACTCAACCATGTGAAAGGCCTATAAAGTTCAGAATTGAATCATATATATTCTTAGGGCATATTAATTTAACTTTCAACTAGCTAGTATGAACTTTTACACTCTAGTCCATAATGCTTTGGATTTGTACATGTAGCACACGAAACAATTGTGTGATAGGTTGCTTGTCACTGTACTATTTGGAAATAAGGCGATTATTTACAGTTTACTGTGTACAAAGTATTTGTGGTGATACATAATGTTTGAGGGGTAAACCTGTCTCTAGATAGAGAATATAAACATGCCTTTATCAAGGGGAGAAGTTTTAAATCCAACTTAAAGACTTGCATAGGATTAGGGAGGGGAAGCACAAAAATATGTATGAACAAAGAGCAAGACTTTGACGTTGAATATAATATACAGCAACAATACATAGCAATCCTGAGAATTGCGGGAGATTTTGAAGTCCCCCAACCCACTCCTCCCACAATAAACACTAAACAGGGGAACAGTAAAGATACGGAGACTGCATGAAAGGCAAACCGGACGGATTGGTAGCCACGTGAATACAAGAGTGGTCCCATGCGAACCCGAGAGCGTTAAGAGCTACAAACTAAACGCGAGCGGATTTGAAGTCGGTTCTTCAACTTGTCACCAGGGAATTACGTCCACCGGACCACACCCTTACTAAATGTCTAGTTTCAGTGGGTTTATAAAGAAGTTGACGTAGCGAACCACATAAAAGATAAGACAAGCCTGGTAAGTAAAGACTGACTCCCATCATTTCAGGCTCCATTCGTCCAATCTACAGCATGTACTGCGAGAGATCCCGCTGTTGCTCGAAGATGGCCTTGAGTATCACTGGAGCCCCGCACATCGCTAGAACAAAACAGAGAGTATCACTTGAGACTAGCACATCGCTAGAACAAAACAGAGAGGAGCCGTGAGTATCACTGGAGCCCCGCACATCGCTAGAACAAAACAGTGAGTGGCACTTGAGACTAGCACATCGCGATCTTGTAAATCAACCGAGTAAACACATACTGTAGAATGCAATTCATGAATACAATACAATATCATCAAGTGGAAACATGGTCTGGAATGTTTCAATCTTATCCATAGTCCATACTGTTTTTGAAGACAAAATGACAAGAATACTACAGTAATGTTATTAAACGTAAAATCCTCTACTATATCCTTTTATTGTTTTTATTCGTGTTGTATTTTATAAGAGTTATAAACTTGACGTAGTAAGTACTAAGTAGACACTTTGTGACTGGAGCCTCATAGCCCTTTACTAACTTTTTATGGAGTTGAAGATCTTACTGTCATGTAATGTACAACTTCAGAAATAATAATAATAATAATAATAATAATAATAATAATAATAATAATAATAATAATAATAATAATAATAATAATAATAATACCGTATTGTGCCGAATATAGGCCGTACCTGAATATAAGCCGACACCCTAACTTTTCTGGTTGAAATATAAAAAAAAAAAAAAAACAGATGCATAAGCATGCATATATAAGCTAATAAGGAAGTTTTGAGAAAAAAAATAATGAAAAAAGGGTAGGCTTATATTTAGGACAATACGGTAATAATAATAATAAAAATAATAATAATAATAATAATAATAATAATAATAATAATAATAATAATAATAATAATAATAATAATGTAACGTTTCTTACCAACTTTGGCTGCGACCAGCTCTGGAACCATGAACGCATCCTTCTCGTTGATGATGAGGAAGAATCGAATTCCCTCCTTGTTGAGTTCGTGCACCTGCCTGACGGTCGGAGTGTGTTTCATGACGACGCCACCAGAGCTCGCTACCAGGTCTCTCATCAACCTTGGTTTCGGCACCACACTGGGGGTCACGTAGAACGCCATACCCTGTGCACACACATATTCTGCTAGAGACTTGGAGCTAGTGAATGCTTGGATACAGTTGCTGATGGGAGGGATTTTGAAGATTGATAGATAGATACTTAAAAAGATACAAACATGAGAAATACATCAAGCTGTTTCAGACAAGCATCTGCATTCATCGAGTGAACAAGGCCTGGGTTTCTGTGTTTGTCCTAACATTATCAGCATCTGTCACCCTCCCAAACATTCATGTATCTTTTAATCTTCAAGATCCATGCCGGACATCGACCAGGTATTTATTTATAATGTTTCTTTGCACAATGAACACGTCAATCATGTCTCAGTGAGATAAACTAGAGTAGAAAGACCAGGCCTACTTGGTTATGCATGCTGATAACCGAGCCATCAAGCTGGAACTCATGAAAGCACAATTGAACTGCTAATAGGCTTGTAGGACTCAAGATACAAACAATCTTGAAACGAAATGATTAAGAAGGGCTAATGTTCGTATTTGATTTATGAAATATTTGTAAATACATTAAAAACTAGGAAAACCTTAAGTAAAACAGACGCGTTGTTGGATGAGCGTATTTTGGTTGAGTTGTTGTGTATCGCGGATTGCCGTGATGGTACTGTTGGAGAAATTTACGTAGCTGATTTTACAATTACTTAAATTAAACTAACAAAACTAAACCTTTCATTTTAAAAAAAAATTATCGTAATTTCAAAAAAGACAAGAACTCGTAAATTCGATTTTTAACAATATTTTCTAAAAGCTCAGATTTCACACGAATTATAAATTCATAATTAAGGTTATGTGAAAAATCTTAGATTCGCGATAAAGCATGTAAGGTGCTTAAGCCAAGAAATTTGAATCAAAATTCCAAAATTGCGATTTTTAAAGAATTCTATCATTTGATAACGCTCAAATTACACATTTTATTCATAAAAGAAATTAGTGTGCGAAATATTTTACAATCGACACAACTTTCAGGTTCTAAATCGAAGAATTTTAAAATGGCAAAAATCGTAAAATTGGATTTCATGAGAAAAAATTTCAGGATGAGTTTCCCACAGTGCAGTTCTTCGTTCAGAGATTTCATAGACCTCCATAAAATTTATCGCAATGGAGTATCGTTAGCCGAATCGGTTCACAGACACACAAAAATACAAAAAAAAAAAAGAAAGAAAAAAAAAAAAACATTCCGGATTTTTTCTCCAGTGTAGTGAAATGGAATCTTCGCTTCGCTCGCTACGCTCGCTACGCTCATCCAATTAGTATATAATAAACATACGGATGCATGCAAATAGCGGACCTAAGATCCATTTTGGACATTTACACCCATCCTAAGAATTATATACTAGGAAAACGCTCAGTTGGACGCGTTGATAAGCGAGCACGTGCTATACAATTTGTTGATGGTCCAAATTTCAACCTGATCTGAATCTTCGTGCAACCGCTATCATGAGCCAAAAAAGCTCCAGCTTCGTGCGACTTTTCGTTGCCATGGTTACGTTACTTTTGTTAAAATGTAATTTCCATCTACACTACTTATCGGATCAAAATAAAATTAACATAGTCGTGACCGGACGGACATTCTAAATGATTTAGCCACCTCAGATTTTGTCGCCGTTTAGTTTGAAAAAAAAACTTTCGATTAACTTTAATGTAACTTTTTCACTTTTTAAACGATTTTGCCACAAAACTAATGGCATTCAATCGAGAACGAAGCTTGCGGATGGTCCAAATTTCAACTCAATCCGAGCCTCCGTTCGAATGTTATGGCGAGACATACAAACAAACAAACAAAAAAACAAAAAAAACAGTGACTATTTTTTCCGGCAGAGTCAAATGGAAACGCTCGCTTAACAACAATAGGTTGTAATAAAATACATATCAAACAAGAAAAGACATACATATCAAACCCGTAAAAAAACTTTTTCTTGACTACTCTCTCGAACCTACTGAGAGGAAGTTCCTTTATCCACGTCCTAGAACTACAGTCCAATTTACTGGTGTCAGGCGCACGAGAGGGTCAAGATCAATGGTTCCACTCATACACCTCTTGAGGAAAAAATGTCACATCTCTTGAATACAGCCTCCACAGTACGTTATAGAGAGTAACAGTAACAATAATAATATTAATGGAGCATCTATGATTTGAACAGTTCTAGGGCTGAGTGAAGAGGAAAAGACAATTCTACCCGGCTGATTAGAACTGCGGGAGGCTCGTACAGCTTGAGCGCCCAGCATTCTCATTGAGAGATTTAATCTAAGTAGTATTGTAATGAACTGAAAGCCTGTATCTGAAATGTTTCTAGTGGAACTATGATATTATTTGTAAACTCATTTAAACTAGAACTAAGATGTTGGCATTTGTTGCACAATTCACCCCTACTTAACTACGGTATTAATGTTTATCTATCTATATAAAAAACATACTGTCTTTGTAGATCCTATTGACAAAAATGTAATAAGTTCCTGACACACTGACCTTGAAGAGTTGGTTCTTCTTTGGATTCTTCATGATATTGCTGATGGAGCAGCCCGGGTGTCCCCGCTCATAGATCAGAGTATCGGGCACAGCGTACGGCTTCTCCTCTGAAGGGCAAACAAACAACAATATATACCGCAGCCTGGGTGTCCCCGCTCATAGATCAGAGTATCGGGCACAGCGTACGGCTTCTCCTCTGAAGGGCAAACAAACAACAATTTGTGATGTATAGTATTTTTTAACACAACTACTATCTCCAAATAACACATTCCACAAGCTAGTTTCGCTCCATCATCCATTTTTTCATCAAATTCTCGATTTTACGACGGATTTTCCCAACCTTTAAAATATTTGTAAAGAGGAATAGGGAGTCTGCAGTTAACGTAGTTTACTTGTTAAGAGTCTTCTCTTGACAATTATGACCTTGGCATGCTTGTAAGCACTCAAATTCAAATGTACAACGCTCTGGAGAAAAATTAAATTGACATAGGCCTACATGAATTCTAGAATGCACAAAACACAGATATTTTTATGCAGAAGAACAAACAACAAACAGAATTGCTTTATGTAATAAACCCTACTATTCACCATGGTTAAGCGTTAAGTCAATGCGGGGGGCACAATCTCTTCTTTTTCCCGGTGCGTCAACTTTATGCGTAACAATGGTATATAGTAAGGTTTATTACAAACATCAATTCTGTTTGTTGTAGGTATGTTCTTCTGCATAAAACTATCTGTCTTGTGCATTTTAGAATTCTCGTATGTCATATTTTTCTCCAGAGGGTTGTACATCTGAATTTGCTTTCGAGCGTGCCGTGTACATGTCTGTCTCGTGAACACTCTTAAGGGCAAGACTATAAAAAACGTAAAAAATGTTTGGAGTCGAAACACGGGTTTGATCCATGTGAGTCTCTTCGTCTCCACGCCCACTATCCAAGTAGTCGACTCGCGCCGACATATCACCAAATAAGTGGCCAAGCGTTCGCTCTCTAGCTTAACTTACCTAGGAACTTCTGATGAGCAAAACTGTCTAAAATCCACTCTTGTGTGACGAAATACTTGGCGTTAAGAAGACACTGGAAAAATTTCTCCGTCAACTGTACTTTAGAGACGACTAGATGAGTGGCCAGCTTCCAATCAGTATCCTCCACTCGGCCGCCAAGCCTGCGTACTTTCTGTAACAAGAGCAATGACACTCGTCAATACTATTTGTAGTTGTTGATGTAACAAGAGTACCAAGCTTATTGTCAAAAATATTAAATATTACATAATTATGCAAGCTTGCTGTTGTGTTTTTACTGCAATAAACTGTCAATACAGACATGCAGTGGCGGCTCTAGTATATGAGCAGCGGAGCACGTGCCCCCCATCATTAATTATTACTCTTTATAAATAGTATGGAGTGTTAAAGAATAGCGTGGCAATGTCAGCAATTGAGATTCCCGAATCTGAAAAATATTTTCTCGGATAGCGATGTTTTTGGTTTGGGTAGTAGGTCATCTCACGAGCACTCCTCTGAAATGCGCCATTGTATTCGAAAATTGTGGGTAAAAAAAACCTCTGGTCGTAGAGCGAGTTTTTTTCTAATGACAAAATTCTATTGTTAAAGAGCAGCAGAAACCTTGTGCTCCCACCACGTGTGAGGGTTGAATAGGACGAGTTCGCTACGTTTCCAAGAAACTGTAAGCTTGTCTTTCTTTCACAACTTTCAATAGGGGTAGGAGGAGAAGAGGGGAGCGTTTGGGACAGGTTGATGAATTTTCAGTATCCATTCTGTGAGTGGACGGGCATATCAACCAGGGTTAAAAGTGTATCAAGTTCAGTGCAGTGAAAATGTTATTAATTTGAGTGAAGTGAACGATTTATTAATAGTTAATAGCAATTAGAATTAGCAAGCATGAATACAGTGAATACAGGCGCATGGACTTCCTCTATAAATAGGTAAGTACTGGAAAATTAAAAATTAGAATTAATAAATACCATTGTAATTCCAAGCATATTTTATAATCTCAATTTTTAAACGCACTGGAAATTGTGTTATACCACTGCCGCCCCCCCCCCCCCCCCATAATTACACAAGAAAAGTGGGTTTCCAAGGTCAGTGGCGTATCCAAGGGGAGGGAGAGGGGGGACAACCCCCCCCCCCCCTGTGGCAAAAAATAAATCAAAAATATGTCTTCAAAAAAGTATTTTATCCTTATGCCAAACCCATACTATCATTTTGTCATAATTAATTTACATAATAAGTTAAAACTACAAAAAAAAGTTGGTGATAGGTTAAAATACGAGAATAAAATATCTTAATGACTAGGTCCTCAGATCGCTTCTAAGGCCATCTCGGGCAATAATACCCTAAAAAAAAATTTTGCCTCCGGCGGCTGGGGCTTCGCCACAGACCCCAGCTGTTCCGCGCAAATAGAACCCCCCTTTGGAGTTTCACATTGTTTTGTGCCCCCCCTTGCGACGAGACCACGAGCCGCCACTGCAGACATGGTAGGTAGAAAACGCTTCTAGTCAACCATAATCAATTCTAGGTAATACAATAGGCATGACAAGTTGACAATAAAATATTTTAAGGATAGACAATATCTGCTATTTATCAATTTTAGGGTAATCTTAGAAAATAAAAATACTGCTGAAAATCAACAATTTTTCCAGACCGTAAAAGATATGTCATTGTACGTAGTTCAATCATGTAAACACATTTAATACAGCCGTATAAACGTCTAAGAAATTAAAAATGATTAACCCCCCATGAAGAGCGATCCTAGGGACTCACCGAGCATAGTTCATGGCGCCGATTTCCCTCGATGTTGGACGATACTACTACGATAACGTTCGGCTGACCTTCAGTCTTGCCCTCGACGATGCCAAGCTTTGAGTCGATCGACTCGTCCCACTCCATCGAGCGGTCGAGTCGCGGCCTCTTGGGCGGTCGAGGTCCGGGCAGGGCAAGAGTCTTGACTCGTTCGTACGACTCCTGCATTATGTTGATCGGGTTCTTCCATGGAGCTGACAGGGGAAAACAACAGTACGATATAAATATTATGTTAGCTGATCAATTAGCATAGATTGTAGCCAATCAAGATGCTACCAATGTGTGGTTTAAGACTTCAGATGAATGAACTTCCAACTGACTTGCAAAGTAGATAATGTGTGGCCTCAATTGAGGCACTGGGAAGAAGAAGGGCATTACTAAACTTACGTCCTTCTTGCGGACATCGTTTCATTTGAAAGTGGCGCCGGGCCTGCATCCATTGCTGCTTAGAAGTTGCAAATGCAACCAATAGATTGCGCCACATACTTGCAACAATGTTACGCCCTTCTTATATATTGCCAGTTTAAGCAGAGAAGTTTATGCCCTTCTTCCTCCCAGTACCTAAATTAATGAGAATGATATATGGTTGTTATAGTTGTTCCAAAGCAAGTAAGCCGATGCTGACTTCACCGGCGGGTGGATTACAGCCAATCAGCGGTCCCCGATTCAAAATACTGGTCGCTCATTGGCCCGCCAAAACGGCGCGCATCTGCTTACTTGCTTTGGAGCAACTATAGCAACAAATGTACTAAAGAAGGGGAATGGAAGAACTCCAGCTTATTTTTTTGGTATGTAAATAAAACTTAAAGTAAACTATCATTTATAAATTATAACGTTTCAGTTCTCAATACCAAATATTCAAATAATGATGTATTCAACATTTAACCTAAGATCAGAAGGCAAAAGGTTACCAGTGATCCTAACTCATGGGCCGTGCACTAGCTAAAGGTAACAAACGTTAGTTGAAACTCCCGCGTAATTGTGTGATGTGGTCTTGGTAGAGATAGAGAAAATGAACCCCCTTCCACCTGGCATGAGATACGAAAACTTCTGGAAAACCAGAAAATGCATGAAGGGCATTGATGGCCTAACAAACAAAAAAGTAAAACGCAGGAATATGAAATAAGAAGAAGCTCCACATGATCCGCTTTCACTCGAATGAGTTGAGCGAGCAGCGACTTACCCATGAGCACCTGGTACGAAGTGTAGTCGACGTTCAGAGGGGCCGACACGTTGTACGTCTGATACTTCTCCGCTTCAGTTTGCTTCAAGCACGAGAAGTTTCCGGTCAACAGCTCGCCCAACCACTGGGCATTCACTGCGGGGATCTTGCACTCGCGAGCTTTCTCGTACTTCTTGCCCTTTGGCCTGGAACAAGGTAGAAAACATAAGTACTAGTGAAGACAACATTTCATAGATCATGAGTACAAAATAGCAAATATGCAAAGAACACAGAGGGAGTATTGTCAAAATGTGTGGAAAATAAAGATATGAAGGCCTACATATGAGGAGGATAAATTGTGCAAGATCAAGGTTTGATGATTTGAAATAATATAAAGTTGCAAGAGGGCCATCGAACTGAGTAGTGTAGCAACACGGGACGTGGCAACCGAACCAAGGCCACAAGAGATAGGAACATGTGCAGGATGATTAACCAGGGTTTGCAAGAAAAATCAGGTGGAATCCCCCTTTGTTCATAACCTGTAAGGATACATTTCAAAAATATTTTTACTTCAACAAAACCCATTTTTACTAATAGGTGTATTATTACAGTTATTATATTGAAAGATGTAATATTTATATTTTCAAAAATCAAATCAAATTCATGGACTGTGCCTGATTGATTTAAGAACTTTTTGATAACTTTCATAGTATTGCACCTTTCAGGACTTTCTCACAGCTAATTATTTTCCTGGATAATATTTAGTCCCTCGAGCTATTAGGTGTGTAATTAGTAATTACTTCAAGAAAGGCTCACCCAAATAAACAGAATTTGGAATCAAAAGTACAATTCATTACATTGTTTATTTACATGACTTTCCCAACATAAGCCTCAATTCTACACATTTATTTTTAAATTTATATTTTTTGTAGGTCTGAATTGTGACTGATTTTGCTGTTAATGTAACAGCATCCACAAATTTGATATGGATGTTAATTGTTTTTAAACAATTTTGAAAAGTTGGAGCCCGGTCGCTAGAAGGCCTACCCAATGTCACACTACCGTGTAGTATTGATCATGGCACGTGGGTACCCTAATGACGACCAGTGTACTCACCCCTTGCAAACGAGAACTTTGAGGTGCTTCGTGAAGACGGATGAACTCTTGGCTCCGGTCGCTTCTATCATGTTCTTGATGCGCTTCCTCTCCTCACCCTCAAAGCCAGAAATACCGATCTGATATTGTTTGCACGGCTTGTCCTCCTCACTGGCAACATGTAAACGAGGAAATATTAATTGTTCAAAGTACAAGAAAATGGGAGTTAAACTAATAAAAGGAATGCAAAATAGCATTATGTGCTATAGTAAGAGGCATCGGATTTTCGCGTTCAACGAAAGCACGAAAAAATTAAAAAAACCTTTTGTTTCACATTTGTGGACGAAATCACCAATAAGAAGCCTAATGGCAGTGAAATAAAACCACGAAATAACGCGATTTTTTTTTCAATCCACGAAATATCGCAAATATTGATGAAAATACGAAATAACCGCGAAAAAAACGCCATATTTTGCGAGTTTTCCGCAATTTTCATTAAAAAATCGCGGACGCTCTGAGTAAAAAATCAATTTTTCGTAAATTTGCGTGATAAAGACGGTCAACCAGTCTTCGTTATTATCGGCTGGTAAAGTCGAAAACTTCTTTAACGACTCAACCTTCGACTTCGATATATTTTCGACCGGCGGCGGCTGGATTCCTGTTAAACACAACAGCCGAGTTCGGACGAGTTGTAAGCGAGAGTGAAAACCAAGGATACTATTCTGAAATAATTGCATTTTGCTGTAGGCATACCCGTACCTACAACGACGAAGAATATCACATTGTTGTGCCTTTTTTCACTAGTTTCCACGCGTTCATCAAGCCTAAGCTATATTTTGAAACAGTCTCAATGCTAGGGCCTAAGCCGTTGTAAGGTTATGTAACTGTTATGAACTAACTTGTGACTTAGGCCTAGGCTACTGAAAGATTGTCACTGTTTTGTAGGGGCCTAGGCCTACTTGTGAAGCCCTAGGCCTAGGGTAAGGATAGACCTAGGCCTAGGGTTAGGATAGACCTAGGTAGGGTTAGGATAGACCTAGGCCTAGGCCACTAGCTACAGTAAAATAATGAATTCACACGTGGTTTTATTCATTATTTTACTGTAGCTAGTGGCCTAGGTCTATCCTAACCCTAGGCCTAGAGCTTCACAAGTAGGTCTAGGCCCCTACAAAACAGTGACAATCTTTCAGTAGCCTAGGGTAGGGCCTAGGCCTAGGCCTAAGTCACAAGTTAGTTCATAACAGTTACATAACCTTACAATGGCTTAGGCCCCAGCATTGAGACTGTTTAAAAATATATAGCTTAGGCTTGATGAACGCGTGGAGACTTGTGATAAAAGGCACAACAATGCGATATTCTTTGTCGTTGTAGGTACGGGTAGGCCTACAGCAAAATGCAATTATTTCAGTCATTTATTGACCTAGTTTTGCTTTTGGTTACTCTGCATGACCATCAAATTATGAATCAGCCTTAAAAATTTTCCCAAGTACATCAAATCCTTTGTAAAATCCCATGTAAAGTTTTAAAAAATGATTTTGAAAACACCGCTGAAAGTGTGTTTTTGTGGTTATATTCACCGTTTTGAAGGTTTGAAAACACCAATATTTTGAATTTGAAAACACCATTAATCTGTGCCCCTAGCTATAGTAACTAATAGGCCTACTAGGTCAGTGGACGCACTACAAAGTGCAGCTGTTCATGCCTATTTCTTTAGTTGACCACGTCTCAAAACAACAGGTTAACTTCCTACTCTGTATTATGCTCAACAAAGTATGTGCAGTAGGGATGTGCAAACGTTCGAAATTCGAACTCGAACTTTTTTTAAGTTCAAGTTCGGTTCGAGTTCCAAAAAAGTTTGAAGTTTGATTTTTTTTTATTACTAATTTGTAGTGGTGTGCAGTCATATTATTTGACATGTCAAAAAACTCAGTTTACAGGTACAAATTTAAAAACAAAAAAATGGATGGTGGAGATGCCGGTCCAGACTTATCACTATTTTACCAATTATGACGGTTTGATATACACCTTTAAGTTGGGTTCGAGTTCGACGCAGTTCAAATTTTTTGTAAAGTTCGAAATTCGTTTTTTTAACTGGGAAAGTTCGAGTTTGAGTTCAAAGTAAAAATAGTGGGTTTGCACATCCCTAATGTACAGTGTACACCAGGGGACCCAAATATTTTAGATGGATTTTGTAATTTCTAGATTGATTTCCAAACATCATAGGTATGTTCAATTCAAGTTTGAATTTTTGAATACTTGCATACCAGCCACCTATTAAGCATGATTTGATTACAATCAAAAATCCTAATTATTTATTTAAAATTAACTGTGTAATAAATAGGGATGTCAAACGATTAAATTATTATAATCGATAATCGAATTCACTTACACCTCCATAATCGATTATTAATCGATTTTAATCGTTTTGTACAATGTTGGTATAGTAGCAAGTTTCTTTCAAACTTCGGTCTGGTTTCGGTTAGTTTGAATCGCCCGCGCAAGGCACGAGTTCGCATCGGCGCCGTGGCGGGGACTTGAGCACGCACAACAATCTCGAAGAAGACATTCGGGACTCGGGAGCATAATCAAGAGGAAGTGGAGGGGTAGATAAAGCATACGAGATGAAATTGGCATCAATGCGGTGATCAAATTCAATTGTTTGATGCCATGTTGTCGAAAACTCTTGGCCTAGGCCGAAACACAACACCAGAGCAATCACTTTTGTCACACTCAAGACGCCATATTACGTGAAGGTGCAATTACTGCTCGGCGTTTCAGGCGCGTTGAGTGCGTTTACTGTGTTTATTGGCTGCCGCGCCAACTACGCCGCGTGGAACGCTTGAACAGAATGCAGCTTTAACTCCGCCCACTCCTTCCGACCTTGCACGGACAGCGCATGCGCACATGATGACAAGGCAAGGCTGGTACGAACGATGTATTTTGCGACGTCGCTTCAATCAAATGTGGATCGGGAACAATCTCGCGTGCTAGAAATTGATGAAAACGTATCTCACGGGCGAGCAAGACATTAAATCGCCGGTTATCACGGCGTATTTGGCGGGAAAACGTAACGTACGGGAACGTTTCTCGCGGGTCTTAGGCGGCGGATCTTGAAAACTAAATTTAAAAAAGCGCAAAAATTTAAAATCGATTTTTTTTCAAAAATCGATTAATTGTTTTCGATTAATAATCGATTAATCGAATCGATTTAATCGTAATCGTTGACACCCCTAGTAATGAATGAATGATTAAAAACAGAGAGCGTTAATACTCACGCGAAACCAGTGGGGAAGTGGACGGCTTGCCACGGCGGCCGGACTTGGCTGTTTACGATGACGTCGTTGAGCCACCAGGCAGTGATGCAGCGTTTGTTTTCGCGCAGCGCCTGGGAATAGTGAGATTAGATTAATAGCAGATTTCATACAGTAATAGTCAGGAAGAGAAGGGTACTCATTTGTGTTTTTCCTTACTCCACGATGCAGCTGAATCAAAGATATTTAAAAACCAACTTCAACTTAGGTAAAGGAAGCCTGTGGAAACTAGAAAAACAGAAATATGCATAATAGTCTCGGCAAGTAGAAAAAAAAAGAAGACCTTAATATATTAGATGTATAATCTTATCTTTAACATGAACACTGAACTTCAAGTAGACCCTACTTGGCAAAATACACGATACAAAGATTTGGGGAAAGACATGGTTCTAAGACTTTCAGAGAAAAGAGTTAAACCTCCCATCACGAAAATCCCCAAAACTAATATTGCTATCAAACTATTTTCTGCATCTTAAACAAGTTTAAATTCCATTATTTAACTGTGTCTACAAATAAATTACTTTGTCTCTATGGTCCAAATGTAACAAACAGGAATGCCATGATGTTCCAGGACACATGGTCACCAAACATCCTACAACGAAGGACATGTTTGTCACTCTTACCTGCCTGACGATGTTGGTAGCGAAGCTCTTGCACAGCACGTGCGTCACTTTACCGCTGTAGTTGGTTTCGATTTCCCCGCCTTTATCTTGGATGACGGTAATGAGCTCTTCTTTCGGGACCGTCGGAGGGAAGTCCACAATGAAGAAGATGCAGCCCAAGAGACAAGCTCCGGGAGGCACTGGAAACAGATTAGTGCCGATTAGTACAGCTCTATCTACAGTACGCCGGCTTTCCTGAAACCTGCTCTCGTAACAAACTTTTGTAGTTAAGTACTTAAAAGCTCCTTAAACTAAAATACTGTACATGAATAATGGTTGTTTAAGCTTCACATGCACTAGCTGCATAGCCAAATATATAGGGTTTACCACAAGAACTTTGCAGAAGCATAACGGATAGAGGCAAGATGTGCGAAAAGAAATACTGGAGAAACCAGTAGTCATGGCCAGGACCTGAAACTGTAACTCTCCTCTCCTCTCATACTGGGTAAAGCCCCACGGTGGTTCGTCAGTTGTAACTCTCCTGCCTCTCATAGGCCCTTTGGCATAAGTGAACTAAAATTATCGGGCGCACTTTACTAACTCAGACACGAAACTAATTGGGCGTTTAAAATGCCGACATCGGAGACACACAATGAGGAGGTGATAACAAACCACGTAGGGTCAAGGGATATTTTGCATACCCCAAACCCCTGACTCACCAGACGACTGTCCTCACTGAGGGGGTACGGCAAGGCGGCGTCCTCCGTCCCTCCTGGAATGGGTGGCGTACACTCCTGCCTAGTATAACTAATTATAGGGGGGGGAGCTTAATGATTAAGTGATTGGCTGAAGGCATGATAATGTGAACACTAGGGAAAACAAAGGCGACATTAGGGAATTTAGGTGTCCACTGAACCGGGACACATAGTTTGCTTGGAAATCGGTCGTATAACTTTGGTTTAAAACAACAAATACATAAATATCGTAAAAAAAATGATTTGATTTAAACGTTGGATCCAACTTAAAAAACAATAGCCTTGAATATTAATTAAAGATTTTAGTGAAAAAACATGGATCCTTATAATACTAATTATAAGAAAAATATGGTTTGTTCCTACTCAACACTCTCTTTCTCGGATGATTGTCGGATTGAAGAGCGAAGTCGTATCTGAAACGTCGTGGTAGCCGATGACCGCGACGCGTTGATATGGCGCCTAATTAGCGTCCCCTGGTTAGGTACGCCGTTCCAGCGGCGTCGGCTCTCTTCGGTGGGCACCTGACCTCGCATACGGGCTCTGCGGTACGTCTGGCGACGTAAACTTGCCCGTCTTCTGGCTTGTAAACGACCCCAAGTACGTTCTCGGTGACGTGGTTACATTGTTACCCACGCTCGCTCGTAGTGGAGGGCTTGACCCCTGATATGGGGTCGATAGTGGAATATGACAGGGGAAAAGATTAGAGATAATACTAGTTCTTTGGATGGGGTTGGCTATTGAATTAGGTTAATTAAAAGGGGAAAGCCATTTCGTTGCTGTTGTCGTCGTAGTAGTGTCGGTGCGTCACCACATGATGCGTTGCTTGCACTCACCAAAAACTACTTGAAATAGATTGATTTTATTATAACTAATTAGGCCGAACTTATGTCCGTACCTATTCCGATGAAAGGGAAAACTGCTTTCGTTCCATGATGGCTTCGACCGCACTTGAACCACTTTTTAGACGCGCACAAATCGCGGCACTTCACACCCCAAACTGCTTGATTCGGGGTTCCAACACTTTCTGGCGACTTCTCCCTGTGGAGGGCTTCGCGTACCCAGCCTCTGACGCGTTGCCCTACCCCTTCGGTCCCCTTGACCCTGGCCTCGGGAAGGTTTCTCAAAGTTTCCCTACCCTCAGGCAAAGAAAGCCTCCCCCCGCCTACCCCCACTGGCTACATGGACTCGTCCGGTCCCACCCTTGACAATCCCACCCTAATTAGGATAGGTCATTACTCCGCTGTTTTGGGCATATCATCCCTCATTATGATATGTCGTCAATTACAAAACCAATCCACAAGGATTCTTAATTAAGATGAATAATTAGTGATTCTAATTAATATTACAAATTACAAGAAAAATTGAAGCAGATAGCAGGTGGTAACGGGGTGTACTGTCACAACAGCCCCCATTACTTTTAAGGTGACCTGTGACCTCAAAGGTCACATGAAAAGTTACATACAAAACAAGAAACAGATTGGACAATTTACATTTGTCTCAAATCCTTTGGTTTTAACCTTACACAAACGAATTCCCAATTTTTTCTCTTTATTCTAAGGGTAGGGAGGGTAGTCTCGTCCAATTTACATTTAAAAACTTCCAAAACTCTTGGCTCATCCTCGACAGTCCCCTTCAAAAAAGACTTAATCAACTCAGACTCTACAGGTCTGACATCCTCGTATGAAGAGGTTTAAACTACAAATAAACAAACTGCCCGCTGGCATCCCACCCCCACAACAAAGTTTCCCTCGGGAAAAAGACAAGGTTCCGCCTACAATAAACAGGGCGCTACGCCACTGCTGCAGGAATCCCTAACCAGGAAGTGTACCTGGGCCGGCTCCAACCCTGCCGCCACAACACCCCCTCACCACGGCTCGTCCGCTGGCCGTCATCACTTCCACACTGTGTCTCTCCTTCTCCTAGGCCTGCGGCGGTCGACGCTCGCGACAGAACCGGTCTAACACACTCGTCGCTGCACGACTTGAAAACCTCCCTGAGCTCACGGCTCGAACCCGGTCCGCTGCGGTAAATAAACGGGTGCACTCGAATAGTGACACTAACGACATACATTCACTTGCCTAAGTGATTTTAAAACATCATTAATTAAGATACGGTACTAGACCTTCAAATCTGCAACAACTTTGATCAACACTATCGCTCGGTTAGCGATTTCGCAAAAATACACAGTTATTTTACAAACATGAAACATTACAAAACAAATACAAACGATTGAACAAAGGAAATGAATCTTACGGCTAACGGTACACAAACAAAACAACACGCTATCTAAACAAAATTTTACGAGTGGCAGATCGGCGGGAAATTACATATTCCCGCAAACAAATCCGGTACGGTTACAAATACAAAACATCCGAAAACAACTTTAAATACGTGGAGAGAAAAGACTCTGGATAATAACACAAATCTTACAAACTAACATGGGACAAAAAATAAACTCTACAGCACGCTCAACAAAAGGGGCCAACCTTCCTTAAACAACGCACCCTCGGTGCACAACGACCCTTCAGGTCTAGCACAAGTGGCCTGGCGTAATTAGCTAGCCTACTCAGCACCAAAACAGCGCCTCCCCTTTAGCTACGTCACAGTACCGACGGCTAGAGGACGGTCGCTAATTGGTCTGACAGCTATGGGCTATAAAACACAAACTGGCGAGACTTGGCTACTAAACTTTTTCCCTCTCGGCGGCTTCTCGGGTGTTCCAACTGATGGTTGACACGCAGTCCCCATGTTGTGACTGAACCTCAGTCTTCCTCGCTCTCCTGAGCTTCGTCCTAGAGCTTGCCCGTAGGCCTTCAGCTCGAGTCCCTCTCTCTCTTCCCTTCGTTGCAGTCAACGGCCTTCTTCTGGGCGCTTCTCTGGTTGACAAATATAACACGTGGTCCACGCGTACATCGATAGATCGCCCACTTCCCCTCTCTTGCCGCCCACTCGGACAAGTGGTAGGAGCGGGCTAGTTACCCCTCCCTTCACTTTCGCTTTCTGCGAGATGCGTCCGTTGCTCCTCGTACCAGCTGATTTCATTCCCTCGCACGGAGCCTCGTCGCAACCTACTGTTTCCTTGGTTCGACCTTCCATAGGTACGCTCTTTCTGGCTCACATTCGCGGTGCTTTCGTGTTTGTACTTTCCACGAAGAAAACCCACGACACAACGTGTGCACTTAATGCACAAAACACAAATACATACGGGATGCACTCATCGCACGCCCAAAATTTACAAAGATTAAAGAGGCGCTCGCGTCGCACAACAACTTACAATGAAAATATAGGGAGCTCGTATCGCACAACAAAAAACAAAGACAAAGGTGCTCGCATCACACAACAATTACAATGACATATAGGACGCTCGTATTGCACAACAAAATACAATGATTACGCTACAACGTCCGGTACTGTTGGTCCTGGTTGGTCCACGATTCCCAGTTTCGTCCGATAGCTCAAAGCTCTCAGAAAACGTACTATCTCTCTCATATTTCTTTCATCGCTGCACTTGATGCAGAAAGAGTCTCGGTTCACTCAAGAACACCAACAAACAAAACCTTACACAAAGCTACTAGGCCTGCTCCTGTCAACCCGGTGGGTGACCAACACTCACGGCTCGATTAAACCAACGCGCATTAAAACAAAACAACACACAAAACTTGAGTACTCTCGACTCGGGGGACGTACAACTTGCCTCAAAATTAAAAACTCGCACGGAACTCAAAACTTTACTCAAAACCTTACTCTAAACTTGCACTGTCGGTGGGTGGTAAGTCCCTAAAACAAACTCTACGTCCTATCTCTTTTTCTCTCTCCCAAACAAAACATCGACAAACACATTGCGGCTACACAGGCGGTCTTAGATTCCATCGCGTCAAAAAAAAAGGCTGGCACATCCTACCAGGCGCGACCTCGTCTAGCGCGTAGGCATGTCCATGCACAGTTTCACACGAGATCTCACAAGACAGGCGTGGTCCGTCAAGGTGTCCGATGTTACGTAGATCTACCAAAAAGTCCTGCCCGCGTCCTACTGACCGGCGACAGACTAAAAAAACCTTGCAGTGACCAAGTTCCCCTCGTTCCGCGAGTGATGGGGTGAAGTTTACGTCGGGCAACACCTGTTGCTCCAGTTTGTGGTGGTTGCATTGCCGGTAAACAACTTGGGTAAATGACTTGCGCTTGGTGACTGTGCCGTATGGATCGGCAATCCATCTCAATCTCATGGCAGGCAAAGTAGCTGTGCGTGGCCGAATCGCCTGAGGCTTTAAATCCTCGCTTGTCGCCCGGGTTAGCAGACCCTGGCATGGCGCTCTCCTCTCTCCGCCAGCCAGCTATTTCCCTCTCTCTCTCTGCTGCGCCGTAGAGGTTGCGCGATCGATCCACTCTAGTACGCTGCCCGTGGCTGCTCTCGCTCGAGCCTCGGTTCGGTGATAAACTTACATCTGGATAAACAACTTCTTACAATCTACAAAAACTCTCGAGATCGAACAACACAAATACAAAAACAAAAATACAACTATACAACAGCTAGCCCGCGATCTTTGGTGAGCTCTCTGGCGTTCTTAACCTCAGACCCCGGGTTCTGCCCCCTAGCACTCTCTGGCTAACAGGTGGGTAGTTGTCCCCCTCGTACCTGGTGGCTTCTGCCCCCCGATTCCTTCATGCGTTTCTTCGACGCGGCGTCGTGTTTCAGCATCAAACATTTCATCTTGAACTTGACCGAAACACTCCTTTCAAATCTCGTCTTGGTCTCTCGACCACCCACTGTTCGGCAACTTTCGATTTCATCTGGTTTTACCCCATTCTTCCACCTCCTGCTCTTCAACCCATACCACACCATTTCGCTTCCTAGTCTTCTCAAAAATAGTATAGCAGGTACAATACAGAGGCATAAAACATTTAGACCTCTCCATATCTCGTGGTTAATTCTCTCCATCCACCATACCACTTTCTCGATTTCTTGAATCATTAGTTCACCCTGAGAGAATTCGTTGACTTTTTCCGTGATTATACGCGAACTCTTAGTCTCAACTATCGCGCATACGTTTTTTATCAATCGACTCCTTGGTTTCTTCTATTATCAAGGCAATCTCTAAACTTTCAACACATCAAAAGAATTCTTCATCATCTTCCTTGTTCCCTCCATTCTTAATCGGTGATCACTTCAATATTATTACACTTATACTCTTCAATTCTCGCCTGATCCTCTAACTGAATCCTGTTTTCTTCATCGATCCTCGCCTGAATTCCTGACGGAATTCGGTTTTCTTCGTCGATCCTCGCCTGAACTTCTAACTGAATTCGGTTTTCTTCATCGATCCTCGCCTGAATTCCTGACTGAATTCGGTTTTCTTCGTCGATCCTCGCCTGAATTTCTAACTGAATTCGGTTTTCTTCCTCGATCCTCGCCTGATTTTCGGCCAGTATCCTGAGTTTTTCTTTCTCAATCTTCTCCTGATTTTCTTCATCGATCTGATCTATCCTAGTCCGATATTCTGCTTCATTCCTAAGTACAAGACATAGGTTGGTGCGCGTCGCTTCGGGAACCCGGCTCGCTACGTGAGCTTCGGGCCCGGCTCGGTAGCCTCCGTGATAGTTCGGGCCGTCACTCGACTCTACCGTGCGCTGTGTGCCGCCCCCATGGCTTGCCCCCCCAAAAATCTCCTCGATAATAATTGCCGCGGTAGTTGGTATTGTTGTTGTTTCGGTACGGTAAACGCGGATTTTCTAGACGACTGATTCCCCAAAGTTTTCTCGCGTGGCGTTCCACTACCCCAGCGTGGACTTAGCATGGTTCCCTAGTTTTACCCCCTCGTTCTCGATTCGGAGGAGTAATTTCACCAAGTCCTCCGGTGTATCCGCGGCCAACACTGGCCCCCCGCCGTGGCATCGTCGAAATGCCCCCTTAGATATGGGGTTAGTGTTATTGGGTTTAACGGGATTCGTCAGCAGCGAATTCAAGCGGATTAGCCGGCTAATGTAGCTTGAGCGTACATCTGACCCGGCACAAACTTGCCCGAGTGGAGGTCTGGTGTACTTCCTTTGGGTCCAGCGCGCCCCAATACTTATGCAAAAATGCTTCCTTGAATTCCTGGTAGCTCCGAATTCTAACTCCCTCACCCAATCCCTTACTCCGCCCCCACAGCACTGCGTGGCTAAGGTCACCCATGACGCGGGTACCGCCTGATGGGGCGGCAAAACGTATTTCGAGTACTTTCCCCGAATTCCCTGGGGTTCATCCCCGTCTTCACATTCGCGAAGTAAAAACCATCTCTTCCGACAAACACTCACCCACATACCTTTTCGTACTCGGGGAACGCTCGTTCGTCCCTCCTCCTAGCTTCTTCGTATTCCGCTCGCTCATTCTCCCTGGAGTCCGCCATGTCCGGTGACAAAGTCGTACGTTTCTCTACGCCCTACTTTTACTTTGAAACAAATCTCGGGTATCGTCGTGGTTCCTAATCGGCCCAACGTTCGGGTGACAGTTGTAACTCTCCTCTCCTCTCATACTGGGTAAAGCCCCACGGTGGTTCGTCAGTTGTAACTCTCCGGCCTCTCATAGGCCCTTTTGGCGGAAGTGAACTAAAATTATCGGGCGCACTTTAAATAGCTCAGACACGAAACTAATTAGGGCGTTATAAAAAGACCGGGCATCGGAGACACACAATGAGGAGGTGATAACAAACCACGTAGGGTCAAGGGATATTTGCATACCCCAAAGCCCTGACTCACCAGGACGACTGTCCTCACTGAGGGGGTACGGCAAGGCGGCGTCCTCCGTCCCTCCTGGAATGGGTGGCGTACACTCACTAGCCTAGTAATAACTAATTATAGGGGGGGAGCTTAATGATTAAGTGATTGGCTGAAGGCATGATAATGTGAACACTATGGATAACAAAGGCGACATTAGGGAATTTAGGTGTCACTGAACGGGACACATAGCTGCTTGGAAATCGGTCGTATAATTGGTTTAAAACAACACATACATAAATATCGTAAAAAAATGATTTGATTTGACGTTGGATCCAAACTTAAAAACAATAGCCTTGAATATTAATTAAAGATTTTAGTGAAATACATGGATGCCTTATAATACTAATTATAAGATAATATGGTTTGTTCTACTCAACACTCCCCTTTCTCGGATGATTGGGCGGATATGAAGAGCGAAAGTCGTATCTGAAACGTCGTGGTAGCCGATGACGCGACGCGTTGATATGGCCCTAATTAGCGTCCCCTGGTTTTGGTACGCCGTTCCAGCGGCGTCGGCTCTCTTCGGTGGGACACCTGACCTCGCATACTGGCTCATGCGGGCGTCTGGCGACGTAAACTTGCCGTCTTCTGGCTTGTCAACGACCCCAAGGTACGTTCTCGGTGACGTGTTACATTGTTACCCACGCTCGCTCGTAGTGGAGGGGTTTTACCCCTGATAAACGGGTCGATAGTGGAATATGACATGGGAAAGATTAGAGATATACTAGGTTTCTTTGGATGGGGTTGGCTATTGAATTAGGTTAATTGAAAGGGTAGCCATTTCGTTGCTGTTGTCCCTCGTAGTAGTGTCGGTGGCGTCACCACATGATGCGTTGCTGCACTCACCAAACTACTTGAAATAGATTTGATTTTTTTATAACTAATTAGGCCGAACTTATGTCCGTACCTATTCCGATTCACGGAAATACTGCTTTCGTTGCCATGATGGCTTTTGACCGCACTTGAACCCCTTTGTAGACCGCACAAATCGCGGCACTTTTACACACCAACTGCTTGATTCGGGGTTCCAACACTTTCTGGCGACTTCTCCCGTGGAGGGCTTCGCGTACCCAAGCCTCTGACGCGTTGCCCTACCCTCTTCGGTCCTTGACCCTGGCCTCGGGAAGGTTCTCGAAGCTTCTAGCCCTCAGGCAAAGAAAAACCTCCCCCCGCCTAGCCCCCCTGGCTACATGACTCGTCCGGTCCCACCCTTGACAATCCATCTAATTAGGATAGGTCCCTTACTCCGCTGATTTGCATATCATACCTCATTATGATATGTCCGTCATTACAAACCAATCCCCAAGGATTCTTAATTAAGATGAATAATTAGTGATTCTAATTAATATAAAAAAATTACAAGAAAAATTGAAGCAGATAGCAGGTGGTAAAGGGGTGTACTGTCACAGTACCACAGCCTGTGTATAAGGTCTGTCCCACCCACCATGCATGATGGGTTGAACGAAAGGTGGGAACTTGCCTATCAATGGACCAGCAAATACCACCACAAGCCTAACTAAAACCTAAAGTGATTCTCCTTCATGCAACAGTGTACTTACATTTTAGGTTAGGGTTGTGCCCGTAATATTTCTGCTGAGTGTCCGGACCAGAGAAGTTTTTCACGGCAACCTCTGTCGGCGTTCTGGAGCAAGGGGAGAAGGGGTGTAATCAAAACACAAGGCAAGGGGAGTACACTCACTTGAACAACAAGCGACGAAACGCGTCGTGGATTAAGGTAAGAAACAACTTTAAATTAGCTGCAGTTGTCATCAGCAGGTGAAAAGTTTTGTCGTCCCCAGCCCTTCAGGCTGGGCTTTACGTTCTCTATGCTTTCCCAACCTGTCAGCCCTTCTCCAATCTAAACTACCAAGGCAAAGAGATTGTTATCCGAACCAGGAGACTTCCAACATTATTCACCCTGTAGGTACTTGATTCCCACAATATACAATAAAGCCCTAGTTAATCTATACTGGGTTACTAATTATTAAAAGTTCTGTTTAATTTGAACTGGGGATAGGCCTATAATCTCTACTGAAGTTTTAAGCACAGGTAATAATGTAAAATTTATTTTCATTCCAAGTATTTTAATTCACACCAGGATTTTAGGGTAAATTGACATTTGAATTATGATTTATAAGGAGACTAAGACTACTTTAGTGGCAAAAAGGGCTTTTCAAGCAAAATGTCCCTTATTTATAGAGAAAACAAGGTTTGACATTGAATTTGAACCAAAATTAGTTGACTTTAATAGTTAAATAGTGGCTAATTAAAAACTTACTTTCCAGGTTTGTACAGTCTGAAGTCATTATTGCTTTACGAAAAATTTGATTCCAGTAATTGTAGATGGCCTTGTTCTGCAATTTCACTACTGTATTGCTAAAGAGCCTACAGTCTCAGGTATTTATTTTAATGCATTTTACCTGCCCATAGAATCATAAACGCTACAAAAACGACAAACTTCAAAACTGCACAGCAATTAATTCTCAGACGGTAGCTAAATACTAAATACAAAAACCGACTAGAATATCTGGTTACAACTTACCGTGGGGGTGTGGTCTTGGGGACCTGCGGAGCCTGGAGCTGAGCAGTGGGGATGGCACTCACTCCCGCTACCACAACGGGGGAACGGACAACCTGGCCACCCCTGCTGCCGTTAGTGATATTGCCAAGTGTCCGACGCTGCTGTTGCTGTTGTAACAGAACATTAACAAAACAATGTAAATCAAGTCACCTGAGATGGGGAATATCAACTCATATTGATAGTTTTTGTTATAGGCCTACTAGTCTCTAATTTTGTATTTTTTGTTGGATTTTTTTACTTTTATATTGTTGCAAAATGGAAAGATTTTATTTTACTACGGACCGTGTTCACGAACCCTGCACAGACTAATAGATTCTCACCTCTGAGATTCTAGGGAAGATTGCGAGCCATTGATTGGAGTTGCGAGTCAACCGTCAAAATTACTTCCATCGAGGCACACATTTCACAAATCTTGGCCAGAAAACTCGGATTATATTAAAATTCCCCAAAACAGTTAGATAAAGTTACAGCCTTCCACAATATATTTCATTCTCAAAATGAATTGACAAAAATTGTCATACAAAAAGCAAACTACATTTATAGCATACAAGAATTCATTAGGCCTACTGTAGATAAAGGACCTAACTGAATGATTTAACCAACAAACCAGATTATTGCAAATATTAGTATCAAAAATAATTTTTACTATTGAATAAATTACTAGGAAAACGCTTAAGTCCCGCCGCGTTGTTGGATGAGCGTAATTGGTGCATTGAGCTGCCATGTGTTATGCGAATTTTCTGTTGTTCTGTGGAAAAATCATTACTAAGTTGATTTTTTTTTAATTTAATTAAATTAAATTAAATTAAATTAAAAATTAACTTTAATTTTTTAATTTATTAATCGTAATTGTTAAAAAAAATCGTAAAATTGCGATTTTTATAAGAAATAATTTCTCGATTGCGCTCAAATTTAACACTAATATATAAATTCATAAAATTAAGGTTCTGCGAAAAAATCATTACAATCGGATAAAGCATGTAGGTGTTATAAGTCAAAGAAATTTTTAAAAAATCGAAAAAAATCGTAAAATTGCGATTTTCATGAGAAATAATTTTCCGATTGCGCTCAAAAACGTGGCAGTTCTAAGTTCAGAGATTTCGAAGGCCTCCATAAAATTTCATCTCAATCGGAGTATCGGTTTAGCCGGAATCGTGCGGACAAACAGACAAAAATACAAAAAGAAAAAAAAAAAAAAAAAAAAAAAAAAAAAAAACATTCCGGATTTTTTTCTCCAGTGTAGTAGAATGGAATCTTCGCTTCGCTCGCTACGCTCGCTACGCTCATCCAATTATTGTAATAGTCAGATGCTTCAGAACACCAAAAAAATTAGTTCTATGCTAACCTGTAGGTAGACGTATGTCCCCTCCCCCAAATAAAAATCATTTTTATGGTTAGCTAAAATTTTCAGATTGTTCACATTTTACTCGAATGACATAATATGAAGATACTGGGTATGTACCTGGTACGCAAGCAGTTGCGCTGGGTCTGCCGGCCCCGGGGGTCTGGTGGGGGTGGCGGTGACCGACGCTGCGGCGGCAAGCACGGCAGGCGGTGGCTGGTGTTGCTGAGCGTTGTGAGCGGCCGTCATCATGCGCAGGTGGACAGCCGCACTACCCTCCTGGGCCACGATACCCTGCACACAAATACATCGCTTAACACAACCGTCCACAAGTGGCCATTCCATATGTTCAAGATCAGTTTCTCCCAGGTTTCAGAACTAAGACTTTTTCACATAAACGTATGTGAAAACATCTGTACAAATTCTGTTACACTCGTTACATGATTTTAACTCAAATTTCCTAAACTACCAGAGATAAAAAACTACAATGTGGCCCAGGGGCGTGCGGTCTGGGCAGGCTAGGCATGCTGAGCATGCCCTGGAAAAATTCCAAGATAATATTTTTATTTTATTTCCCAAATATATATTCATTTACGTGCATAGATTGACGATTTTTGATCCCCTAAAGGGCACTGTTTCGACACGATATGAGGAAAATTCATTTTCAGCTCTCTCTCTCTTGTGGCGTTGTCCATCCCTGGCAGCGAAAGCGCACGAGCAAGTGGTTCTCTGTCCATAAGCAGCAACGTTATCCCCTAGTCTAGGGTGTGGGGGGGGGGTATGCTTTAGACATGGCAAGAATAAGCGCTTTTTGCAGTGGTTACGGTTGTTTTGGTCAACCCACGACCAGCTCTCGGGATGGCTGTTACCCTCCCCCTCCCACCCGCCACCTGTCGCGGTAACATTGCAAGGGCTGTTATATTCAACACACTCACCCCCTGTGGATTTCCGTGTTCAACATTACAATGACATTATTTCATAAAGCAATTGTTTGATTATCAATTAATGGCTAATATAATTTGATGTTTTTTCTTCAAATTAACCTGACTCAGATTTGCTGTTAAAATAATGTTCGGTAGTGAAGTAAAAGCGCGCCAAGAGTAAGGGAGTTTCAATTTGGGGCAGTGACCCTCACTCCTCAGTGCAAGTTCAACCTCGATGGTCAGTGCACGTTGTGCGTTTGTGACAGTGTTCATTGTATGTGCCATGTGGAGTGCTAGTTAATACCGAGTGGAATAACCTGTGTGTGGATTGTGGAACCATGGCAGAAATTAAATGTATAGCAATCGAAAGTTTATTACAGAAACCTTTTTCCACGCGTAAATATTTCGAGGAATTACAAATTGTGAAAGGTGGAAAGTTCACATTCAAGTAGGATGATAGCAGCATTGGTGAGTTTAAATATTTTCTTAAAATTTAGTAATCAAAATAAATCGACCAACTCTTTGCGCGCGCGTGTGTGTTTGTGTGGATGAGTCTGTAAGATAGATTTGTATAGTTTTGATCAAAATTTAATCGGCATTTAAAGTGCAAAGTTGAAGTACAAAATGAGTGTTATTAAAGATAGTGATTGGTTCCATTGATTTTCGAGTCTTCATCATGTTTCTAATCATGCAAATTTTAGCTTTGACGATTGACTGTTGATTTCGTATGTAAATATTCATAAAACCTGTTCCATCTTTATTGTGTATTTTGGTATTTTTAGACGTGTTTATATGCGTTTTAATAGTTAAGATTTCAATAAAATCTCACCTACGGCGAAAAAGCCTCCGGCGGCTGGGGCTTCGCCCCAGACCGCGTATGGACCGCCATAATTACTCTTCGAGTATGTAGCTTGCCCACGCAATATAGTCACCGCACGCCCCTGATGTGGCCCATGTTAACACAGCATATAGACAAACTATTATTATTATTATTATTATTATTATTATGTATTGTTGCATTGCAACGTTTCATCAACTGTTTCTATAGGCTTTTGAACAGAGTGATTCGTCACACCCGTAACTATGGAATATATTACCACTTATTACATGTAGCTCTTCAAGAGTGCGTTCCGTTACCTGCTGGACGTACTGAACCAGTAGCCAGCTTTACTGTAATCATTCCGTTAACTGCTGTCAGCAGTGTGCTGAGCGTCCCGTAAATTGCTGGCCCAGCGCCTTCAGTAACTGAAAGTGCTGGAGGTTTTTCGCTCAGTATCGCCAGTAAACCAGCTAGTGTCATGGCGGCGTTGAAATGTCAGTTTGCTTCCAAAGTTAATAAATTGCTTTATTTGTCCAGAAAAAATGAGATTTACGATATTGTAGTGGACTGAAAATGACAATAATAATTCGGAATGAGCTAAGAATATTTATTTGCGAGCTTACACTTCTTTTTTAATTCATAGCTTGCAATTAATGGGCCGATGACTCTAGGCCTAGGCCTAGGCTAGATGACGGCTTTAAATATTCCGCCAAGAGAATAATTTATTTATTAAACCGATAATCGAGAATAAACGTGAAATCTTCCTATTTCTCTTCACGTTTACCCTGAATAGTTAATATCATGTTTTAAATTGTCTTAACGATTATTTTTCTGACAGCTGCAGTGTTTGTGCTGGATGCTTTTACTGGGAACCATTCCGTTTTCTAGGCCTACTGACAGCGCAGGCTAGCACTGGTGTTTACTGTGCTCCCAGTAGAGCCAGCAGTTATCGGAACGCACTCCAAGTAGCAAGGCCAGTAGCTAGCTCAACAATGTAGTCACTAATATACTTGCTCCAACGAAAGAATGCAGATGCTTGGTAGTGATGGGGGTAGAATGAATGCGCGGTAAATGGAATGTCGCCTTTGTGTATGAAAGAGAAATATCTTTTACCAACGCAAGTGAAAATTATCTGTGCTAGATCACAGAGTTCCTCCGTGTGCTAGATCCACGCTGAGCTAGCGTGAATAGAATTGACAAATGTTGTTGTTGCTGCTGCTGCGGGATGTTTGGCGCGCCGGCTCCGCTCAGCCGGCTGCTCAACATGTTGGCCAGGGCCGTCTTGGCCTTGTGGTTCCCCAGCTGACCTTGCTGGTCCTGCGCGGCCATCTCGTCAGCCGCGTGCTGACCAGACAGTGGGGACTGCTGCCCGGGGACCGGGGACTGCAGGGACGGCTGACCAATCACAGACTGGAAGAAAACGTTTCTATGTTACTTCTGTTCAATCTTGCCATTCTCTTATTCCAACTTTTTTAAAAGTAAGTTTATGATAGTATTATGGGCCGGGTGAGTGAATGAGTGGGAAAGGAAAAAGGAGTCCAACAGCTTACCTGAAAATCGTCTACCGTTTTGTGGCTGAAAAATAGTATGTCAATGTTACTGGAAGGACCTTAGCTATTAAATATATTGACATTTTGAGTCATACACATTTTTATATCAGTGTAGGCGATAAAAAATACGTGATTTCTACCTCTCCGCCTATCGTAGGCATGATAAAATTGCATTATTTGCCCACCACGGCCCAAAGTTAGTAGATACTGCGCCGCCCAAAGCCTTCCTGAAACTCTCCCAGGGAGGAAAAAGTTTTGTCAGCAAGTTTTTGTTGACACTAACAGTTTTACTATCAACTTCCTATTAACACTCTAGTACTAGTAGGCATACTCATATGTCTTCATACCTGATTGACGTACTGGACAGGCTTTTGAGATTGAGGTTGTCCTAGCACCCTCTGTGGTAGTTGTTGTTGTTGCTGCTGCTGTTGTTGTTGTTGCTGCTGCTGGAGCTGCTGCTGTTCTTGCTGCTGTTTGATACTGGCTTCGCGCAACATTCTCTGTCGGTGAAGATGCAGCGCCTGCTGCTGCTGCTGGCTTTGGCCTGAACAGAAAAGAAGAAACATAAATTACTTGCGTGAGACTTACACAAAGTAGGAAATCTGCATTATCAGCCAGGCTCAGGGACAGCACAAATATTAAATTTTCAATACATTTTTTAACTAGCCTTAGATCGTTATCTTGTCTTGTATTTCTGGAACTCTTTGGTTCATGTCATTATGTGCAGTATGGCCGAGGCCTATTGTCTTGTATTTCTGGAAACTCTTTGGTCATGTCATTATGTGCAGTATAGGCCGAGGCCTATTGTCTTGTATTTCTGGAACTCTTTGGTTCATGTCATTATGTGCAGTATAGGCCGAGGCCTATTGAATTACACTTTTAATTTTGTTAATAAATAATGGTACATTGTGGTAACGAAGAAGGCCTGAATAACTACCAGTAATTGCCAAAGAGTATATGAAATGAGAGAGAGAAGAGTGGGAGAAGAAAGATGCGTGCTTGGAGCAATGAAAGGGTCAGTAGACAGCAGACTGTATAACACAAAATTAAAGAGGCTGTTTTAAAGATTGATATTATTAAATCAAGAATGTCAGAGATCTTACTTTGGGCATTACTGCCAAACAGATATGCATTCAACTATTAATACTTTATAGTAGGCCTATTAGGGTGTATTACTATTAGCTGCAATGTTGTTCTCCATCATTCACACTGCTCTGTACACACAGTATTTTACATGTCGATTGAGACCAGAAAATAACCAGCTAAGTGCAGGAAATGGTTTGGTCAACCTCTGATTTACAGATGCAATTGATCTGATCTCCCATGAGGCCTGAATGCAGCAGAGACAGAATACTTTACCTAGGCCTTCCTGTTGCGGGCTCCAAGTGACCCCTGACTGTGGCTGTACCATTTGTTGCGCCTGACCCTGGATCACCTCGCGAGGCACAGACGCCACCTGGATGGGATTCTGACCGGCACGGATAACATTCTGCTGCTGTTGCTGCACCATCTAAACAACACCAGAAGTTTTGTCAAACTAGGTAATATATTTTTTTAAACCCGTGGATACAACAGTTACTCTTTTATAATTAAATTGAAAACAACGTTTCAAATTATTAACCATTTACGTAATCAAGTTAATAAACACAAATAAAAATTATAATCAAAAACATACTATCAAAACTAAAACTAAGACAATAGCCAAAATACCAAGTTTGAACAATAAAAATACTCTTTGAAGTTAACAAAACAAGAAAATTATATCCTACTGAAAAAGAAGTGTACAAATGAGATTCCTTGCACAAACAATGAAGCCGAATACCGGACGTTCTATGCATGTTCGAGTTAGGGTCCACAAGAAGAACATGCATGGGATAAAGTTACAGCTTTTACTGTTTTCCTTGATAGTAATGGTTGATGTTCAAATTTTTTTACCAGTATTGTTAATTTTTTGTAATGTATTATTTACTGTATCCAGCATCCAAACTAATATTAAGATGTTTGATTTGAAAATCCCTCCCGATTTTGAATTTCGATCATTATTCAAGATGGTGGACATGCAATCGACATTTTAAACCATAACTATTACTAGGCCTAATTGGTGTTATGCCCAATAGTCGTAACACTTGTATGTCTTAACATTGCCTGTTTACGCGCATTCTACTTTGAATTCCCCCCGCCTGAATTACTTTCCTTTCATAGTTCACGTATCCCTCAACAGGTGTCATACGCATCTATTATCACAAAACGCTGACCACAGTACTTTGAGTCGGTTAGCGACTGCAGTGATCGGCGCCACGTTCAGAACTCAGTGCAGTGTCTAAGTGCAATCAACTCTCCACGCGCATTACTTCAGCTGTGCGTGTGTGCACTCTCTCCTCGCCACGTTACCTACCGTGCGTGTGCACTCTCTCAAACCCCTCGCCTTTCTCTGGGCAACCTCACGTGTGTTTTACTTATATTATAATAACATTACTTTCTCGCAAGCTTTAGTGTAAGTTCTAACATTTAGTGCCGTTCTACGCGCCCCTCTGCCGCACCACGTCGCCTGCTTGTGTTCCCGTCACCACGTCGTCAGTACGTCCACCAACAGCACGTCCAACCAGGAATGTGATAATAGCTCTGCTCACGGCACCTTCCCTTGTGTTATATTTAACATATTTTCACTCAAAACCTACAGTCCACTTCTCCACTCCATTACCTAGGGAAAGTTCTAGAACTTTCAACTAGAACTCTAGGTCGCGCGTAGACATTCTCGCATTGGCGTCTAATAAATTCCATTACGTTTGCTGCCAACCCTTGATAGTCTACTATTTTTGTTGGCGTCAAATACGAATTTGCTCATACTCTGAATCGGCTGAAATTTTCGTAATTCTCGGAGAATCGGTCGACAAGCAGTCTCTTTGTACCTTTACATACTTCCAGACGGCGGTGGGTAAAAGATTTCTCTTGATCTACTTCTGACGCCGATCGCACTTTGCATGCAGAAAAGGCTGGATGATTGAAGTGAATAGAATGTTGTTGATTGGCTTTTAAGATATCACACAGTCTCAAAAACATTGTAAACACATAAAAGACGGTGTGGGACCACAAAATTCGACATAACACACACATAATTTGACGTGAACAGTGAAAGTCATAACAAAGTTTGACTGAGTATAGAAACAACAGCTCTTCAGTTAATTCTAGACTGTCAACAACACCTAAAATTGCCGCCTTAATTTGCTATGTTAGTCTATTGGGTCTTCTTTTATAAACACCGAATTTAAAACATAATATGTCTGAGTAGGTAAAAGGCTAGTAAGAAATGCTTACCGGCTGCCTGATTTGCGTCCCTTGCTGCAAGAGCTGTTGCTGTTGTTGTTGCTGCTGCTGTCGTTGACTCTGAATCCAGGCGAGCTGCTGTTGGCTAGCAATGTTTGGCACACTCCTCACAACAACAGGGGCTTGTTGTTGTTGTTGCACTAGCGGCTGCATGGGCAAAGTCTGTTGCTGCTGCTGACCCAACTGTTGGCGCTGTGAGACAGAGTTTGTACTTTAGGGTTAAAGTACGAGTAGATGCAGTCAATCCTGATTTTGGCCAGTTCACAGCGGCATCCGTTAGTGCTTTCCCCCAATTTCCCCCGGACCAAATTATTCAGAAAACCTAGGCCTAATTACTGGGGGCCAGATTAACGGAGCTCTATTATAGTCAAGTAAAACTCACCACCAGTACTTGTTGTTGTTGTTGTTGTTGTTGCTGCTGCTGCCGCTGTTGGAGGAGATAGGCTTGGCGCTGCTTCTGAATCTTGGCGATGAACAGAGTCCTTTGCGTCGCGTCCATCTGTTGGAGACGAGCGTGCGTTTGCGCGTCCAGTTGAATCAAGTGTCGCGCCTGAGGCTAGAACGCAAAATTACCATCATCATCCCAAAATTATTCCGTTCACACTCATATTCAACTCGTTCATTAGCCAACCAACATCCATGTTCCTTTCACAATACGTCCCCCTATTCCAGAATTACTCACAATCTTTGTCTTATAATTTATAACAAAATTCATATACAACTCATTTTAAAGTATTACCATCCCCACTACCTTACAAAATCAAGCCCAAAGAATTCCTTCTATGAAAATCATATATAACTTCATTAATGTATTCTTTGTTGACAATAATTATAATTATAATATATTGTGTTTTACTTCAGATTTGGAATTTTATGGAAATCAATCAAGAAATAAAAAAATCCAGCTCAGCGGGGTATTGAACCCCGGTCCCCCAATAGTCAGCTGGGTGCTTTACCCCTGAGAAGCTACAGAGACGGTTAACTTCACAATATCTAGATTGTTGGTGCATTGAAGATCTGAATATTGATTGGAACAATTCTGCAACAATCCTGCTGCTGCTGCTGCATGTTAATTAACAAGCTGCTCTCCTATTTCATAAAAATGTTTTCCATCAATTTCATCTTCCATCAAAACATGTGAATGACATAAAGAGATAGGGTGCCAACAGCTTACCTTAAATGGAGTAGGCGCGCCGCAAAAGATAACATAAATACAAATACACAAATAAACAAAAAAACTACATATCAAAACGTTTTCCGTCCACGTGACCTTCCTCAGTGTTGGTTTACAGTTCTTTATTTAATTAATTTATGTATTAATTGACTAGCTTACCAAAAAAAAGGTGCAACACTATAAAAAAAAAAAAAACAGTTAGTAATGTGCAGACTTGTGACTATTGTAAAACATGCCTCAAGCAACACTCAAGTTTCTGGAGAGATACTTAATAATGTCTATTTTTATTATTTATTATTATTTTCTGTACGTAATTGGTACACAGGTCAAAAATTATTTTGAATAGCCTTTTTCTAATTACTTTAAACATTTAACAAGATTTCAAGACAAACTTGATTAAAAATGTCTGTAAAATGATTCCTACCTGTTGTCCTTGTATAGGGAGTTGCTGAGGCCAAGCAACCTGCCTCTGTTGTAGCTGGGGATTCTGTTGTAGCTGTTGCTGGAGCTGCTGTTGTTGTTGCTGCTGTTGCTGAAGTTGTTGGGGAGTTTGTTGCTGTTGTTGCAATTGTTGCTGTTGCTGCAGCTGTTGCTGTAAGGCTTGCTGTCTTTGTTGCAGTTGATACTGTTGCTGCTGCTGCCAAGTTAACTGGCCCCCGGTAGTTAGTCCTTCTCGCTGTAAAGTCAGTGTGTACTGCTGCGGCTGGGCGGGTTGCTGGGGTGCAGGTTGAGTCACCTGCTGTTGGACTTGTGTGATCTGTTGTTGCTGCTGCTGTGTTGTTGTTGTTGCTGCTGCTGCTGTTGTTGTTGTTGTCTTTCACGCATTTGCAACAGCAACTTTTGTTGTTGCATATGTTGTAGTTGTTGCTGCTGTTGTTGCTAAAGAGAAGGACAATCGATTACAAATGTGCATTTATATATTTAACATCCTATTGCCTATCCTATTCAGTTATAAAAACTTATTTACAAAGGATTTACAATACAAGAAAGTACAAAGAACCAAAACCTATCCATAGATAATATGGATGTGGAACAAATATAACTACATAATTTGAAAGACCCGTTAATTACTATAAAACCAATCTTGTTGCCTACCGTAACGTTGCGCCACGTCTGTCCTTGGCCCTGTCCTTGTAGCACGACATTCTGTTGTGGCTGTTGCCCGGGCAGCCTGGCCTGTATGGAGCGAATCTGCGCCTGTATGAGGCTTGCCTGGGTCTGGGGCCCCTGCGCGAGGCTAGCCTGGGTAAGAGGCGGACCCTGGTTGGCGGCAGCAGTCATGCGTTGTTGCTGCTGTAGTTGCTGGATCGACTGGAACTGCTGCAACTGCTCTTGGAGGTGTTGAGGGAGCGACTGGAAACATGACAATAGTGTAGATCTACAATAGTTAGTTAGTTATTGGGGTTTTAGGGCACAAAATAGGGTTTTATCACACCACAGTTATTTGTTTGCCCCTAATTAAACTTTTACCATCAAAACCTTTGAAAAGTGAGTTCAAAATTGGGGTTTGCCACCCGTAAAGTGATTTTTCCCCCGTATTTTAGACTAAGGGAAAAATTCGTAATGAGTTTAATAACCAATATTTTCTGTGAAGTAAATGTTTGTTTGCACACAATGTTCATAACAATTTCCAAGATTTCGTCTACATTCACATCCACACGCCTCGCCTTAGCTACCGAAAATATATGTTGCTGCCTACTAGCTCGCACTAGGCACGCCGTCACACACACACCGGCAACGCATGTTTTCACAAAAACACGCTAAAACTAGATCAAATCTCATTCAAATGTTTCACCAAATAGTTCAAGATGTTGCAAATAGGTAGCACTACTGCATGGCAGAGCTCCAGCTTGATGGACCTATGCCTTGAATTACTGTGCAACCCAAAAACATCGAAATGGCCGCAGGTCGCTCGGGCGCGCAAATGGGCATACTTTTCAAAAGGTTAATAGGTATTATTTATAGGGTATATGGAAAGAACAATATAATTTTAAAACAAAATAATCACCAAAGTTAAGCTATCATCTAAGAAGCTGGGAAGCTGAAAGTGTTAAAGGACTCAAAACCTTTTTTAAGTGGAATATTTAACAGCACTACTGACGTGCCTCCCCACTTCAATGTAATGTTCCAAACTGCCCAGGCTTGTAATAAAAAGCCACGACCATGAGCAAGGCTTAGAAAGATTCGAATCATCACTTCATCTGACATCGTGTGGCTCGTTGGTCTTGTGGTAAGTGTCTTTGCTTCCAATGCAGAAAGTCCAGAGTTCGATTCCCGCTACAGGCAGAAGTGTTTAAACTTCTGATTTGGACTTGTGACCATAACAATCCTTTGTTTCTTGGATCCCTTCCAAGATGACTCATCGCTAGGACGCTTATTAACGGGCCAAGTACCAGATGACAAGTGTCAACGTGGAGGAAAGTAACAGTGTTCGTATACTTGATTAATTTATCTGCTGAAATCTTCTGCCATAGCTCTTTTGAGTAGTTTCTCTGGACTTCTCACAGACCCAGCAGTTAGACACTGTGTCCTGCCCATCCATAGAGAATCCCTCGTGCTTAAGCCTTACATTTCTCCATGCCCTGATGGCCCTCAAGGATTGAATTAAACATTTCCTCATGCATTGTTTGAGGAGCAACAAGTTTATTTTATACAAACAGTTACACCACACTATGGCTACTGAACCAACAAGACAGAATTAAAATTATGGTCTCTAAAACTGTCTGCATAAAATAAATCTAAAAAATATAGGCCTAATAATTAATTTATCTAATATATATATAAAATACAATAAAAAACATTATAATTTCTGTTTTTTCATGTTCCCATTGACATGTTGGGAGACTTGGGTTATGATTATTAACCATTTGAATTACCGCCATCTGATGTTACCTCTGCTACTACCTTCAGTGACCCTCTCGCAGACTGAAGCCACTCGCTCGTTCGATATCGTTTGTAACCTGTTTGTTTACTTTAATTTAACAAAAAACTTCCCTATAATTATTATTTGTCCGTTGACATTATTTGTAACCGTAAGTACCGATCTCCTGAAGGTTCCTGTAGCTAACACTTGATTCAAACAATAAGAGATACTTGTAGGGCATCTTGACACCAAGTGCAGCAGTTACGCTGCTGATATAGAATACTAGGCCACTTTGCAAACGCTTTTTTTAGTCATGTTGATGGATGAGCTTTTTTAAGTTTTTAGTATGCATGGGATCTCTTTACTTTTTCAAGTTTCATTGCAAAATAATTTTTGTTAAATTAGCATTTTGTTATAAAGTAGTATTAATTGCTATGGTAATACCAATTAATAGAATGTAAAATATCTGGGGCGCCAAAGATTTGCTTTTTGAACGCATTGTAGGCGATTGTTGTCAAGTTTCTATAGTTACTTGTTAATTATTTACCTCAAAAGCTCATATTAAAACCTTTATTTCTATTGATTCTGGCTAATTTTTTCAACTTTTTCTTTCAAAAGGCAATCCAATACATCACCATTACCTTAATGTCCATGTGAAATATGAACAATGTAGCCCTACCTGTTTGGTCAGAATCAGCCCAAATATCACAAAAATATCGCATTAAAAATTGAAAAAAATCGTAAAAGTACAATATTCATGAGAAATATTTCTTCGATTACAGTAAGACCTCGTTCATCCGAGCTCCGATTAACCGAGATTCCGTGGTATCCGAGCTGGTTTCAGGCGCGCTTTTCTTTTATTAATTAGGCCGAAATGTTATGTTCTTTACATCTGAATGTCATGCAGTATCTAGGTGTCCGTTAGGGCGCCGCAACCAAGCCACGGAGCGCTACACACTCAAGCACCTTTTACAGCAAGCAAAGTTGGGGTGATTTTGAGGTGTTACCCAGCCGTCTTGAAACATGATGTGAACTTGGAAAACTATCAAAATCGAGGGGATTTAGGTACCTGACAACACATGCCAAATTTGGTTGGGGTACGAGCATTTCTTTTTGGTGAAAAAATTGCTTGAAACATGCTCAAAATCACTTTAGGATGTTAGCTACTACTACTACTACTACTACTACTGTCTAATTCGTCAGTTTCAATCAGCGATTCTGACCAAACGGGTGAGGCTACAAGGTTCACATTTTTCATAGACATTAAGGTAATAGTGATATAGGGACTTTTGAAAGAAAAAGTTGAAAAAGTTTGCTGGTAGGCTTCCAATTCAATATAAGCGTTTCACAAGAATATAATCAACAAGTAACTATAGTTACTTGACAATAATCACCTACATTGATTACAAAAAAAAAAACAAGTCTTTTGACCACTAGATATTTTAAATTCTATTGTTAATTGGTAATACCATATCAATTAAATTGACTTTGATAAAATTATTGTATTTGGATGAGCGTAGCGAGCAAAGCGAGTGAAGCGAAGACTTCAATTTCACCGACCCCCCAAAAAATTTAGCTCGGGTGTTTTTTTTTTGTTTGTTTGTATTTCTGTCTGTTTGTTCGCTCTCTACCGGGCAAACGGCATATGCGATCTTGATGAAAATTTGACAGGACCTTTGAAATCTCTGAACTTAGACTTGCTACGTTTTTGGGTACAATCGAAGAAATATTTCTCATGAATATCGTACTTTTACGATTTTTTTTGATTTTTTGTGCGATATTTTCGTGCCATTTGGGCCAATTCTGACCAAACGGGTGGGGCTACAACGTTCATATTATACATGGACATTAAGGTTATGGTAATGTAGTACCTTTTGAAAGAAAACGTTGAAAATGTTAGCCAGAATCCATAGAAATAAAGCTTTTAATATAAGTTTTTTACGATAAATAATACCAATTGACAAGAAACAATAGAAGCTTGACAACAATCACCTACAATGCGTAGGCAACAAAACAAAGCACTTGTAAAAGTAAAGATATCCCACGCAAACTAAAAACTTTAAAAAGCTCATCCATCAACGCGGCGGGACTTTAGCGTTTTCCTAGTTTAAGAAATAATTTTGTAATGGAATTTGAAAAAATAATGAGATCCCACATATAACAAAAAACTTGTAAAAAAAAAACAGCCAAACCTTACACAATCAAAAGCAATGAGATCTAAAAGAAACGCCAAACTTATGTACCCTCCTACATTTTTGCAATCTTAATATATAAATTCACTTTGCCCTGTGACTGTATCCTTGCAAAGCTTGGCAAAATAAATTTGCACAAACTTTTACATTAGACATTTAAAACAATAGTTGCAAATAAAATTTTGCCACACTTTGCAAGGATCCAGTCCAGTCACAGGGCAAAGTGAATTTATGTATTAAGATTGTGAAAATGTAGGAGGGTACATAAGCTTGGCATTTCTTTTAGATCTCATTGCTTTTGATTGTGTAAGGTTTGGCTGTTTTTTTTACAAGTATTTTGTAGTATGTGGATGCTGTTTACTACAATGACGTGTCACGTAAGAATTGCACAGCGTGTGAGCAGGGGTCGAGGGTAGGGTGCCAGAGAAAGTTGAGCCAGTGTCTTTGTGAGTACTTGCCGCCGCCGTGACCTTGCTCGAAGACGGCGGACGAGAGAGAGAAGAGAAGGAGGGAGAGAGAGAAAGAGACAAAATATAGCCTTGAAGATGACATGATGGAGACTGGTTGTGATTATGAAGAAATAATCATTGCATCGGGACATCCAGTCAAGAGCAGACAGACGCGGAGATAACCGTCACCCCCCCCCCCCCTCCCCATCCTATCAAGCCACAAACTTCATATCGCCTCACTCGTAAGTCAATTGGCTTCGGGCCAAGACTCTCGCCCAGTAGTTTTGTTTATGTTATGAGATGAGATAATATTCTATCAACAAAGCAGTCCTGCAACCGATTGTCATCATAAAGAGGCTGTTTATATTTATGATCTTTTAAAGGTATTTCACAAGTTTGTCACTTAAGAAATCACTTTCATACACTAGGGCCTAGCTGGGAGGAGTTAAACAAGAAAGTCCATATCATCAGAGTTTTTTGTTAACCGAGCATAGCTCGGTCCCATCCACCTCGGATAATTGAGGTCTTACTGTAGGGCCTATACCCAAAAACGTGACAAGTCTAAGTTCAGAGATTTTGAAGGTTCCCTCAAATTTTCATCAAGATCGCATGTGCTGTTTGCCTGGTAGAGCGCAAACAGACAGAAAAACAGAGAGAAAAACAGAAGAAAAAAAATTGGTGCTAAATTTTTTGAGGGGTCAGTGCAGTGAAATTGAAGTCTTTGCTTCACTCATCCAATTAACCCTTTTGGGTCAAGTTTTTTTTTTATATTTAAAAGGCGGTGGAACAATTTACTATCTAGGTGCCCGTTAGGGCGCCGCAGCCAAGCCGCGGTGCGCTACACACTCAAGCACCTTATACACCAAGCAGAGTTGGGGTGATTTCGAGGTGTTACCCAGCCGTCATGTAACGTGATGTGAACTTGAAAACTATCACAATCGAGGGGATTTAGGTACCTGACAACACATGCCAAATTTTATTGGGGTACGATTATTCCTTCTTGGTGAAAAAATGGCTTGAAACATGCTCAAAATCACTTTAAGGATGTTAGCTACTGCTACTGCCTACTACTGCCTACTACTGCCTACTACTGCTACTGCTAACATCTAATACGTCGGCCCGCGATTCTGACCAGACGGGTGGGACTACAATGTTCATATTTTACATGGACATTAAGGTTATAGAAATATAGTCTCTTTTGAAAAAAAAAAGTTGAAAAAGTTTGTTGGAAGGCTTCCAAATAAAGGTTTTAAAATAAGCCTTAAACACTTGGCATACAATCAACAAGTAACCATAGTTACTTGACACTTGTTGACGGTATAAGCAGAGTTAGGCGGGAAAGTGCGATACGTAAACAAATAGCGGACATTTAAAATTTTTCTTCTTTGTGTGGAACGAGAAAAGGTGTCATTATACTCTCATAAAACAAATCAGAAACCAAACCGTCCCTGGCCTAGGCCCAGATGTGGAAAATTATTTATAATGCAAAAGTGTAGGTCTAAAGTTCCATTTGGCTATAGGACTAGTAAAATTCATACTTACATTACATGTTTGACAAGCCTAGCCAACCCTATGCCAGCACAACATTGGACTGATATGAACTTGCTCAACTGTTTGTTTACATAATTGCAACAATCAAATCATTTCATACAACTTGTCTTTCGATTGGCCCGCGTTTATGAAGGCACTGCCATCTAGAATAAATATAGAACTTTTTCGAGCTCTTTGCTATACGCAAATCTTTTTAAAGTGTTTGGATTTCGTGATACTCTTTCAACCATATACATCCTCTATAATTGGCTAGACCAGCAGTCGGTGGTCCACTTCCGGTACAATTAGAAGCCATCTTAAAATGACAGTTTACATGTTAATCAAATGGGAGCGATTTGTGGCCAAATAGTTCTCAAGATTGCCGCCAGGTTGACAGGTAAGCATACTAGCCTTTAACACCAAATGATTACTAAATTCCCTTATACACAGTCTTGGGGAGAAGCGCGCTACAAGTAGCGCGCTACATGTAGCATGCTATCTTTACGTGTAGCGGAGCCAGTAGCGCGCTACTTTATTAAGGGGGCATATTGTAGCGGTAGCATGCTACAATTTTTGTAGCATTAGCGTGATATTTGCGCTACTTTTTAAGTTCCGGGGCCAGCAGTCCCAGTACCACGTAAAGTCAAAAGTCGGCACTGCAAACTAACTTGTAACGCCCGCCGCGCCACGTCATGTGGTCGCCGTGTAGACCGGCCCGTAATCTCGTCTCACTTCCACACCATCTCCCAGCGAGCCTCTCTCTCTCTCTCTCTCTCTCTCTCTCTGCGTCGTCTGAAGGATACGAGCGATCGTCGATCTGTCACATCGTGTGAGCTGACTTTACCAAAATATTGCAGTGATTAGATTGCGTGGTGCATCTTGAGTGCTATTTCAGGGTCGTAAACAAAGATGTATCCACGATAATTAGAAGTCTTATCATTGATTTAGTTAGAGCATAAGCCGCTCAATAATTACGCCAATCGTCTGAATTGCATATTAAAATGAAGTGATTAGTGTCATAGCCTATCCCTCCTCCCTTGGGACATTCCAGGCTATATAGGGCCTAGCTATTGTACGGCCTATTCCAAACCTTGTTTGTGGCATTCTTCTGCAGTGATTCCGCGAAAAACACGTTTTTGAAAATAAGAAATGCAATATGAATGTTGATCATTAGGCCTAGACCAGGGCCTAGCCTAGCCTATAAACGTTAAAAGAACGCCTTCTATCACAATGGAAACCGAAACTATGTGCTTTTGATGATAGATCACGATCGAGTTGATGTAAATGGAGTTAAAAATCATCACGGCACGACGTCAAAAGGCTTTAAAAACGGGATAATTTGGGATCTCGACGACCCCCGACTAAACGGGAACATGTAGCGGAAAAGTAGCGCGCTATATTTCGTGAGTAGCGCGAATGTAGCGTCGCTACATCTGAAAAAAAGTAGCGAAAAAGTAGCGAAGCTACTTTTTCGGGGCATGTAGCGTTAGCGATAGCATGCTACTTTTAAAAAGTAGCGACCCCAAGACTGCTTATACAATCACTTCGTATTGTTTCTTTTGTTTAATACCATGCTGCACAAGCTAAAACCATATCAAACAATCCAGTAAAATACTTTATTGCATTAAAAAAGCATAAATTAAAACACCAAATCGCCATCTTGAAATGGGCCGGTTGAGTCTTCAATTTGCTACGCTCGCGCCTGTGCGGAGGTATATAGGAGACTGCTAATCTAGCCTACTATAGGGGTTTAATATCAATGCTTTCAACTCACAACCCATGACGTTTTCCACGATACCGTTCAAGAATACCAATTCCTTCGAAAACGAAAACGACTTCGTTTTCAAATTGCGTTTTCAACTCATCTCCCACGAACTCAAGAATTGGGGTCCAGCCCTTATACCGTCGTTATACCATGGTTATACCACCTATACCCAGGATGTACATGAATCCGGGTCTAGATATTTTACATCCTATATTGTTACTGCTAATACCATAGAATTTAAATCAACTTTGATAAAAATATTATATTTTAGCAAATAATTTTGTAATGGAACTTGAAAAAGTAATGAGATCACACACATAACAAAAACTTGTAGAAATACAGCCAAACCTTACACACTCAAAAGGAATGAGATCTAAAAAAAGGGCCAAGCTCATCTACCCTTCCACATAAACGTACAGTGTCCCATAACAGCATCCTCGAAAAGCTTGGCAAAATAGAATTTGCATGTTATTACGTTTAAATTAATTAGAAAAAAAGAACTTGGATAAACTATTACGTTAAATTAAAAATCGCAAATTCTATTTTGCCAAGCTTTTCGAGGATGCTGTTATGGGACACTGTACGTTTATGTGGAAGGGTAGATGAGCTTGGCCCTTTTTTTAGATCTCATTCCTTTTGAGTGTGTAAGGTTTGGCTGTATTTCTACAAGTTTTTGTTATGTGTGTGATAAAAACTACATCAAAACATCTAAATGGGTGGGCAATATATAAAAAAATAAAAATTCATCACATTTTTTTTAACATTTTTTTTTTTTTTAATTCATGGGGTTGTGATAAAGTGTGCAATTACCTTTGTCGGATCCAGTCCAACAAATGACCGAGAAGGGTTAATAGCCCCATTATTATCTCCTGCAAGTTCTCTTTATTAATAACATATTATTTCATTTGAACCGTAATGGCTTATGCAGAAACTTTAAAATATTATACTTCATTAGCAACCCTGAATTTCGTGAATTACTTTTTTGACTTAATTATACTAAATATGACTGTTTTATTATTAAGTAGCAAAATAAGGCAATAATCATGTTTTTCTGCTAAATTAGAGAAAAGTCGGGAACTTTTCTCAATTATCATTTTACAAGTTTTAGCTCCAAAATATACTATTGATTAGAAAATTATTGGGCATTGAAATCCACATTTCTGTTGTAACGTATAGTTGGCACGATGATGGTTGAAAATATTGTTACCTATAGTATGTGTAATACGTGTTCAATTCGCTAATTCGTTAATCACTTCATTTCACCTAGCACTTAAAACCTATGTAATTATAATGAAAATTAACAAGCAGGAGACTTGGGGGCAAGAGGAGAGAACTGGGAAGATGTGGAAGAGATACGATTGAGGCCGGATAGAAAGAAGTGGAAAATTTTACTTACAAACCCCAAGCTGACCCTGCCAGAAGCAGGAAACGGCAATGGATAATGCTGATGATGAAAAAGACTAAGAAATAGTACCATGAAATCACACCGCTATAGGAAAGAGAGGCGAAGATATAAGGAAGACAAGCAGAAAGATGTGTGCACATGCAGAGCAAGTCATTTACAAAGATAAGATTTGAAAGGCCAGTTAGAAGTAAAGAAATAAATGAGCATATGTACCTTATTTCATTAATAATGTAGGCCTACAATGGGCCCTTATTCTATAACGTGCTGTGATAACTTATCGGTTGAAACAAAACGAGAATTTCACTTTGGTATTCTATAACGCCATTTTGCGATTTATCGTTTCGTTTCATCCGCCAAGTTGTCCCTGCCAAAAATATTTGGGAGAACTTGTAACACTTGCCCGAAAAATATATTTGACGTAATATAGTATGATGTTTGGTATTTTGGTATGGGAATAACATTACTACATATTTTAATTTATTACAAATTATTTGTGTAGATAAGGTTTACTCACGTACCTATTTTATTTCCTACAGTTTCAAATTAAGAGAGGTTTATACTTGACGTATACTTTGACATAACATGCTGAATAATGTCAACAAAGAATCAACCGTGCCCTTTAGCAACAAGCTCAAACCACAGCTAGCTGTATGTGCAAGATTATTATTTTATGAGATTTCGATTGGTTGAAACTCGGTTAAAGCTACCATTGCTCAGTCGAATGGAAATTTCTCCTAATCCCTGTGTTCATGAATTCATTGGTTCTCGTTATGGTAGTGGTATAGAATCGCTGTTTTAACATTTTGTTGTTTCGTGTGAAACGATAACTTTTCACAGCACTACGAAAGGACAACTTCTACATAGCCTAGTTATAAAATAAGGGTCCTGTATATTTGGATATAAAGCATGCATAAATTTAAGTAGGTACTGAAGATAACAATTAATGAACAAATTATCAACAAAGCAAAGAAATAATTTTGCAATACATACTGTGAGGTAGACAAATATAAGTACTGCACAGACCATCAAGCATGCAGCACAACCAAAATCAATTATGCAATACCAAGAATTAGATACATTTAAACTCAAGAACAGTCCAGCAATCCAGCATGCTTCAATTTAATTAATTAATTTAATACCAAATTGTAAATACCGTAAAACATGGCACAATTATTATTATTGAGGTTTTATTGGGTTTGTAGCCTTAATAGGTCTTAATAAATTCAGGTACAGTACAGCATGCATAGGCCTACAACACTCGAGAAAACACATTACAGAGAAATAATATACATAATACTAGGCCTAAGTGACTATGAGATACTAGTTAAATGCAGTCCATTCATCCAAGTCCAGCAGGATTGGGAGAGATAGGCATGGAGTTTAAATGTCATCAGCTTGTTTGTAGTATAGTATTCACATTGTTAGTTATGTGAGCATCTTTCAAGCCCAGCCATTTGCTACGGGCTTTGGATCGATGTGAGTTGGTAAAGCAGGTACTATGAGAAGCAAGGAGTGGTTTGGCACCTATGGTGAAGAAAACAGAATAAACAAGAAAAGATAAAAAGCAATGTTAAAAAATGTTTTAAGTGAAAAGACATGCAAGAAGAAAACCAAACAGCAGTAACATCACCAAACAGTAAAAGAAGAAACCATAATAAGTATCCAAATTTAAATATGCTACACATAAAAATTACACAGGTTTGGGATAGATAGGATATAAATATTAAATAATAGGCCCTACCTAAACTTTAGGATGTACAGATAGCCCAAAATTCAGGTTGGGCATTGGGCTAGGTCTTTCCTCTTTCAAGCTGGCGCAAGTTGTTTGAAACTTAGAACAGGTGAGTGACGCTCAGAAAGCAAAGACCAGGCTTCTTACTCACGTCTGCATTTGTTCTAACATCAATAGTTCATAACCTTCCATAGCTCCATCAAAGACTGCAGAATGTATGTGAGAAGACATAATTGCTTGCCTTCCCTCAGCCATGAAGTAGACAAGACTCACCTGCTGTGACGCCTGTGTTGTGTGCATCATCTGTGCGACAGGGGTCTGCGGAGCTACGGTGGCCGGCTGGTTCCAAGGCATGCGCTGCCTCAACTGCTCCAGCAGCGAGGGGTTGACTGCGGGCTGCGCTGCCGGCTCCACTGCAGCTGTGGGGGCGGCTTGGGGGGTGGGGGTGTCATCGTCGAAGCCAAGGATTTGCGCGGTGGACAGACCTCCCAGCGGGCTGTCGGCTGGAATCGGGAAACGAGCTTTGTGGTGCGGGTTTAGGTAGTCTTATTAGACCATAGGTTTGCTAACACTTTCAAAATAAAAGGCCTCAGTATCAGCAATTTTCTGCTGTGTTGTTGTAGGCCTACTGCAAAGTGGCAAATATTATAGTCTAATAGCAACAAGATGTGCTTTAAATCTAACAGTGTAGCATGCAAGATAGGCCTACTAGCTACAAGCACCGAGTGTTAACAATTTTAGCATTGATAACAAAAAATTGTACCATTGTTTACGGCAGGGCAAATTAGAGAAAATACCTCCCCAGGCAGCCTACTCGTTGATTTTATGGTCGGGTTGATTTCTAAAGGTCCTACCAGTTTCCAGCTATCTGCTATACCACTAGGCCTAATAATATTGACTTGAATTGAAACGAACCCGAGACGGATGAACGTCGCTCAGCTTTAGGTAGGATGAGCAGGCGCGGATGGTAGAGCGCCTCTTCGTTAATCCTGTGAGTTAGAATGCTGTCCACAACCCAGTCGGGCGTAACGATGCGCAGAGAGTCCTCGTGTTCTAGTGCACAATCGTACTTCGCCTGTGAATTGAAAGCCGACATAAAAAACATTGCTCGGACACAAAATATGATGCTGACCGGGAAGCCTACGCCTACACTCGATTAGTAGGCAGTCAAATATTGTTCAGGTTACCTAAGTACTTTTAAACTACCTTAATTTTTTGGATATGACACTTTACAAGGTGGTACCAATATACGTACCAATACTCGTACGGTACTTTCCTTAATTGACTAGGTAGGGACTGGTAATTTTAATATCACTACATGGCAGCAACAAAAATCTTTATGACACTAGCTAGACCTACAAAATATATTTATTGTTTTAAAATGTGAGCTCTATAGCATTGATGATTACTGAATTAATGATCGACCCAAACAAATCATGGAAGGGGAAATTACCATTTGCAGATGACTCGACTCTCAATTTAGTGGTAGTAGTGAACTTGGGAGGTAAACTTTGTGAAAAGACCAACGTAACACAACTTTTTATATCAAATTGCTAATTGAATGCAAAGTGAACAAACTTCATGAAAAGTAAATGTTAAGTAGATAGCCTAAGGTATCAGGGTTGAGAAAAACCCATTTTTTTAAAGGGCAGTTTTTTCTGGGTTTTTGGAAATTTCTAGTTCAAATAGCCCTATAGGCCTACGTGTAAAATGTCTTTTGTATATGGTAGGACTAGGTACCGGTACTTTGTTTCTTGTAATACCTTGAGTGAAATATTAAAGAAATAATTAGTATGAATCTATTGGTGTGTTTTACTCAAAACCTCCAAAAACCCACTTTGTAGCCCTAGGTACTGTTTTATTTTCAAGTGGGTTTTTGGTTGTAAACCTGCCTGGTTTTTTTTGGTCTGGGTAAAATTTTTCAACCCTGGTAGGTATTGTAGGCCAATTCATTAAAAACAGATGCCCTTGTGGCACAGTAGATAGAATCCGTGTTGCTCTTACCCCCTCCGGCCGCGTGGTTATTAGGTGGGTGCAAGTCTTGTCGAGGTGGAGTTGACAAGTCCCTCCGTGCCACGTGATCATCGCCCAGCACTTCTCCGCGTCCTCTCTCGACAGCGAAGAGAGGCACGCGATGATCCCGCTGAAGACGCGATCTTCCGAAGAAAATCCACGGCTTCTGAGCGGGGAGTTAAAGGAAATCCAAACAACCGGAACATAAAACCCAACGCTCGTTCTACCTACCTAACCTAACCAGCACAACCATAGGCATAGGCCTACCTACTGACTCTCTTATCATATTCAGTAATAATATTTAACACATACCATTCAATCATTCAGTAGGACTAGGTTACTATTTTCAGCAATGTATGAGGGAACTTGAAAGAATCATCATTTGAAAAGGGCAGGTATTTGGGGTCCAAATAAAAATCAATTTTTGTTTTTATTTTGCTTAAAAGCATTGAGTTGGTGGTGAAAACAATTTAACATTTGTTGAAAGTTCTATCTCTCTTCCCACTGATATGTTTTTTTTTTTTTTTTTGCATTTGGGATCTTGTGAAGAACTTGCAGATTACAATAAAAAATAGGCCCTAGTTATGAGAATTCAAAGAAAGGTATTTGTGGTGGGACTTATTTGCATCTTTGATTGTGTTCTGCTCAAAAGTGGTGAATTGGTGTCGAAAATTATTTGCAATTTTCGTTATTTGGCGGTGAAAGTTCGTCTTTACCATAAATAAGAGCCTCTGCTTATGCTCTACTAGGCCTATCCTATGGTACCTTAGCAAATAAAGCTCAAGCCTACAGTAGGTATCTAGCATAAGGTGATGTTACAGCTAGGTCTTTGGGCCAACGTGACTGCTGCGTCTGGCTTGCAGTCCAATAAGGTGTTGAATTCCTCACGGCAAATTCGCCACTTGATAGTCGCATAGTTCCAAACGCTTACCTAGCTGTACTAGCACTAACAGAACCTTTAAGACAGTCATTTTTTTAACATTTCCTATAAGTATGTTTTGGGTATTATTTAATGTCCAACATTGACAGGATTCACAACGGCACTCATAACAACCGGTTTGTACCTTACAGGTGGCCCCAAGTGTAACATTTCATACTAAACTCATGATTCTAGTAGTCTGCTTCAATCAGATGCAATAAATGGAACTTGGTTGTAATTGCTTTTGGTAGGCAATGTCTGTCCTCCTTCTACCCGTAGCAAGGAAGTCATATCTTTTAAAATTTTATTTATTTATTTAACGTCTATCCTATTCAGTTATAAAAACTGATTTACAAAGGAGGACAACTAATTACATAGATACAGACACAACAATGAACTACATTTATTTAAGTAAATATTTAAAAAAATAGTAATATTACAACAATGCATTAAAACTCAACAAATTTGGTAACAAATAAAAAGGATATTAAATGCAATTAATGAATGAATCAAATATAAAAAAGGTGGTAAATAAAATCGTCATGTACCGGTATGCCTAGGTCCTGCATAAATTTAGTTAACCAATAAAAACCAATAGAAACGCTACTCAGATGTACCAACAGTCACAAGGATACGGTAAAAGCAGGTTGCATTTTAACGACTGAACAACCCAATTCTGTGCCACGGCAGGTACTTCATAGAGCTCCTTCGCATCTGTTATGTCGGATTCATTTGGATCTCTTCCAGTTATACAATGGGTCACATAATCTGAAAAGTAACTCAGTTGCTCTGCTCCACCATCAATAAGAAGAGAAATTATCTAAAACAATAAAAACAGGTTTCAGTCAGGTAGTAAAACTAAGACTAACTTATAGCAAAAGGTTCCAGTTTCAGTGAAGACACCAGCTTCAGACAACGTTTATTCTCAGAGCTTCATTTCTTTCATAGTTTAGTTTACAAAAAGTAGGCCTAACTATGAGAAATATATCTGGGGCGAAGGTCGTTCGCCTGTAGCCAAGCGCACGCGACTGCTTAGAAGGCAATGACTAACTCGACCCTGATTTCTCCTACCCGAGTTGGGAGGTTTTCAGCTATCTGCACACGCCGTCCCGAAATATTTACAATCTTGAAACTCGGTATTTGACCTGATATGTGGTCCATGACCTTCAAAAAAAAAAATCAGCCCGATCCGATAACCCGTTCTGTGTTAAAAAAGTGCCTCAACTTGGTCTAAAAAATTCCGGCTGGCTGGGTGGGTGGGTGGCTGGTGGATTGCCAGAGAGGAATAAGAGCCTACAGAGAAAACGGTAGGCTACATCTTAGAACTATGAAACTTGGATCACACTTAGATGTACCTTAAACTCATTGCACTTTTGCTTTCAAAACCAAAACCATTCAAACCATTTTAAACCATTTAAATTCAAAACCATTAATAAATATCTAACACGTGGTCTCCATGCGCAAAATTTGGCATGGGGGTACATAAAAATATCAGAATTGATAATCCGCCGAGGCAAGCGATATTCCACCCCCAACACCCCCTAAATCATCCCCTAAAATTGGAATAATTCATAGCTCTAGCCCAAAATTGAATTTTTATTCAAATTAGTTATTAAAATTATGTTTTAATGTGTTTTACTTTTAACCCAATCGGCCTATTCTCATTTCCTAAACCACATTTTTAACCCCCATCCCTAATAGTTTATATTATACCTTGATTTCCAGCATTCACGATGAAGGCACCTAATGAGTTATCAGCATGAAATTTGGCATGATGGTACATAATAATATGAAAAATAATCCGCCGAGAGGCAAGCGATATTCCACCCCCAACACCCCCTAAATCATCCCCTAAAATTGGAATAATTCATAGGCTCTCCCCTAACCCAAAATTGAATTTTTATTCAAATTAGTTATTAAAATTATGTTTTAATGTGTTTTAACCCAATCGGCCTATTCTCATTTCCTAAACCACATTTTTCAACCCCCATCCCTAGTAGTTTATATTATTTTTAACTTGATTTCCAGCATTCACCATGAAGGCACCTAATGAGTTATCAGCATGAAATTAGGCATGACCTTAGCCGTCCGGGCTATGCTCTCACCAACTGAGCTATGCAGCCACCAATTTAATTCTTACAAAAATTTAGAAAGTGAATCAAACTCCGTCTAAGCCGTACATCCGAGCAATTTAGATGGAAAAATACATTTTGAAATTTCCCTCTCTTTGAATTTTCATTTACAAGTATTTCACGCCTTGATATGAAACAAACAGCAAAAAGATGTGATATCCCCCCCCCCCCCCCCAATACAAAAACTAGTAAAAAAGGCAGCCAAGCTCTCCTTCAAAAGTCTTTGGCTGTGAATGTTGTGAGATAGGTATAGAATTTGAGCCAATCTTTTCATTCTTCCTCCCTAGTTTTGCATTGAAAAGAAGTAAGATCATTTTGTCTGTTGACGAGCGCCAAGCCAACCATTTTCGTGGTAAAAAGTAAAAATGTTAAACTCAAAATCATAAAAAAATTATTTGGCCATTGAATTTGGTTCATTATGAGAACTTAATGAGAAACTTTATTTGTGAGAGAGGCAGAGGAGGGGAAAAGAAGAGTAGGAAGGCCAAGAGAAAAATGGGAAAGATTAATTCAAGAAGACGTTGGAAAACGGGATAAAGTGTGGGAGCATGTGACAAGAGAGTTAGTTAGTTAGTTATTAGGGTTTAAGGGCACACAACACTAAGGTTAAGGTTATTCCACCGCATTTTTCTATTTTCCAAAATATGCGACTAAGTCAAAATATAGTGAATGGCTTTGAAACATGGCTATTTTAGAAAATCAAAAATATTTTTTCCAAATTTTTCTGATCCGGTACACGGCCAATATAGCCACCTCAAAATAATTTCAAACTTCAATTCGCCAGGGCACACCATTCAACGTAGGGTGTTGTGCTTTTGTGACATTAATTTTCAACTGTTTTTCTTTGGACTGACTGAGAGAAAACAGATTTATTTTAACAATTGTCTTTCCTGCGAATTTTTTCGTTTGGCGGTACAAATCGGTAAAAAAATACCGCCAAACGAAAAAATTCGCTGGAAAGACAATTGTTAAAATAAATCTGTTTTCTCTCAGTCAGTCCATAGAAAAACAGTTAAAAATTAATGTCACAAAAGCACAACACCGTACGTTGAATGGTGTGCCCTGGCGAATTGAAGTTTGAAATTATTTTGAGGTGGCTATATTGGCCGTGTAGGCCTACCGGATCAGAAAAATTTGGAAAAAATATTTTTGATTTTCTAAAATAGCCATGTTTCAAAGCCATTCACTATATTTTAACTTAGTAGCATATTTTGGAAAATAGAAAAACGCGGTGGAATAGCCTTAAGGGGTAGGTTTGTGGATTTAAAAAAATAATTGTGGATGGGAAAAAAAGGATGGGCAGGGAGAGGATTCCAAGATGAGAATTTGAAGCGGCAGAGGAGGGGAAAAGAAGATAGGAAGGCTAAGAGAGAAATGGGAAAGATTAATTCAAGAAGATGTCCTCCTTTGTAAATCAGTTTTAATAACTGAATAGGATAGACGTTAAATAAATAAATAAATAAATAAAAGACGTTGGAAAACGAGATGAAGTGTGGCAACATTTGGCAAGAGTAAAGCTGTGGGAGGACAGAAGAGAGTGGAGTAAATTGGTGGAGAGGAAGGAATTAGATGATGTGGAAGAAACACCGAGTCTGGCAAGCTTAATCTACAGTTTCATGCCCTAGATAATGGTGGAAAACCACCACTCAACCCGACATAGTTGGAACTGAGTTATGATGATTATTGTTATGAGAACTTTAAAAAGTCAATGGACAAGTAATTTTTTTTATGATTTTGAGTTAACATTTTTACTTTTTTTACTACGAAAATGGTTGGCTTGGCGCTCGTCAACAGGCGAAATGATCTTACTTCTTTTCAATGCGAAACTAGGGAGGAAGAATGAAAAGATTGGCTCAAATTCTATATCTCACAACATTCACAGCCAAAGACTTTTGAAGGAGAGCTTGGCTGCTGTTTTTTTTTACAAATTTTTGTATTTGGGGGGGATCTAGGCTACTAAAGAAACAAAGCAGTAAGGATAAATTTAAGTTACCTATGCCTAGTTTGTTTTGATGCAAAACCAAAAACATCATTATCGAGAAACCCACATTTAAGCACAGAGTGCTCGTGTGTAAGTAAATCGTGGGGTAAGAGGCGGAAAGGCTGGGAATAGACATTTTCTCTGCAGGGCATGCCATATCCTCAGAAGGATGGATGTAGGGTCTCCTGAGGTCTTACTTCTGGGTCATGAAAGCGTGATGAACTGTAATTTGTGGTTAGATCCACTCTAGGAGTAAATTACCGGGGTTCGTAGTGTACTTGCATCGCACGCAGAGAGGAAAGCTAGCTTGAAACAAAACGGATTGAGGAATGAATCCAGGCAGCTAGTATACAATCCTACGCCTAGGCCTATGCGATATTAAGTATGCATAGGGCTAGCATAGTAGACTAGTATAACTGTATAGGCTACAACTTAGCAAAACTTCAATGCACCACCTGTTCGACAGTTTGCTGCAGGTGGTCAGCTACGCAAAACGCAACAACACTTGCACACTATGCGGACATAAAGAGTTAACCAATTAGCATTTATCATTGTGCAGTTCAGTTGTAGTTGATTAGTAGGCCGCTAGGGACATGGCGGTTCGCACATCCGACCGCCTGCAGTAGGGTATCTAACGTTTGACTTGTAGTTTTTTCTTATGGCCGCTAGGGGCGCGCGCGACGGTCCTACAGCGAGTTTTTATAGGGAGTTACACTACTGTATAATGTATAAGAATGCGAAGTGTCTATACGTCCGACGGGTCGGACTGTACTTTCGTTAGGTTAGTCGAACTTTCCGCCTAGTTGTAGTACGCCGCGCTAGTTCTAGGATATAATTGATAAGAGCGCACCCGAAATCCTTAAGTTATGCACTCCTTGGCCGTCCGCCGTCGGACGTATAGCACAAACTCAGCTTTACGCCCGACATCCCGTCGGGCGTATAGACGTGGGGACGTGGCCATAAGAATGTTTATAGGCCTCCTACTGAGGGACATGAATCAAGATGGGAAAATGGATTAGTAGTAGTTCTTTATTCTGTTGTTACAATATTATGGTTACAACAAAAATGGCGAGGTTCAATCGATATGGATTGTTCTTCCACCTAACCATTTTACATATTATAAATACAAACAATAATATAATACACAATACAAATAATATTCTAAAATTTAAACATAGAAATGGAAGATTAATTAAAGGAAACACAATAGATACCTATTTAGTTAAGTAGATGTGTACTTGATACATTGAAATGACTGTGGGTTTTGTGCAGTTATTCTGCCAAAGGAAATGGTATTTACAATCAGGACAGTGTGTGACAATAGACTACCGGTATAGTATGAAGATGTATTTACATGAAAAACTCTTCTAGATTATAATAAGGGGTTTCTATGAGAAACTGCTTTATTCGTTTCTTTCGAAGGTTAGGTCTTAATATATCAAGGTTTATTATTTTAGTCGCAAGAGCATATTATAATTCTTCGTCCCATATAGTATATATGTTTTTCGAGATGAGTGGTTTTATGGGAGGGATACTGAAGTGAGGTTTTGTGTCTTGTATTATGGTCATGTTGAATTAAGTTTTTGAAGTGTTCCGGGTTGTCAATCACAAAGCAAGCTGCGCTGTGTATGTAGACATTTGTAACTGTTAGTATTTTGAGCTCTTTAAACATATCGCGACAGCTAGCGCGGTGCCCAAGCTTGCCTAATATTCTAATGGCACGTTTCTGCAAAATTAGCACTCGATTAATCAAGTTTTTATACGTTGTTCCCCAAGAAAGTATTCCATAGGATAGAATTGAGTGGAAATTAGCAAAGTAAGCTACTCTAGTTATCTCTGAGCTTGCAAGAGTGGATAACATACGGATAGCATATGTGCTAGAGTTTAGTCGCCTACAAAGCTTATCAATATGTGGTTGCCACGTTAAAGTGTTATCCGTGCATAATCCCAAGAAGTTACATTCACTTACAGTTGTTATTGTGCCCTTTTGAACAGTTAGGTGTGGAATTAACAGTGCTATATTTGATTTTAGTCTGAAATTAAGTAGTTGTGTTTTTTTATCATTCAGGTGCAATTGATTAGCTGAAAACCATGTGACAATTGCATTTATTATTATTTCTGCACATACTTTTGTATTTTTAGAATCTGGACATGATATGATTATACTTGTGTCGTCAGCAAATAGAGTTAGGAACAAGAGTGTGAGAGGTGGGAGATTTTCTTTTTCAGCGATTTTGTTGCAAATGATTGAGGCAGAGTCAACAGCAGGAGAAGAAACAACTAAATGATTAAAAGTCTGCCACCGACTAGGGCTACATAAACTAGGCCTAGTCAACAGCAGGAGAAGAAACAACTATAACAACTAGGCCCTAGGCCTAGGTCCTACTTACAAAATTAACGGAAAATTGCAAGGCTAGGCCTAGTGCTAGAAAGTGCTAGGCTAGACCTACCAAGTCACCAAGCCCTGACCTAGGCCTAGCCAAAGTTAGGCCCTTCAGGGAATTGGATACACAAAGGTTAGGCCTAGTATTTACCTACTATTTCTAGGCAAGCTTATTTACCCCTTATTGTGTTTCTAGCCTAGGCCTAGGCCTGGGCCTACCCTAGCCCTTTGAAAAACTTGGTGCACTCACCTCATCACACACTTTACCACTAGTGTAAAATTTGACTTTCGAGAAAATTGTACTATTATCCTTATATTTGTCTAGCGCATCTAATTCTATATCAGACATTTTGACAAATAATTATTTCACAAATAGGCTAGGCCTATACGAAATAAATACTCTTGACATAACCCTACGCTCCCATTTTGCCGGAAGCATCGGCGGTAAACAACATAAACCAGTAGTACCAACAATTGGCATTGAAATTTGTATCAGATTTCTTTTAGTGTCAAGTCGTTGGTACACTGCAGTGAAAGAGCGGCAATCTCAAATTCATCCCCCGTGGCGTATTGTAAAGATGGTAACTGGGAATTAGTTATTTTTATTGTATACTTCTCAGGTTGTATGAAGAAACAGTGAGGTGGCAGAGTTCCTAAACGACCTTTAAATAAATACAATAATTGATTGATTATCGTTTTCGTTTCGGTGCATAATATTTTCAGTTATTTATTTCAGCTTTGGATAGCAGCCTTCATTAGGTCATTGTGCGCCACTCTAGCCGAAGGTATTTGCGGAGGAGACACACACTCATGCAAGTCAGAACCATGTTCTTCGTCTTTGTCGTCGTAGTCCGGGAGGTCTTCAAGGGAGATGAGTACCCAACGTGCGACGGAATACCAGAGCTCGCCTCTAGTATCTGGAAGTATACTGCCCTACCTACGTACTAGCGGTTGTTTTCTAGATGGACTTCTTTTTTAATGCCTTTTACAATCAGCAGAGGGCCAAATTCTACCCTGGGCCGAGACGGGGCCTATTATTTAAACATTTATTTGTCCTCCAAACCATGTGCTTTGCAGACATTGATAATAATATTTAGTGTTTTTTTTTAAAGTTGATTATTTGATGAATTTATATTGTTACAATAATCAAGTAGGTAATACTAGAAAAGTATACTAAGTACCAAGGTAGCCATTCGACATTTTTTTCTTTCTTGTTGATAGTTAGGCCTTTATAATGGTTTATTTGGATTAAGGACGCGTCAACCGTTAGGTCATAATGCACCACTCTAACCAAGGGGGGGGGGGGAGGAGCCCATGCTGGTCAGAACCAGCCACGGGTAAGGGGAGGAAAGGGGGTTCTCACGTCGCGGTCGTCATTGTCTTCGTCATCGATCGTGGTGTCATTGTCGTCATCGTCGTCGAGGGGTCGTCAAGGGAAGGGGGCAAGGTCCCCGACGACGATTGCCAGAGCTCGCCTCTAGTTTCGAGGAATCAGATATTCCGCTCTTACTAGCTGATGTTTGCGAGGTGGACTTTTTCTCTTAAATCGCCTTTTACGATTAGCAGAGCCATGCTCTGGGCCAATTCTACCCCGGGCCCAGACGGAGATTAGGCCTTTATAATAAATAAATAAATAAATAAATAAATAAATAAATAAATAAGAGCAGCTTATAAAGTTATTTCATTTGTTCATGTTCGTACCACGTCTACCCACATAATTTAAATTTAATACATCCTGTCTCATTCTGTAATTTTGGTTTTATGGAGTCAAATATAGGGCCCAATCCTCTCAAGGGGATGCAAATTCAAAAGTAACTATCAACAAACCATCACCAACATGAAGGCTGAATATAAAAAATTCAATTATATTCACAATGACAAAAATGCATTTTTCTGTTGTGAATAAAGGCTAAATAATTATTATAAAAACAAGCAACACATTTGAGTAACAGTATATAGATTTATTACTAGAACTATAATAACGTGGACAATTTAGAGTGACCTATAGTTACAGGAAATTAAAATGTAATTAATTTAAGTAAAGCTTATGTACATTGTTATAAATTGTTGTCCGACTAGAATTTAAATTACAGCATGCATTTGAATTGTAAGGCTTCTAAAGTAACTATCATTAAACCTCGTTTTCTTTGTTTTTCAAAAAAATATTTACTAAATCAATAAATTCAGTAGGTTTTTCAGCATGAAGCCAATGTCCAGCATCTGGGATTTTCTCAAACTTTGCTTTAGGGAAAATATGCAGTATCTTTGGATAATCTTCATCCTTAATGAAATCAGATCTACCGCCCGCAATGAAAAGTGTTGGTTTATCAAACATTTTACCAGCGGGTTCTGGGAAAGTGGAAATATGAATGAAGTTTTTCGCTATTGAAAATAGATCGATTCTCCACTTGTATTGGCCGTTCTCCGCTTCCACCAGATTAGTCAAAATAAACTGGCGAACCCCCGGGTCGGGGACAGCGGCTGAAAGTTGGGCGTTTGCCGACTTCCGAGCTTCGCTTTGCGGGATGTTAGGGTCCAGTTTTACGGCATCCATAGCATCAAAATATCTCTGCATGTATTTTAACGTAGGGCTCGTACCGATGGGTGAAATATCAACGACGATTAACTTTTCCACCAATTTTGGCTGAAACAAAATATTGACAAGGTTGTTTATTGGTAAAAATTAATCAGAAATGCACACATTGCATGCATGCAATGCACAAAAATATACTCTGTAGGCCTATCTATTCTTTTCTTTTCTTTATTCTTTTTTTTCCCACCAAATTTTTATATTTGATTAATTTAATTAATTAAGAGGATGGGATAGTCGCAAAATTAAAACCACACAAAATTACAGTTTTTTCGTGATATCTCGAGAACGATGCAAAATATCTAAAAACTGATTCTAGAGCAAATTGTGGTTTTGTTAGAACAATATAATGCAAGAAGAAATATTCAAATATAATAATCGGTGCGGTTTGTATTTAAGATATAAATTTAATTAATTCAATTTCTAATAAAAAACTTAATTACATCACATTACAATATTTTTTCTTGCATTACATTGTTCTAACAAAACCACAATTCGGTCTAGAATCAGATTTTAGATATTTTGCATCGTTCTCGAGATATCACGAAAAAACTGTAATTTCGCGTGGTTTTAATTTCGCGACTATCCCATCCTCTTAATTGCATTTAATATCATTTATGAATTTGTTACCAAAATTGTTGTGTTTTAATGTTGTTATTATTTAAAATATGTAACTTAACTGTAGTTCATTGTTGTGTCTGCATCTATGTAATTAGATTTATTTAGTTGTCCTCCTTTGTAAATCAGTTTTTTTAACTGAAAAGGATAGACGTTAAATAACTAAATAAATAAAATAAAATTATAAAATGTAGGAGGCAAATATTAAGTAAATATATTTTTATTTTTTAAGTCAATAAGATCTTGTTTTAAATGGGTGGTACTCTTGTTGGAAAGACTTTAATAGCCTAGGTAGGCCTACAGACAATATTTGAAATTTCCTTACATATTTTAGAGAGAGATGCATCATGGCCCTTCCTCCCATGCTGTGTCCAATCAACGAAACCTTTTTGATATTAAGGTCTTCCATTAACGCTTTTACATCTTCGGCAAGGTGATCGTAAGTCATTTTTGGGGAGTGAGTACTCTCGCCATGGTTACGAGCATCAATAGCAATCACTTTTCGTTTTGTTTTACTGTGTATAACCTTCGACAAGGAATTCCAATTGCCTTTAGATCCTAACAAGCCATGCATTATAATTATTGGACAGTCGGTGGATCTGGCCAGAGGACTTGTTGTTTCATACGAGGTATAAGAAATTTTCACAGGTTCTATCCTGCAATAAGAAATTAAATAAGCATTAGTTTGCAAAGAGTATTAGGGCTATTCATGTTAGAGAACGACAGGCATATCGGCTGGGAGACGTCATTGTGTCACTGGTAGCACTCTAGCACAAGTGGGATTCAAGTTCAATTAGTACACAATTTCTCCAGCTTTTTAAGGTCCCTGACGGCAGTGGAGGGAACTCAAAGGCTAGTGGTGGTAGATTCCAGGAAAAATAGATAAAGGGTGCGTGAAGGGAGGAGGTCTTCTTACTACTACTACTACTCTACTACTAGGTAGTCATACTAGATGATGTTTGCAAGATGTACTTTTCCTCTTTTCTCACAGCTTTTTATGATTAGCAGAGCATTGGTAGTTGGATGAGCGTAGCGAGCGAAGCGAAGATTCCATTTCACTACACTGGAGAAAAAAATCCGGAATGTTTTTTTTTTTTTTTTCTTTCTTTCTTTCTGTATTTTTGTGTGTCTGTTAACACGATTCCGGCTAAACCGATACTCCGATTGCGATGAAATTTCATGGAGGCCTTCGAAATCTCTGAACTTAGAACTGCCACGTTTTTTAGCGCAATCGGGAAATTTTTTCTCATAAAAAACGCAATTTTACGATTTTTTTCGATTTTTAAAAACTTTCTTCGACTCATAACACCTACATGCTTTATCCGATTGTAATGATTTTTTCGCAGAACCTTAATTTCATGAATTAAGATATTCGTGCGAAATTTGAGCGTAATCGAAAAATTATTTCTCATGAAAATCGAAATTTTACGGGTTTTTTCTTTTTTAAAACAATTCTTTGACTTATTACACCTACATGCTTTATCCTATTGTAATTATTTTTTCACAGAACCTTAATTTTATGAATTAATATATTCGTGTTAAATTTGAGCGCAATCTAATATTTATTTCTTATGAAAATTGCAATTTTACGATTTTTTTCTTTTTAAAAATTACGATTAATTAAAAAAATTAAGTTATTTTTTTATTTAATTTAATTTAATTTAAAAAAAATCTTCGACTAAGTAATGATTTTTTCACAGAACAACAGAAAATCCGCGTAACAAATGGCAGCTCAATGCACCAATTACGCTCATCCAACAACGCGGCGGGACTTAAGCGTTTTCCTAGTATTTGACACACAACACACATATAAACAACACTCTCTCACAACGTAAACATCAACATTATGTCAATCAAATCAACACAAACCTTCCTTCTTCTGACCAAAAAACATACCCAAATCAATGTGCACCGACTTAAAACACTCCACAAACCATGTACCGGTAAGTTACACCGCTCAATCATTTAAATTACATTCCAAAGTAATTCTGGTCCGCTGAGTGATTCTTCATAATTACCAGTATTTGCTTCTGTTTAGCAGCTGTAGTCTCTATTTTTTTTTTGGTACTTCTTTGGCTAGGGGGGTCCAACTTTTCAACTCATTTTTCTTCATTAAAAACAACGCAAAACCACTTGAAATGATACCTATATATTTTATTATCAGAGATTTAAATTATTAAAAATATACTTAGGCCTTCATGTTTCATTTCATTCTGTTTTATTATTAATTGTAAGCTATAAGTGGCGAAGAGTTACGCGGCCTAGGCCTAGGCCTACCGTCATGCTGTGTTGTTGTAGGCCTACTCACTGCAAGTAACCTTAGAAGAATATAATTACAAAAAAAAAAAAGAATAAATATCAAGTTATGTACAATCAGAAAAAAATAGCGGTACTCTTTCGGTTGGTAGGCCTATGGACAGTTTTTGTTATGTGTACCTACAAAACCTTTAACATCGCTATTTTAAATCTAAAGTACCTACAAAACCTTTAACGTCGCTATTTTAAATTTAAAGTACGTACATTACAAAACCTTTAACGTCGCTATTTTAAATCTAAAATACCTAGGCCTACTGATAAAAAACTGTCCATACCAACCGAAAGAGTTCCAAAATAGGGAACTCTTGTCGTTGAGCAGGTCCAACTTTCAACCACACTTTTTTCCCAATAAAATCAATGCAAAACAACTACAAATTAGAAATAAATGTGTATAAATTCAATATTAACAATTTATTATAAATTACCACTTTGCAAAATTAACAATTTTACACAGGTGAACACAATATTACTCACAGACTAATTTCACTGTTATTAGTTGATCACGGCGGCCATTTTAGCAAAGTCTCTCTATTCTCCGACATACCAACCAAAACACACCAAACTTACGTTTAATTCTGTCCGTTTTTGTTTTTCCTGCGGTCCCTGTCGTGTTTGTTTGTTTGTTCTGTTTCTTCTGTTCTGGGGGGCCAGCCCAACAAACCCCCGCCGGGGCTCCGCCCCCAAACCCCCGTGCTATTCGACTATTTAATTGTTTACTTAACATAACAATAACATATTTATAAATTACTTATTACAATAACCACAATATCTCAAAAAGGTTGGTACACCTACTAAGTAAATGACAATGACATAGCCAAAATCCAAAATGGCGCGTTGATCAGAGTGAGACGACGTTCATGTTCAATAATGTAAATTATTTGACATTATTCGTGTAATTCGAGAGTGTTTACTATTAATTACTCACCATACTTACTTGATATTAACTAATCTCTAATTTGTAGTTGTTTTCCATTGATTTTATTGGGAAAAAAAGTGTGGTTGAAAGTTGGACCCGCTCAACGACAAGAGTGCCCAAAATAGCAGAGTCTAGCTGCTAAAAAGAAGATTTCACTAAAAAAAAAAAAAAAAAAAATAATTTAGAGTCTACCCACTCAGTTTCTTTCTGATTTTCAGTGGGGGACTACTACTACTATGGGGTTAGGCCAGTGTTAAGGCCAGTGCACAATTGCCCTGTAACGAGAACGGGAACGAGAACGAGAACTAACGTTAAGAGCTTCGATGCACAACAGCCCGTGAAGCAAGCCGACGGGAACAAATCAAATAATAAGTGTGTTAATTATATTTTGTTATTTTGTTATTCCGCTCATGTTTATTTAATATATTTCGCATATTACTTGCGTATAAACCATCAATCAGCTGATAAAATAGTTACAGGCCGTGGACATCTTGATTCTGATTGGTTCCGGTAAGGTACGGGAACGTTACGGAAAGTTAAAACTTGGTGATGTTCCCGTTGTCATTGCCGGGATACGGGAACGACCGGCAACGGGAAGCTTTATTGTGCATCGTGTCGTAAGTTCACGTAACGTAACGTAACGGTAACGTTATCGTTACCCGGCAATTGTGCATCGGCCTTAAAGAGCTTGACCAAGGCGGCAAGGCCTAGATGGTAGGTCTAGCCTAATGCTAGGCAATGAAACAGATAAGACGATCAGGCTTACAGCTAGTGTAGGCTACATACCTCTCTACTGTAAACCCTCCAGAATCTTTCGAAAAGGTGACATCTTTACCAGGTTCACCTGTAGTCAATCCTCTGTATTTAATTCCTATGTTGAGCAGCAGCTGTGCGGATCTTAACCTAACTAAATTTAAAACGTTACAGCTGAGAAATGTTGAAGTCATTTTGGAAAAATTACTATTAGGGTATACAATAACTTTTATACGAAATAAGTGTCACAAAGAAAGGTAATAAAAATTAGAGCCATTTAAAAAGACCGGGGTAACCAACAATGAATTTAACACCGAAAAGTCAACAATTCCTCAGCAGTTCGTTTACGTCAAATGAAACAGCTGTTCGAACCAAGGTTGTTAGCAAAGGTTGTGTAAAGATAGTACTATTTTTTTTAAAGTGTATTTCCTCGAACTTCTTTGACTATCGGTCACCGCCTTCTTCAAACTAGCCTTCAAAGTCAAGTAGGCTGTGAGCATGGCGGTTGCTGATTGCTGATTGTATTTGTCCCCTCCCCAATTCCAACTGATGTTACTCATCAAGGACATGACAAGATTCTGTGAGAAAGCTTTAGCATCTGTACTTGGATGACACAATCGTGTGTATTTGATTTTTATTAATGTAAGGCTACCCAGGTGCCAAGTAAAGGCATATCATCAGTAGGAAATATTAGCCATGGCAAGAGAATACGACCATCTCTTCAAATTACTCATAATTGGTGACAGTGGTAAGTTCTAAATTCCCAGGCCTAGGTGCCCGCTTAGCCTAGGGCGCTATAGCTGCCTAATCTGCATCAAATGCTAGTTCTGGCCTCTTGGATTAAAACTGGAAGAACTTGATAGCCTAGGCCTAGACCTAGGCCTCTGAGATGAATGACAATTATTTTCTGGCCCAACCCTAGCCTAGTAGCCAAGCCCCAGGCCAGGGTTGAAAAATAGTTTACTAGGGGCTGAAACTTCAGGGATAGTAGGGCCTAGGGCTAGGCCCTAGCCTAGTTCATACACAAAGGCTCAAGTCTAGCCCTAGGACGTTGTAGGCCCTAGGCCTAGGCCTGTCTGGACTTGGTAATAGCTTTTTAGCTAAGGCCTACCTAGCCTGTGCATGTCTCTTGCATATTATTCTTGTATAAATTGCAGGTGTTGGAAAGAGTTCACTTCTCCTTCGATTTGCTGACAATACTTTCTCAGGCAGTTATATCACTACCATTGGTGTGGATTTTAAAATTCGAACAGTTGAAATAGAAGGCGAAAGAGTCAAGCTTCAGATTTGGGACACAGCTGGCCAGGAAAGATTCAGGACAATTACATCAACGTAAGTAGGCATAACTACTAACCTTAGGCCTACATTACAAGGCCTAGGACACCTGCCTCTGCCTGATTTAAAAACTAGGGGCACTACCATTAACACAGTGTTTTTTGTGTGACATTACCATGTCATGGTTCCATCTCAACAACTCTTCAATTGCTGCTAGGCCTACAAGTGGGGCCACTGCAACCTATGGTGACGACAAGTCTGTGGTACACGTACACCCACTGCTGTAGCCTACTTCACAATAAAACAATTATTCCGACTGACGGACAAGCCACAGGTTGTTTAGGATATGTCACATGTATGTGTGACTTGTGGCTGTCCGAGCCGAGCAACGAGGCACATAAGAAACTCAAAGGCTAAGGGTGTTAGAGTCTAACTCTTGACACTAAACCTTGAACCCAGCCAATGAAAAGTGACAAGTGCAAGTAGGCTAGCCTAGGGATAGTCCTACTAGAAAAGTTGGAGAAACCCATTTCCATTTTAGACCAAAACCTTAAATTTCAAGGAAAGATTGTAGGCCTAGTCTGACCTTGATATACTAATGTAGACCTGTGTAGGACAGCTTGACAAGATTCATAGTATTAGTTAATTTAAGTAATTTGATTTATTGATTGATTTTCTAGGTACTACAGAGGTACACACGGGGTAATCGTTGTTTACGATGTCACTAGTGGTGATTCTTTTGCTAATGTTAAAAGATGGCTACACGAAATTGAACAAAATTGTGATGTTGTTAATAGGATATTAGGTATGTATGCAAGATCATTAATAATTGTAGCCTAATTATAAATTTGTCATATCTATCTGACATTCAGGAATTAGGAAACCTGTTATTAACTTGAAAATCTTCTATCATTTCAGTTGGAAATAAAAATGACGCACCTGATAGGAAAGTAGTTCTAACCGAAGATGCTCAACGTTTTGCAGATCAAATGGGTATCCAATTATTTGAGACTTCTGCAAAAGACAATATCAATGTTGAAGAGGTATGTATGTTATATAGGCCTATCATTGATGGCACTCTGCCGGGACCTTGGGAGTGACTCATTGAATAATGCTTTTATCATTAATATTTCCAGATGTTCATGGCTATAACAAGGCAAGTGTTGAGAACGAAAAAGGATCGCAAAGAGCGGCAAGCAATCCAAAACAATGACACTGTCAATTTACGCAAAGGAGCAAGCAAGCAAAACAAGAGAAAATGCTGTTAACCCAGATAAAAATCAATAAACATCACCATTTGGCACTTACTAGTGTTTTGAGTAGGTAATCTGTATCGGTATTAGGAGTAACAAATTTCCTATGCGAACAAGTTCCTGATATTGAGATTTTAAACACTGCAGAAAACTGACAGTGCAATTTGTGCGTCCCATAACACAACAAAAAAGACTCTACTTCCAGCCATTAAAATCCATTTAACTATGTTGATCAGGTGGATTTTAAATAAAGTTATGACGTGTTTACTCTCGTTACTGGTAGGCATATGTCCGATGATGACAGTGGCATATTGATAGACTGGTCTGTTAAAATAATGTTGTCTAGTTTGAACTTTTCTTGGCAGGATTTAATGTTGTAGCTCAAATATCAGTGCAACGGAACTAGGATTGCTTGTTTCTGTACCAGTGTGCCTGCAGTTTTAAGTCGCAAATGAATTCAGGAATATGTCTTGCTAAAGAAGTTATAGGACCAAACCAATAATAATTCATAAGCAAGAACTATTCTTGAAGAATGGTATAAATGATCCATGGATGCACCTTGAAATGATTTAGTCACTGCCTCCTAGATATTACAAACTCATTACGAAACTATTACAAAGCTCCCCTTTTCACTGCTTGTCCAGTGTCCATGTGCACAGTGTTTATTGTTGTCATGAAATTCAACAACAACAACAACAACAGTCACTTAAAAACCACTGCTACTAAGGGTCCACTAAGTGGCAAATTCTCAATAAAGTAGGTGGCAGTGTGCGTTGAGTGACTGTTGTGCGTCTGGCCCTTAAAAACACTTTGCTGCATGGGCAGGAAGGGAAAAGATTTATAAGTTACTTGTAGTATCTAGGTAGCAGTGGATTTAGTTCTAAGAAAAATCACCATTTAGAATGTTGGGTATGACCTAATACTGTTATAGGTAGCTTTGCTATAATACACTCTACTCCCCGCATTTAACATGGGAGGCGGTGTCAAAAAATAATGTAACGGTTAGGCCTGCAACTATTAGGACCAAGGTAGCACCGGGTAGGTAGCTGTGCTCTCGCGTCAACTCTCAAAAGAAAGTAATATCGCTAGCTGCATTGGTTATTGTCCGTATTTCCCTCGGGTAGATGGTGTTGTTCCAGTTACCTGGTTCAGTATTTGGTACAACCCATTGAAATAAGTCTGGCCTACTAAATGAATTAAATGTGAGCATCTGCATGTATGAGGAATATTTATAAATATAGAACATCCCATACCAATGAAGTGAAGTAAAGCTAAATACCTATTATATTATAATATAATAAATAATATCTATTCTATAATGAACTGCTGAATAAAAATAATAGTACCATAATTATTATAAGTTACTGTTTAAAAGGCTTGTGTGAAAAATTGAATACTTGAAGGTGTATGTTTGTATTGTTACCATTTCAGTTATAATAAATTGAAGAAAATGTGTTGAAAAGAATATAGATCAGTATGATTGTCGTTTGATGTATAGTTCAATGTTAAGACAATACCTGCATCATATTATAAATCTAAATGTTCCAGTCTAAAATTGTAAATATATGGGTTGTTTCGCTCAATTTTCGTAGAACTAGTATATGCATTAAGAAATAAATCTCCACTGCTCCATGTTGATGTGCATATTCCGAGCAAACGAATGTATTCATGACAAGAAAATGTACAACTCAAGTAGCGATGTGTGATCCTGATTAATAATCTTTATAGATACGCAGAATAGCAAAACATGAGCAGTGTCGGGCATTGTCAACAACCAATAGGTATATCTAAGCTTTGCAAGTGCATTATTTTATACTAGTGACATGCTTTGCACATGGGGTTGAGTTAGCCTCGGAGATTGAATACTCAATAGCTAAATGTAGCATGTCAACATGGATCAGTGGTTATATGGGACTACGTAGTGTGAATTGATTTCACTGCAAATATCTTCATGGTTTGCTTATGAATGTGGCAAATCAAGTCTATGCAGTTGCAAAAACCGGATATGCTTCAATATATTATGTCAGAATGGTCGAGGATCAATTTTAAATAGGTTGTTACCTAATTAGTAATTACTAATTACCAGTGGTGTCATGGGGTATGGATGGAGCATACCTCAAAGCCAATTTCCATCACCGATTAAACCTAAATAATAAATATATATTTGGAATATATTCTGTATACATAATTTATATCTTGGTATAGAAATAATGAGGATGTAGAAAAAAATCATTGTCAAGTCCTTTGAACATATCATAAGTAATCACATTATAGTTTGGCAATCACTATACTAGATCAGAAATCAGAATTAAAATTGTATTGACGTCTACGTATCAATCTTGCAGTAGATTACTAGTTTATTACTTCTGTTCGTCACAGCATTTTATAATAAAATACAAAAGCAAAACTCGTAAAAATGCCACCCATTGTAATAGTAAAAATGAGAGCTAAATATTAATTAGCTTAGCATTCCATAGTGACATAAACATAAGATATGAGAGTGTGGCTCGTTGGTATTGTGGTTAGCCTACCTGCTTCTAATGCAGAAGGTCCAGGTTTCGATTCCCAACTTCTGATTTGGACTTAAGTCCATCAGTTCTTGTCTTAGGACTTTGTAAACGGTTACTTTGGAGCCGTCCTAGCAACGAGGCACATAATAAATTTAAAGTTGTTCTGAATCGGCCTTGTTGATTCTGGCGTTGATCTGCGGGTGTTGGCACTGTCCATACCACTGATTGCTATATTTCCTATTAAAAATATCGATCTTTGGTGGTTATCGTTCACTCGTTGATTGCGTCGGGGCCTGCAGGGTTGGCTTGGTCACCTTGGTTTACTGTTCCCCACTGAAAATCAGTTGTGTGACTGAGTGGGTAGACTCTAAATACAGATTTATTTATTTAATTAACAAACACTCTCAAACTTGCAAACATTAAAATGATACTACGTAATTGAGAATTTGAGTAATTGTAATAGAAAAATTAAGAAATGTTCTGGAGAGTGCTGTGCACCTTGGCCCCTCCCGCCAAACCCCCATTGTAGATCTGATATGAATGAATGTGCTTATCCTGAAAATAGTGGACATGCATTTAAATGATTTTACAATGACACCACTGCTAATTACCAAGCGTCTAGTAACAGAATGAAACGTGTATCTTTTATTATTAATGTCTTGAGAGTATAATTGTTTCCTGGGTTGATATTTTCTCCGGAGGACACTGTCAAAACCTCTGACCAGAAAGCCTAAATAAATAATAAATATACTTTATAACGTTGTCACTTTATTTTAGTAGTATAAATATGTATGGTACATAAAACTGACCACTTGAGTGTACGTATTTAGTAGTTTTGATTTAGGTCACGTAATAAGTTTGGAGCTGATCTCAACTCGAGGCTACTACGGTCATCTTTCTTCTATGCTCGAGTGTTTTGTCCAGATGTTTGAATTTTTGAAAGTGTCCTTTACCATTGTATTCAAGGTGTGCATGATAATATACTAAGAGATGCAAATCTTTCCCATGATGTGCAGTGCCCGATCTAGTGCATTGTGAAGTTGGTATCGATACATTACAAGACGGTCAGTTGTTGACGAGATTTACCCAAGTGTATGGAACAACACGCATGTTTTAACCTCTAGCTTCTATCAACGCCAACGTAAGAGTGACGTACATGTGGTACAGCTACATTGCTAGCTCGAGTTCAAGTCTCGGTCACGCATGTTGAACATTTGCAAGTGCGAAGGAACAGAGGGCTACTTGTAATCGATGAAACATTACAATGAAATTGATCAGGTATTCATGTACACTATGCGTGTAAATGTGATTTGTGTAGTGTACGAACACGGACACGCTTATATTACAGAAAGAGTTTAAAGTATTTTTATTGCATGTTGCCTGTATTGATAAACAAAATATTGTAGTTTAACTTCTAAAGATTTTGTTCTGTATAATTTTGTAATATGATTATGTTATAGTTATATTATTTTTAAATTTAAATTTATTTACACATTTTGCATGGTTGATCATGAGTTGCAGCAGCCAAATCTATTATGAAATGTTTAACGTTTCATTTTCTCACCATTCAATGCACGGTTTTGAATATTGTTGGCCAGGGATGAAGGCGCTACTAGAATATATAGTTTCTTCCTGAAAAAGTAATTAAAATTAGAGTTATTTGCATAGTTTTTAAGAATGGCATTCTGGTACCCAATTGACATTCAATGCACTGACGTTACTTTCCAACAAAACGGTTTGTTAGCATCCTACCTACTTTTGTTACCATAGATATTACTGTTTTGACTTCTTGACAAGAACATCCAATAAATGCCATACGATTGTATTCCAATTCACCCTCAATGTTGCAACACACCATAACTTTTATTAATGTGTAAATTATATAGTTCATAAATGTACCCAACGACCTGCGGACGAAAGATTTGTTGGTTTGTCTCGAACAACACATGAGTAAGCGTATTGTTGCGGTACATCGGCTCGAAACAAAGTAACATACAAGAGGTACGACCGGAGTGAATCTAGACAAAGTAACAACACTTAAGTCTCCAGGCTAGATACCCCCTACTACAATCAAGCATTCCAAATATGCAAGCATTTATTCTACCCACATTTATACATAGACACTTTTATGGTTTATTAATTTTCCACTAACATTACCAATGCAATATTTATGACATCCCCACCATACATGTAGGCCTACACAGTAGAAAATTATAAAATATAAAATAAAATAATTTGTAATTGTGTAACAGAAAAGCCCAAAAAATATTTCTGTACTATATAGTATATACATACTTGCCGATTTTGAGTTTTGCAGTAAACCCTAATGCTTAAAAAGTTGTATAAAGTACATAAGATTAATATGTACCTTGTATTTTTGAAAATAAACTATACCTGCTGTCAATATTCCATATTACCAGTAAATTTGTTAATTATTATCCCCAAATCCTGTGACTAACTTCGAACCAGGCTCATCACTGTTGCTAACCAGTACTTCAGTCCTAGACTGTGGGAGATTTAAACATTTTAAATAATAGAGCTTTTAAAATTATGTTGGTCCAATACAGTTATTAAAAGTAAATTTAAACAATAAATAGTTGCTTGTTTATCTTTTTATTTACTTGGGTGGGGCCAAACCTCAGCCCGAGAACCACATTCAACTAACATGGTCATTAAATTGCTGAATTAAATGATGAATTACATTCATATTTTAATAAGGATGTAAGATGATGAAGGTAACGGGGTTTTTGGGATATTTGCAAAGTTATTTCAAGAGTACATTTCAACATTGCTGTCAATTGTTACATTTATTCCAACGAAGCTACGTATCTAGATATTTTTAAAGCAAATTTTCGTACTGGATCTCAGTGTTTAAATCAACTTGAATGTGTGCATTTCCAGAACATGCAGTAACAGAGTGCTAGCTATACAGTAAGTATGTTTTTCCTGATATCTCGTGAACGATGCAAAATATCTAAGAACTGATTCTAGACCCCTATGTGGTTTTGCAAGAACAATAGCCTGATGAAAAAATGTTGTAATGTGATGGTAATACTAATTAAGTTTGTCATTAGAATTTTAATTAGGTAATTAAATTAAATTGTTCTAACAAAACCACATAGCGTTCTAGAATCAGTTTTTAGATATTTTGCATCGTTCTCGAGATATCACGAAAAAAGTAAAACTAACTTTGCGTGGTTTTAATTTTGCGACTATCCCATCCTCTTAAGAGAGTATAGGACATGCATTTTAAGCAAATTGCTGTTCGCTCGGCCGACTGACACCACAGGTGTTTGAAATTTTGAACATTTGTCATGAATGTGTAAATATAGGGCTCTGCAATAACAAATTTCCAAATTTTGTTTTTAAATAATTTATAAAAAATAAATTAGTTTTCACGAATTTTGATTTTGTTAAAAACTTTAAAATTGACTATATTCGTGATTTTATTCTGGCTGATTAAGACAAAATTTTGAAAATCTATGACCACAGGGCTGTCCATGAATGCTTTATTGATAACTTTGCAAAGTTTCACATACATCGGATGCATCTTGGCCGAGCGAATAGCTATTTGCTAACTGCCAAATGTGTCCCATTCCCTCTTAAGACTGTTTGCCAAGCTCGGGTCAACTTTTTTAACAATGTTAAATGCAAAAAATTGCATTTTTGGGAGGCTGTTCACAAAGGATGAGCGCGTGTCTATCGAAGCGATTCTGAAATTTCAAATAAATTTGTCTCTTTCACAAAATTAGGAAATTACTACAAATTAACAATTTGGTGTCACATTTATGGTCAGCTAATAAGAAAAGTGAGCAGTATTTGGAAAATGTGCCTTGATACCAACTATTACACATTCTTACTTAACATTTTGGTGCAAACCACAACCCGATAGGACAAATAATAGAGCTTCCAAGTGATCCTGACTTTAACTCTGCGTTCTGCGTCAAAGCCTCGTTTTCTCGAGCTTAGCCAACAATAATTGTACAATAAATATATAAAGTAAAATAGAAAAAATAGAATAGAAAAAAATTGTTGCCCTTTGTAAATCAGTTTTTTAACTTTGAAAAAAATCAATTGAAGTTTCCCTTACCCATTGAAGAAGAGTTGTGTTATTTCCACTTCAATCGGAATGCAACATTGTGTTGCCGTCTTGCACAGTGTGATGTGCATCAAGTACGACAGCTGCAGCTGCAATGAAGATGCCTTGTGGACTAAGTGCGTGATAAAAATGTATAATCCCAACTTTGTATCGTCAGACAGCTGCAGCTGCTGAAACGATGCTTGTGACAAGTGCGTGATAACAAGTATAATCTAATTGTAACAGTCTTGCACAGTGTGATGTGATCAATAAAACTGCAGCTGCAATGAAACGCTTTGACAAGTGCGTTGATAGCAAAGTATATATTCTAACTTGTAGCAATCTGTCTTGCACAATTGAATGGCATCAAGTGACAGCTCAGCTCAATGAAACACTACATTGTGATAGAGAAGTAATTCCCACTTAGCACACATTGTCATCAATACACCACTCAAAGATGCTTTACCAAACGTGCGAACAGAAATCCAACTTGTTCAATAACTCTAGCAATCCAAGGATGTTTGGACAAGCGTGAGTTGATAACGTGTCACTCTCACAGTGAGTCACGTACAGACTGGTGCTGATAAAGTGTCGGCAATGGGATAGTCCAAATAATTCCTGATTGTTGGGTGTTCTCGCTGGAATGAATGTGTGACAACATCGTGTGCAAAAGTATAAAGATTTCTAACTGTAGACAATGTGTTGCACTGATGTGCATCAAGTACGACAGCTGCAGCTGCAATGAAACGATGCTTGTGGACCAAGTGCGTGATAGCAAAGTATAATTCCTAACTTTGTAGACATGTCTGCAAGGTAACTCTAGCAAATCCAGTCTGCAGCAAGGAGATGTTTCCGAGTGAGGCGTGATAGCAAGAGTAACTGTAGACATCTCTCATGACAGTTGAGTCGGATCACAGTACAGACGTGAGCTGCATAAAGATGCTCGGGCATGTGACGTATAGCCAAATATAAAATTCCTAACTATTGTAGGGATTCTCACATGAAATTGATTGTAGACAGCTGATCAATGCGATGCTTTACCAAACAAGCTAATAGATAATTCCTAACTTTGTAGACATGTAAAAAATCATAAGGATAACTCAATCAACCAAAATCCCAGTCGCGCAAGGCAGATATTTCCCTTCCGAGGTTGGAGGCAGGTAGCCAAGAGGTAGACGAGGAACATCTGGAGGCTCAATGGACATTGTACTGTACAGTACTTGGATCACAGAAGAGTGAGAGTTGTCATCACAGAGCCCCGGGCTGATTACCTTCAATTACCAACTTCATTAAATAATTACATTTATCTATTCTCAATAGATTTAAATAAAATTACTTGCATATACTTTAAAGTTTAAAGCAGTTAAAAAACACAACATTAATATTTGCATCTTCACTGACTTATAAAGTAAATAACTAGTAAATTACTGCAAAAGAAGAAGATTTACCCCAAATTCTGTATTGTGAGCATTTGCAATGCTTGAGTGAAAGTCTTGTATATTACATACATACATAGGTACTCGGTTTTTCCATTATAATGCCACGTATATTTTCATTAGGCTGACGTTTTGGAAAATAAAAATATACATGGCATTATAACCGAAAAACCGAGTACCAGTACATTAATACATATCGTCAACGAAAATCTCCAAAAACATATGTGATGGAAATAGCGAAAAGGGACCTTTGGGACCAATCCAAAAAGCCACAGAAAAGCAATAGTTTACAAATACTGCGCCAACACCATAAAAAAAATAACTATTATTTCAATGTATTTATAGTTCTTTTTTTAAATTATTATTTTTTACTACTTTGAATTTTAAAAAAGAGTGAAAAATGTTTTTTTTTTTAAAAGGATAATTATTTGTTTATATATTATTACAATAAAAATATTATTATTATTATTTTGTTATACCGTACGAATCGACATATTATAAACCTGTGTTTTGAAAAATTGGTCCCGAAGGTCCATTTTCCCTATTCCCATCACACACACATATAGATATATCACTACACTTTGTTCCAACACCATTTAGTTGTGTACCCAACATTGATTTTGGGCATCTTAAAAAGAAGAAGCAACATGCAAAACAAGTACAAATAAAAGGACATTACTTCTTGCCGTACAAGCGTTACCATAGCCATTGCAGTGACGCTTTACTAGTTATGTTACTTACTACCAACGACTGATCGAAGAGACTCCGGAAAGTCTGCTACTGGATTGAAGGCACAAGAACTTGCCCTGTTGATTAGTGAATACTACTTCACAGGATCCATCCACAACATTCCAATAAAACTGTATTTCATTTAAATGTATTTTATTGGCAAATGTATATGAATAGTACTTTGTAAGAAGTGTGTCATTTATTAAAATCTGTAAATATTAAAGAGCCGAGTTTGGTTTTCTATGTCCCAATTAAACCCAACCAACTCTACACAAAGTCTACAAGTTACAAAACTAAGAATCAAAATGTTATACATATAATATTTACACATCTATAATATATACATGTATATAACTAGCCTATGCACAAGATAAACAACATATTTATCATAATCTATGTATCTGTGATTTGATGTTGTAGGACACATACTTTAAAAGTTATGACAAAGTCTCAAGGGCAGAACTTCCTAGTCCCCAACAAGGTGACTTCGAGCATTACCAATCTATTTGAAACACTCACATGCATAGATATATAGAATTACAAAAGCTCTCGTATAACAAAATTAGCAACATAATGAACCCATCATTGCTGCCTTTTAAGCAGGCTACAGTAAACATCATATCATTACTACCACTGTACAACATTTAACACTTGGGTACTACTTGCCTTCAATTATATTGTCTAGATAATACTTATGAGGTGTTTACTAAATTGTAAATTTGAAATGAGTATTAAAAAATAACACGCATTTTTTTCAATTCACATAGAGGAAGAACCTTTGTTTGCCAATCAAAGATGAGATTTCATTAATTAACCTTTAACAACACAACACAACTAATTTGTCCCTCTTCATGACTCTAAAAGAACTCCTCAAACACAGACACAATCTGTGTCACAGCGCGGAACTTAATGATAGTTTCCATGGAAACAAGGAGATTCGTAACCAAGCAAAGTTTATCGATATTGGGAAGCGTAGCACTCGAGTACGCGGTCTGGTGAGAACTTGTTAAACTAGAGTTTAGTTTTTATTTAATACAATCCAGAAAATTAAAAAAGTCCGCCCCGACCGGGACTCGAACCACGGATCTCCCACATTCCAGGTGAGCGTCTTAACCCCTAGACCACCAGGACGGGTACATTTTAATCTCTGAATTGTAGTTGCATTATACATCTGAATGGATAATGGATGGAATAGCACTGCAACAAATATCTGCTGCCTTTGAACTGTCCACCAAACATTAATTATAATGTCATTACCTTACGCAGGTATGAGCGAGGGTTTATTTCTCAATTTGGTTTAGTTTATTTAAGTTAAGTTATCAGAATTCGTAGCATTGCCGCGCCGCCTAACTTATACCACACTTTGCCATTTATTCTGCGCATTATTTCGCTATTTCGACTACATACGATTTCTCGATTTGGTTAGTTGGGAAACACTCCCGTAGGTGTAATTTATTTATTATTTTTTAAATTATTTATTTAACGTCTATCCTATTTAGTTATAAAAACTGATTTACAAAGGAGGACAACTAAATTAATCTAATTACATAAATGCAGACACAAAAATGAATTGTTTTTATTTACTACAATTTAGAAATTAAAAACGTCCGCCCCGACCGGGATTTGAACCTGGGTCTCCCGCATTCCAGACGAGCGTCTTAACCACTAGACATCACCATTAGATGTATAATGCAACTACAATTCAGAGATTAAAATGTACCCGTCCTGATGGTCTAGTGGTTGAGACGCTCGTCTGGAATGCAGGAGATCCGTATGTATGTATGTATGTATGTATGTATGTATGTATGTATGTATGTCTATGTTATGTATGTTGATGGTATGTATGTATGTATGTATGTTTCTTGTGGATAATAACCTAATTTAAGGTCCAATGAGCAGGATTTTTTTAATAGTGTAGTATTTTCAAAATTTAATCCAGTTCGAGATCGTTTTTCTACAAAAATTATTGTTTTGTAGGCCTACACTCCATATTACTTTTTTTGTAGCATGATGCAAAATATTATATTGACAATACAAAAGTCAAAGGCTTTACGGTGGCATATATTACAGTGTGCATAAGGCCTAATAAAAGTTTTGATTTTTAAGACATGGTGTCACAAATAACTTAAATTAGGCACCGAGTCATAATTCAGATCTACGTGCATTTTATCACTGAAATATTTGTGGAAGCTGGATGCATGAGAGGGATTTATTTAAAGGGGCTATTACCCCCATTTTTTTTTTACCACATAATCTATAGCATAATGCCACACTAAAATGACAGTTTAAAAAAAATATATCTTATAACTGAGATTTTACACCTATTTTTAAAAAAAAATAATCCAGAAATTTACAAAAATTGGTGTTTTGAGAAATTTCTTATCAGCTTTTACCTGCTTCCTTTTGGTTCCACATAGATACTAGAGCATCGTACCAATCTAAAATGGCCCTTTATAGCATCGTGTCTTGAAACTGTGTACACATATACACTCATACACGCAAAATATGCATTCCAAAATCACACACCCCTTCTTGGTAATCAGCATATTTTGACCGAACCCCTTGCCCAAATTACAAAACAAAATAAAGAAGATTTACATAAGAGGCTGTCAAGTACGTCAATAATGGCCATTTTTTGGGGATCAAAATCCTCCAAAGTCACGGGGCATAAAGATCGTCCCCATGTTATTTCTTGTGAAAAAACTTTTTACGATGTGACCTAGCTTGAAAAATATCAAGTTTGACATTTTCTGGAGGGGTCTTGGTGAATCCAATAATTTTTCTGTTAATTTATTAATTCATAACTAGTTACCCTGAATGAAATACACTTTTTGAGTTTAGCGGGTGAATACCCCTTTAATACGCAAGTATAAGCCAATCAATTAGTGTATTGCTATTTTTAGATGGGCATGGAATCAAGAAATAGAATGGTCTACACAATTGTCATATTTCTTAAGTGTTTCTTTCGTTTCAAAGGATGAAACACGAGTTGACCAAAATATTTAAAATTGGAATGTGTATTTAAACAATACAAGAATCTCAACATTCAATTTTTCTTCTGTAATTAAAAGTGAAATTATGTGCTATTAAAGGGAATAGGTCTACACACCATATTGGCTTGAATTGCTTCATAATCATATTTAACTATGTCCTACTTTCTGTTTATTTCATTTTACATTTAAATATTAAACAATATTTTTACTGTTGTCATTATCTTCAACATTTTATTTTATAATTTAAAGCTCAATACAACAATCTTTCAGCTCTATGTATGTATTTATAGAACCACAGGCGGCAAACTGTGATCTATTCGATTGACGTGCCCTTGTTTCTCATGTTGTCATAGATTCATTGAAACTATACCATTTAGACATTTATTTATAGTAGGCATAGAGCTTTTGATTATTGTTATGTGGCAACTACATTATTGGATGAGCGTAGCGAGCGAAGCGGAGATTCCATTTCACTACACTGGAGAAAAAAATCCGGAATGTTTTTTTTTTCTTTCTTTCTTTCTTTTTTTTGTATTTTTGTCTGTCTGTTAACACGATTCCGGCTAAACCGATACTCCGATTGCGATGAAATTTTATGGATGCCTTCGAAATCTCTGAACTAAGAACTGCCACCTTTTTGAGCGCAATCGAAAAATTATTTCTCATGAAAATCGCAATTTTACGATTTTTTTCGATTTTTTTAAAAATTTCTTCGAACTATAACTCCTACATGCTTTATCCGATTGTAATGATTTTTTCACAGAACCTTAATTTAAGAATTAATATATTCGTGTAAAATTTGTGCGCAATCGAATAATTATTTCTTATGAAAATTTCAATATTACGATTTTTTTCTTTTCTTAAATTACAATTAATTTAAAAAAATTAAGTTAATTTTTATTTAATTTGATTTAATTTTAGAAAAATTTCAACAAAGTTCTGATTTTTTCACAGAACAACAGAAAATCCGCATAACACATGGCAGCTCAATGCACCAATTACGCTCATCCAACAACGCGACGGGACTTAAGCGTTTTCCTAGTAATTTTGAAAAGTGGATTCATCACTTCAAATATCATTGCCCTTTAGCTGTTGCCATAAAATCTCTATCCAATAAATGAGCAGCAAAGGGAAGTAATTTTCAAACTTGTTTAGTAATTTTCAGTAATTAGAAAGTGTATTGTATTCTGGAAATTCACAAAATGAAGTATTTGAGATGAGATGAGGCCGAGGGATGATAATTCGGATAAGGCGGTTATTATGATCTACTGCACCTCGCGTGGCCCCTCCGCAATTTATTTATCGTTCCACCTACAAAATACGGTAATATAACGTAAAATAATTATATACTAGTTCTTTTTAACATTTAAGTGTGTACAGTTTTCACGACACCTTACCACTTTTACGGGGAAATATCTTAGTTTTGGAGAGCCACTGCGCGCATGTAAATCCAACGTTAAAACGCACAAGCTCGAGTTGATCAACTAAACTCGGCACCGGTGCTGCGATCTCTTATTCATTGGGCCTCCCAATAGAAGCAGTCCATCTACACTCTACAGGCTCGGGGTAGAATTTGGCTCAGAGCATGGCTCTGCTAATCGTAAAAGGCGATTTAAGAGAAAAGGTCCATCTCGCTAACATCAGCCAGTGTGTAGGGAAGTATTTAACTCCCGAAACTAGAGGCGAGCTCTGGCAATCGTCGTCGGGGACCTTGCCCCTTTCCCTTGACAACGACATGACAACTCGAACGATGACAAAGACGACCGCGACGTGAGAACCCCACTTTCCTCCCCTTACCCGTGGCTGGTTCTGACCAGCATGGCCCCTCCCCCCTATACCCCCTAGGCTAGAGTGGCGCATTATGACCTAACAGTTGACGCGCCCGTAATCCAAATAAAACAAAAACAAAACACTCTACAGCATGGATCTACTAAACCGTCAAAGAACAGTCTTTTAGTCGAACTGGCCCAGTGTTGGCCCACACAAGTTTATGAATCACAATTTCACATTTCCCCCATGCTTTACTCCTAACCTAAGCTGTTGAGGCGGTTAACTTAATAACTTATGGATTGTTGGTGCATTATATATCAGAATAGTTCTATTGATTGAGAAACTTGTTTGGTATAGGTGCCGGGTCATTCAACGTGAGAGAGGTCTCCGTAACAACTTTTTTTTCCCTTAAAAGTAAACCAAGTTACAAACATTTTGTATTTTTGGAGAGTAGGCTTATAAACTTTTTTGGCACCAATAAAAAATGTTGATACATCAACAGCGATAGTGAATCTTTCGTGTAATATTGATAATTGAATGATAATTATGTCATAGTCCAGACATAATAACATTCGTACTTGATCATTTAAATTTTCTTAAGAGAGATTACATTTTTGGATGAGCGTAGCGAGCCTAGCGAGCGAAGCGAAGATTCCATTCTACTACACTGGAGAAAAAATTCTGGAATGTTTTTTTTCTTTCTTTTTTTTGTATTTTTGTCTGTTTGTCCACACGATTTTGGCTAAACCGATACTCTGAATGCGATGAAATTTTATGGAGGCCTTCGAAATCTCTGAACTTAGAACTGCCACGTTTTTGAGCGCAATCGAAAAATTATTTCTCATGAAAATCGCAATTTTACGATTTTTTTCGATTTTTAAAACATTTCTTCGACTTATAACACCTACATACTTTATCCAATTTGATGATTTTTGCACAGAACCTTTATTTTATGAATTAAGAATCTTAAAATTGTCATCGTCGACCCTTCTTGTAAAAAATTTGGTACAACATATATATTGAAAAAATATTTATCATAAAAATCAAAATTTTAATGGTTTTTTCTTTTTTTAAACAATTCTTTGACTTATAACACCTACATGCTTTATCCGATTGTAATGATTTTTTTGCAGAACCTTAATTTTATGAATTAATATATGTGTTAAATTTGAGCGCAAGCGAGAAATTATTTCTTATAAAAATCACAATTTTACGATTTTTTAACAATTACGATTAATTTAAATAAATTAAAAAATTAAAGTTATTTTTTTATTTAATTTAATTATTTAAAAAAATTTGAACTTAGTAATTATTTTTCCACAGAAACAGAAATTGCATACCAGGAGCTAATACGCATACTATCCAACAACGCGGCGGGACTTAAGCGTTTTCCTACTTTAATTGAATTTAGATGTTACCACGTCTTTACTTTTGGAGCCTATACACCAGTGGCGTTTCGTGCCTTCACAAAGTCAGGTGGGGCAAGTAGATTTAAATTCATGATTTTTCCACAAACGTTTCTCGGAGAACTACCAGGACCAACCTTTTCGAATTGAATCCTACCAATGTTATTGATAAATGCTAAAATATTAATGTAGAAAATATGCATAGCCTAATTATTATTATTAGGAGAATAAATATAGTGAATTCAAAAGTCCTAAAAGTACTTCGTCGTTCAAAATAACTTTTTAGTTTTTATCAATCTAGTTTGAATTTAAATCAGTTAACATATTTGAGTCCACATGTAAAATAGATGCAGAATATTGTTCCAATAACTACATTTAGTCATATTTTTACCACGCTGTGAATTACGCAAAGTATTTGCGTCGAATTTGCCTTTACACAGGATGGGGCCAGGTCCGAGTAGACCCTCTTGGTACCGTACGAGGCGTGATCCGCTCGGTGTGGGCGGAGCTACACGTGCATGCTGAGGCATAGGGCAACTAGGGCTAGCCTGCGCTAGCCTCGCGTGAAGCTATCGTAGGAACGCTTCCCGTGGATGCAACGGACGGTGCTGCCACGTAACAATATTTTTTCAGCTACTCTTGACTCGAATTCTATTGTTACAAATAAAATAAATAAATTTGTATTTAGAGTCTACCCACTCAGTCATACTACTGATTTTCAGCGGGGGACATTAAACCAAAACAACCAAGCCAACCCAATCCTGAAGGCCACGATGCAATCGACGAGTGAACGATAAGTCGATAACCAACCAAAGATCGATATTTTTTAAAAGTAAATATAGCAATCAGTGCTATGGACAGTACAAACACCCGCGGATCAACGCCAGAATCAACAAGGCCAATTCAGAACAACTTTGAATTTATTATGTGCTTCGTTGCTGGCGGGGAAATTGAATATGATTGTACCTAAATAATTAATTCAAGTGATTTTAAATGTTTTTTTTTAACAATTTGATTCTTTTGTGCCATGCTAGAAATTGTGGGTGTGGCTAAGCCCCACCTGCCCTATGCAGGAAATGCCACTGCTATAGGCCTACATAGACTAACATACAATTTGTAATTAATATTTTATATTGTAATATAGTTGAAGAGTAATAGAGAAGTAAAAATCAAAGTACTCAAGTTCGAACTGGACTCAAAACTTGAGGGTTTTTAGTAGGTGCCCGAACTCAAAAATCCGGACTCTCACTCAATCCATCTAGAACGTTCAATAAATCGTTTAAAAACTTGGACCCCACTCAAAATCTGCATAAGTACATTATACAACTGCATCAAAAGTTCGTCCATACTAAGATAATTCTCAAAAGTCCCCTCGTCACCAAATGAAATGGGAGGCGTTTGAATTCACAGTTGTACACTCATGTTGTGGGTGCACAACTGATTTTCAGTGGGGGTTGTGTGTTTGCGTCTATAATGGCTCAAAAGTCAAAGTTTTCAGGTCCTATTAGTATGTATTATATGTAAGGATTTACCCTACGATCGTGTCAGAAGTTAAAAACCTCTGCCTAAACCACAATTCAAATTATGAGACCTTATAAACTCCAGTTAGAATAATTAAAATTGGAATTAAAATTGAAAGCCTAAATTCTGTGTTGGGAAATATCTATATTAAAGAGAATTTTGAATAGAGATGACATCGGGTACCGGTACCCGGTTCTAGAAATTACCCGGAGCCGATTTTAAGATCCGGGTATTTTACGCACTCGTTTTTAGGCTAATTCACAGGTTTATTTTACGCGCTACGTCGATGCGGTCTTTCCCGCGGAGCCTTCCTGCTGCCTAAAGAGTAACTCGAGTTGACAACAGAGCGCGTTGTAAGCTGACACCTGCTTCAAATTACCAGTTGCTTCCGTCCGTCTGTCCGTCCGTCCAGCAAGTAGTGCCCATGCCTACTACGAGTGAGTGCAAGAGAGATGGATGCGGCGATATATCTCGAGCAGTGTCATGGGCCCATGGAATGCACGAACAAGGTGCGCTTCAATCCAATCAACTCAGAAACAGCTGACCGGTCGGCCAGTATGACATTGTACGGTACGATCATGTTTCAACCGATTTACGAAATTCGTTATCACGACGCATTGGATTGTTATTCCTGGGCTTATCTTCTTTCTTTCCCAGGCTTATCTTGTGACGAGACCTTCAGCACGGGCGATAGTAACGAGAGATTTTCACACATGCGTGCGTTCTTTATTTGTGTGCGATTATTGCAAAAGTTTTCAGAGACGGACGGAAACCTAGTCAGTCGGTAGGCCTTCATTAATTAATTCAGCAATGACCTTCAAAACAACTTGTAGTACGAAAAAGCATTTCCAAACATCATGACGTAACAAGATCCAGGTACCCGGGTAACCGGTTCCGAATTTTACTACTCAAAGTCATCAAAAAATAAATAATAAATAAATAAATTTTAAAAAATATCAATATTCTGTCCACAATAAAAGAACAGTCTCCCTGTATTTAGAGACAAAGAGGCAAGTTGGTATACCCGTTTATCTACGAACCTTACACAATATTTGAATAAAACAAGTAGCAGCCAGTTGTGTTGGTTTGCTCAGTGTAAAAGTGCTGTGCTCATTGCATTAAGTAATGCCTGCAAGACAGGTATTGCAGACATCATACAAGGTCAAGTGAGCTTACACGACAGCCAATGTTTCCCCATTCTCTGGATCGGATTCCGTTCGTAATCGCAACAATATCGGTTGATTATGGTTTCTTTTTTTCACAAGAAACCAAAATGTAATGGAAAATCCGACCTAATCCAATGCAGTGACATTATAGAACATGGAACCTTGGGTCAGTTCAACACACTACAAGAGTGACTGTTCAGGGTGTATCACAAGGCTCTTTTAGCTGTGGTTGGCTTGCTTAGTTGGAACAAATTCAACAATGAAAGTGGCGGTAAAGAGCTGCGGTCAACAGTGTTGGGATTCACCAGTACAGAACCTCACATAAAACCCTACACGCTATGCAACAATCTACAGATAAGCATTGCTCGTATAATTGTGGCAATAAATTCTCTCAAAACACAACATTGAAGGCATCAAATTGCTTCTGTAACACATCAATAATAATTGGCATCAATACCAAATACACCAGCCTACATTTGAGTCTTGATACAGTGTACAGTGTCTCGATTAGTCAAGTTGCATAAATATGAGACGTTAAGCAATATCCAATCAATCAATCAACAAGTCCAGTCAAGGTGTTCTGGTGGGAAAAATGAATTATTTTAGGTTCAGTCCACCCTCCAAAAATATTAACTTCATAAAATATACATTCACATTTTTCAATTCAGGCATTAAAGTTCCAGTTGGCTACAATTAATAAATTTAAATAAAATGAATTCCGAATAAGAAGTCAACCAAAACTCTCCATATCAAATTGAGAGAGGATTTTATTTGTGCTGTATCAAGTTCTGTTACCAGTATTTGTTATGCCTTCACAATAAAAACTCTATGTTTAAAAGTTCCCAAAAACTAATCCACATTTTCCAGGAAAAGTTCATACAAGCCCGAAGAAAACGCATTGATTCTACGTTTGTTACAATCTGAATGCTGTAAAGGGAACGCATTCATTTTAAAAGTTCCTTACCCAAGTACGTATGTGTAGGTATAGCCAAATGAAATAGTAAGAGTAATGAGCATTATGACTTATGAGCACCATGAAAATAAATCTAGGCCAATATGATTGTGAGTGGGTTTTGGGTGACCGTCTCTGATGAGATGACCAGAAGTAAATCAAGGTCTGGGTCTAGCAGATACAATAGAACAAGACCCTGTGAACCACTTATAATCGACGGTGTACATACACAGAGAATATTAATAAGCATAGCTGATGGTAATAGATTAACAATTAGTACGTATATTATGGAAAACAATCCAGATATTATAAAACCCAATCTGGCCGGGGAACCTCCCACTTGCCGAGTGCACACCTAGTAACACCTGGAGTGTTCTGTTAGTGCACATGCACCGCTACACTTTGCTACATCATTTAGATGGTACCTAGGTTCAGTCCTCGGTCAAGCTGGTTTATTTAAATTTATGGAGTTTTTAATAACTGTCACCCTAGCCGCTTGCGGAGAATAATGCAACAGCAAATTCCGGTGATTAAAAAAATATACAAAAATAAATATTCTAATCAATTCCAGAAACGAGAGTGTTCCCCGACTACTTACATTGAAACAGACATTGTTTTATATCACAGAAATATGGATGATTTCAATCCGCATGCAATAAAATAAAACCAATTACCGTAGTACTCCAGTTACAAGAAATTAATTGTAATTGTGAATTCATTTGACTGGAATCTTTGTTAAGTCAATGAAAACATTAATGATAAATATGGGAATACGTAAACGTATCCCTTTTTATTGAAAACACCACCTTCACTGTTTTACAACTTGCTAAATATATAAGTTAAAGTTAGTAGTTCTTTCTGCTCATAAATACAACTATAAGTTGCTGCTAGTACTAGTGCCTAGAAAGAGTTTTGACCACCTTCGTTACAACAAACATTTTGTGTGTTTAAACATGGACACATAATATACAAAGAGAGCACAATATTCTTGCCAGCAAGAATGAGGTCGGACATCAAATGAAATAATATCTATTAAAACGAATAATAAGAAAAGTCGATTTTAAAAAGTGGGATGAAGTGGGGTTCAGCCACTATGCAATACAAATTCAAAAAAAATCAAAACGTTTCAAGAAGTAGGCCAACATATTTTATCATGGGCCTTTTCTTACTTTCTATCGAGTTGTATATCTTAATTTTTTATCATATTTTGTACAACTTAAAAATTTAAATAAATAATAATAATAAAAATAAAATAATAATAATAATAATAATAAAATAATAATAGTACATTACATGCACATGGTAGTATGGGAGCGTCTGTAATCGACTTTTTGAGCGAGTCTGCTTGGCTAAGTCGACTCGTTAGCCGGAAGTCACGTGATGAAGTTGGCGTCGAAATGTCACAAGTAGGCATCGGAAGTCTACTTGGTTAGCACCCGAGCGTAGTCGCCGAAAGTGTATGCTTGCGAGCCTACTTCACCTACTACAAGATGGCCGAATGCGAAGAAGTGAAATGCAAGCAGGATTGTAATTAATTAATTTAAATTGTTCCTAGGATCTGATATTTAATGAATTATTTTCTTACCACGTAGAAAATTAGCAGTGTCAGGAATTCAAACAACTAAATGCATGTTTTAGGCCGAGGCCCTAGGGCATAGCTAGGTAAAGGTGGGGCCTAGGCCTAGCCAGCCAAAATGTAGCATTTTGAATGTTTTGTGATATAGTTTGATGTTTTTAAATTTATTTTTAACTTCTTGACCTTGACCAACGAGGTTATGCTAGGTCTAGACCCTATGACAAGCCAAAAACGAGAGATACAACGCACATGGACTAACAAACACAAGAAAGTTTGTTTGTTTACAAATTTATAAAAAAGACTCAAGCTACCGCCTTCTCGTGGGTGGGTTTTGAGAGCGACTTAAAAACGTATGTCCGTTAAGTAGGCAGTGGGAAGCCATGATAAGCAGGCTTGGAGAAGTTGTTGACAGAATCATTAAGTAGGCGAGGTGAAAGCAGGCAAGCACAGAGCAGGCAAGTTTTTAGCAGGGTAGCAGTCGAAAAACGATTACAGACGTACCCTTATATTGGTAGTAGTATTTGAAACAAACTTCTTTTTAATTTGAGATGGCAAAATATAGGTAGGCTACCACTATTAATTACTTCTACAATCGTGTATTTGAAATGTAAGAAATGGGCTTAGAAAGAGATGGTAACAATGAGTTTAAATTAGAGATGGGATGATTCCAAAGCCGATTCCGGTGATTCCACCAATTCTCTAAGAATCGCTAGAATTGTGATTCCCATATTTTTAGGCCATTTGAACAATTCTGATTGCTGTTGCCTATCTTAAATAAATAAATTGTATTTAGAGTCTACCCACTCAGTTATATGACTGATTTTCAGTGGGGGACAGTAAATCAAAGCGACCAAGCCAACCCTGTAGGCCCCGACGCAATCGACGAGTGAGCGATAACCAACCAAAGATCAATATTTTTAATAGGAAATATAGCAATCAGTGGTATGGACAGTGCGAACACCCGCGGATCAACGCCAGAATCAACAAGGCCGATTCAGAACAATCCTAAGACACGAACTGATGGACTTAAGTCCAAATCAGAAGTTAAAAAACTTCTGACTTTAGCGGGAATCGAACCCTGGACCTTCTGCATTGAAAGCAGGTACGCTAACCACAAAACCAACCAGACACACATACATCTTTTTGCATTGTTCTACTTTTCAAGATAATATCGCGAGGAAACTTCTTGCTGTCATTTAAGAGCACATTAGTAGGCTCAAACATAACATTTATTACATTTTTTATTTATCGGGTTGTTTCGTAGCGGCGGTAGTGATATCTTTCTGTCGACGTTTCGAAGACCATGTTGTCTTCTTCTTCAGGACTTGAAATATGATATGAAGTTTTTAAATAAATAAAAAATGTCATCAACAGATAGCGAGACATTTAAAAGTTTTATAACATTTATTGTTTATTGTCCGCTGGTCTTTTCATAGACCCGCACTTACTACGTACGAGTTTGGAGATGGGCATCACTCACGTAATGCATACAACTCGCCATGTGAAGCGAGACTGACGTAAACACGGCGCCCGCCTGCCTTCCAAACCGGCAGCCGGCTAGGGCTCGTTAAGAGTGAGAGAGAACGCTGCGCCGTACGATTGCGCAACGCCTGCAGCCTGCCAGCATCATCCAAGAGAGAGAGAGAGAGAGAGGAGAGCGCACTAGGGCTGGGCAAATAAATCAATATTTCGATATATAAGGATCATTTGATTTCATATCGAAATATCAAAATTTACACAATAAAATGCTAAATTTCGTTTTTTTGGTGGAGGTGCCGGGTAGGTAATCAAAATTAAATTAACCTGGCTGGTGCATTTGTTGGAGGTGTTGGGTCATAAAACGCGATTGTTAGATTGTAAAAATCGTAAAATAGGCTTATTTATGGTGATACCTAATCAACCCTATTTGGAAACAAACTATGAAAAATACTTTAATAATTTTTAGATTTTTAGATTTCCTTTTTTTACAAAATTACATTTTGATATATCGATATCATATCGAAATTTTTCGTGTGATATCGTTAATTCAATGATATGTCATAGCCCAGCACTATAACGCACTGTTGTTTTTCGAATGCTACGTGCGGGAAAAACATCGCGTTTTCTTGAACAACAAGACGTGAAAGAAAATTCTTCGTTTACGTAAAGGACAGCCATGTTGTCACATGATCGATTGCAATTGCAAACTACTAGGAAAATGCTTAAGTCCCGCCGCGTTGATGGATGAGCTTTTTTGTAAGTTTCTAGTTTGCGTAGGACCACTTTTCCTTTGCAAGTGCTTTTTGAATGCATGTAGGTGATTGTTGTCAAGGTTCTATTGTTACTTGTTAATTGTTATTATAAACCTAAAAAAACTTATACGTAATAAAAGTTAAATTAAAACCTTTATTCTATGGATACTGGCTACGCGTTCAACTTTTTCTTTCAGAAAGGAATACATCACCATTACCTTAATGTCCGTTTAAAATATGAACGTTGTAGCCACACCCATTTGGTCAGAATCGGCCCAAATGTCACGAAAATATTGTACTAAAAATCGGGAAAAAATCGGAAAAGTACAATATTCATGAGAAATATTTCTTCGATTGTACCAAAAAACGTGGCAGGTCTAAGTTCAGAGATTTCGAAGGTCCCCTCCAATTTTCATCAAGATCGCATATGCCGTTTGCCCGTTAGCGTGCGAACAAACAGACAGAAAAACAAAAAAACAAAAAACCATTGGAGCTAAATTTTTTGAGGGGTCAGTGAAATTGATATCTTCGCTTCACTCATCCAATAAATCGACATATCGATATATTTGCGAGTTTCTTGGGTGTTCGGCTCTGGATTTGAATTCTTTTGAATACTTTGAATTTTTACGATATCGGATTCAAACGAGGAATCGAATTCGAATACTACTAGATTCGATAATTTTGAAGCTTCGCACACCCCTACTCACCGGTACTTTCATCGATCGATCGATCATCATCAACGAATCACTCACTCACTAGTACATATTTGTGTTTATTTATAGGCTATGTCTAAGCTTGGTTAGTATAAGAATTGGAATCATTAAAGAATCGGAATCGGTCAAATTTGGAATCGGCCCATCTCTAGTTAAAATGAATATTACCTAATAGGTAGTGTGATGAAAGGAATGCCAAAAGGCTGGATCATGTGATAAACATGTAGAGATAGGGTAGGAGACCAACAGCTTACCTGAAGTGGAGTAGGCGCGCCGTGATAGAAGACATAAACACAAATAAACAAATAACACTACATTTCAAACGTTTCGGTCTACGTGACCTTCCTCAGTGAGTAGAGAAGAGTTACTGAGGTGAAAAACTAAAGCTAGGTAGCCGTTGGCTAGGGTGGGGGTGGGGTGAAGTGAAAGATGAGTGGGGGGTGTGGAATGGGTGACAGGGAGGGGTAGAGAGGAGGAGAGGGAGGACTACCTAAGGTTTAAGTTAGGTTTGTGGCGCGATTTGCAAATCCATTGGTAGGCCAGTTCCCATCTTCTCAGTTCTCCATCGTGTACAGTGGGAGGGAGTGACCTGATGACACAAACTGTGAAACAGGTCACGAAGGGAAGGCCATGCCCATTGGCATGCAATGCCACAGGTTTCTCGAGGTTCTCCTCTCTAGAGAGGAGAACCCTCCCACTGTACACGATGGAGAACTGAGAAGATGGGAACTGGCCTACCAATGGATTTGCAAATCGCGCCACAAACCTAACTTAAACCTTAGGTAGTCCTCCCTCTCCTCCTCTCTACCCCTCCCTGTCACCCATTCCACACCCCCCACTCATCTTTCACTTCACCCCACCCCCACCCTAGCCAACGGCTACCTAGCTTTAGTTTTTCACCTCAGTAACTCTTCTCTACTCACTGAGGAAGGTCACGTAGACCGAAACGTTTGAAATGTAGTGTTATTTGTTTATTTGTGTTTATGTCTTCTATCACGGCGCGCCTACTCCACTTCAGGTAAGCTGTTGGTCTCCTACCCTATCTCTACATGTTTATCACATTACCTAATAGGTAATGAAGATGTAACAGAAGCTAGGAAAATCACCACTAAGCTAAGAAGTTAGAACTCAGTAAGAAGTTAATATTTTGCTGCTATCATTACTTTGAATAAATAGAAAACTGAAACATTGGGTGCAATAATAGGCCTACTTGCTTAGTAAATTATAAAAAAAGGCAATATGACAGGCCTAACGAACACTAGAAAACCCATTGCGGTGACAAAGTGTCAGTAAATAAAATGCGATAACCATTCTGTTAACATATAATGATATAAAGTAAGTAAAAACATCTTCTGTTATAGGAACATGGGATATATATACTTGCTCCAACGAAAGAATGCAGATGCTTGGCAGTGGTGAGGGTAGAATGAATGCGCGGTAAAAGGAATGTCGCCTTTGTGTAAGAAAGAGAAATATCTTTTACCAACGCAACAAAAATTATCTGTGCTAGATCACAGAGTTCCTCCGTGTGCAAGATCCACGCTGAGCTAGCGTGAATAAAATTGACAAAGTTGTTATGTTGGGAAAACAATTTCGAGCCACCTGCATTCTTTCGTTGGGACCACTATATCTAGGTCTCGGCCTAACGCAATGAAAATGTTGACAGCTAACTTCTGAGAATGCTTTGATTCGAGTCCAAGCCCAGAACATCTTTAGTAATTCTTAATACCGAAATTAAAGCTTTGTTCCAAAACACAAAACTAACGTTAGCTTTACCTTCGTGTTCTTTCAAGTTTGGTTGTTTGGAAAGCATTACCTACTTTCCACATTATGTTGATGTCATTGCACAATACAGTAGAACCCAGGTATAAATATTAGCCCTTGACAAAATTTAAAAATCCTGGTTCGCACAACTCTAATATAACAAGTAACAACCAATCAGAACAGAATTTAGGTAAATAAGACACAAACCAATGGAATGTGTTGTTAGTTTGGGCTAATATGAAGTGTCTTACACAATCAATAACCTTTAGTCATTTTGTGTAGGTTAAAACTTCTAATGAATAGATTGAGCAACTTGGCTCGTATCACCTAAAGGAGTGGGGGGGGGGGGGCAGGAGGGCGAGAGTGGGGATCGAGTTACCTAGGAAGACATCAATGATAAACCTTATATTCTCCTCGCTGGTATTACGAGATCATTAAAAGGCATTATGTCGGTGTTTGGACCACGGTCCATCTGCAACATATATTAACTATATTCAGGGGATAGGCTACAAAAACCCAAAGGTACCTTTACCTATGTTTGGCACATTTTACAACTTTTGTGACACTTTTAGTGCACACTTAACCTGCACCTCCATCCGTACAAAATAAATCACGGCCAACCGAGTCAATTTTAAAGAGGTATTTACGGACAGTACACCATAGTGACTCACTTCATTTAGGCCTTGAATTACTTGTTTTCGACGAGATGGATCGCCCCATCTTGTCGCGAGCGGATTTCGCCGCGCCCGGCCGCTGCGGAGGCCTGTTAGCGAACTCAGTGATGGAGAACACAAACTGCAAGCACCCGAACTTGATGTAGGAGCCGTGATTGAGCAGCGCAGTTCCCTCCCATCCGGCGCCACCGCTGCCAATCAGAAGCGAGCTGCTGGTTCGGCAACCACACTTGCGACACTCCTGGAGCAACCATCACAACCGGTTAGCCACACTACTCTGCACTCACGCAACAACCACACTTAGCAAGAACTTTGTATACCATAGGCCTTAATTCAAAAAGCTAAATATTTGCGAGGAAAGATTGCTGCACTCACTTTTCCGGAGGTAGAGCTCATGACAGGAGTGACGGGCTCAATCTTTTCTATGCCTCTCCGCTTGTCCACAATATCCCGCATGGCCTTCACTAACGGCTGCCTAGAGCCAGTTTTCTCCTCATCAGACTGTTTCTCAGAGAAATCGCAAGAATACAGAACGTTGTCTACCGTTGTTCCATGTTCGCTGTAGTTGAGAAGCTCGTAGTGTTTCGTCACCTGCAAACAAGTGTTTTCCTTTCAACACATGATAATTTGTAGGCCTAGAATCCACCAGTCACCACACACACTATTGAATAATATCCCCCATTTACTACATAAATAATAAACAATAATTAATAATGCAGTCAGTTGCAATCAATGGCAAGCTTTCATACCCAAGACATCTTGGCTTACCTCGTCGTAAAATATGGCTGCGTGTCTCGACGAAATGTAATTACAATGGCCGTAATTGTTGAGAACTACATCCATGTCGGCCCCGGTGCCGACAGTCAGCGATCGGTACGCCATGTGTGTCGGCGTTCCTCTGCCCGTCAGCGAACACAGCACGGCGCGCGACTGCACACTTACGTCTAGCTGTTTCTCTCGCTCGGATATCGACAGGCTGTGACTGGTCGACTGTATCGAGCCCTTGAGAGTCTTGAACAGGCTGACGCCCCGCGTGTTGTTCGACCCGAGACGCAATGTAGACGCCGGTGAGTGGGGCCTCGTTTGATACGAAGTCTGAATCACCTTTTGAGTGGCACCACTTTGACCTTGAATTGGTTTCCTAATTACACTAAGCTGAGTCTGCTGTATGGATTTACTTGTTGAGACAGATAAACTAGAAGAACTTTGTACTGACAAGGATGGTCTGTTTTGTAGATTTAGTGTATTCGAGTTCGGCTGGTGAGAAGTTGAAGGATTATTATTTGCGTATGTTTTCGAGGAGTTATTTACAATGTTTCTCTGAGAAGAATAGACCTGATGTGGTGAGGACTCAGAACCCACTGATCTTGTGCTGTTCTGAGGGATATTGCTTGTGTGGGATCTAATCTCATTTGTACAATTTGGTTGCGTGGGCAAAGGCATTGGGTTTTGTATTGTCGAGTCGGGATTCAATTGCTGAAGTCGCTGGAAGGCGAGGAGGTAAATGAAATGTTTGTCTACTCGCGACAGTTCAGCTTCGCTTGATTCCGATTCCGACGTAAGTAACAATTTGAGTTGAGCATTTAAGTTTGTCATTCCCGTTGATGATGTGTTGGAAAAGAATGGATTCATCACAGAACCAGTCGGACTGAGTTTGCCTGTGAAACAACAAAGCCAATATTAATCCTTCCACCAATACATATTAATAATATTTATGCAAATCCTCCCTCCCTTAAAATAATTTAGGCTAATTGCTAATACATATTTTTGTTTATATAAATTCCATTACAATATTCATAACCTAGAAGGACACAACGCCATATACAGTCAAACCCGCCTTATATGTTTTCGACCTAAGCTCTAGTTTTAAACTTATTTGTCGGGAAAACGTAATAAAAATAATATTTTTAAAAAGCAAGGGGCCCTTCCACGCGAGTGTGAACACAACAGTACACCAGACACGTAAGCGGGGTCTCGAGCGAGCACTACTATCTACAAAATATTTAACTAAAATATCTATAAAAGTCGAGTGCCGTTGTCAGCGTCCATGTATTAGCGAGTAAGCGTATGAGTGCGAGAGAGAGAGATGCGGAAATGTAAGTTCAATTTCATACTAAATCGTCGAAGCCAAGATCGTAGCTGGCTGTGGGGAGGGGAGGACGCGCCCATACGAACCACTTCACAGCTGTCTGCATGTGTGGGAAAGACCGACTGAGAGAAGTGGGGAAACATGCACCGACCCAAGTACGCATTCGATCCAGCTGGCCCGGCTGAATGTTCACGTTGTGTGGGAAAGGAATTGGTGGAAACCGTATCTTACAGGCAGCAAGATATTAAATCTGCAGTTATTATCGCGTATTTGGCAGGAAAACGTAACATACGGAAATGTTTGACGCGGGTAATTTTAACATTACACTTATGGATGTATTTTTAAGTCCTATATTTTTTCTACGTCAATATAGCGGGAAAACGTAACGAATGAGAACGTTTTAGACGGGTTTGACTGTATTTACTAAGAAAACTGCAAACAGAGACAACGTAAGTAAAAAGGATAAGTTTACTGGAACCACTATCAAAAGTGTTCTGAAGAAGTCTTTTATAATGTGGGGCATCCTACACTACACTAGGAGATTGTGTGGTTGACGTGCACTACTCAGCAGATCACAGTACGTAGCTCAGGCAACAGTAATTGTATCTGTGAATTACCAGTTTTAATAGCTCGAGTCTTGAGCAGGGGGGCCATCGCCGGACTTGAGCTGGTCGCCGAGGAAGATGAGGGTACCTTGGCGCCACTCGATCTGGAAGAACAAGGCCAGTTGAGAACACAATCTACAAGGCACTCAAGATTTATCAAAGGAATTGTACAACTCAATGTAGCTTATAAAAAAGGAGAAAAAAATAAAATCTCAACTTATCATAACTGCTCATCAGCCAGTGCATGACAGTTCAACTTAACCCCCCCCCCCCCCCCTCCCCCCAACACTGACAAGAAGAAGCAGATGCAATGACGTTTTCTACGGTCCTCCGCGAGTGTTATTCATTCTATAAATAGAACAGTCCGACTCTCGCTTTAAAACTTGAAGAAGTAACTGTGATGAAATAACAATTCAGCAGCACATATATCAAGGCTGTTACGATAATTGGCTTGTTCACGCAAAGCTCCACGCAGAGCGCGCCACGGCACTACTGCCCTAGACCCAGGGTCCACTAGATACTTATGCCGAGCTGTTAGGTATCTAGTGGACCCTGTTTGGAAGTAAACCATGTATAGTAGGCACTGCAGTGTCAAATCTGTATGCTTCCTCTATAAGTTGTTTACGTATTGTTTTACCTACGTAGAAGCTCATTTCATTCGTACAGCCTATTAATTAACGAGTACTTTTATTCTATAGCATATTTTGTTTGTGTTTAAACTTTTGAGCAATGGAAACGTGGACGATAGCACAATAAGAAGAGCTGAAAGCACATGGCACCATTTTGCGCCTGGGGCCAACTGCAAACATCATCGACTTTTGTAAACCTTGTTTCAACCTAGGCCTAGCCTACCCTGGTTATGAACTTATGAAGTGGATGGTGTTAACTAACTTTGGTCTAATTCTACCTAGCTATAGGCCCTTCTTTTATGTGAAAACTAGGAACATACATCTACAAGTAATATATTGAAGTCTAAACCTAGAGCCTAGCACTGTTGAGATTAGACCTAGGCCTACTTGGAATAAGGCTACTAAGGACTAGGGCCTAGGCTTTTCTTCAGCATTAGATGTTATTATAAATTAGCAAGTATAGGCCTAGGCCCTACTTGCATATGCCTTAGCAAAGACTAGGGCTTAGGCCAAGCCAGTGTTGATTTGTTGACATGAGAGAGGTTATGTAGGCAGGAGGCCGAATAAAGACATTTATTATTTGTGTAGTAATAAACACGACATTATGCCCTCCTCTCTCCTTACACGAATACACACAGCAATTGGGCATTTTGCTTCCAACACAAAACTTTGCAAACTGACACCAAAAACAGTAGGCTGCTGACAGCTATGAGCAGCCATGACCAGGGTTGCCAGATATATGAGCGCTGATGTCGCCGCGGCACTTTTGAAGTCGCCCAAATGTCGCCCAATCTGACGCGGCGGCCCAAATGGGGGGGTCTGGGGGGGAACGCCCCAGAATTGCCCCGCAGGGCGTTTTTTTTTTCATGTTTTTTAAAAGGTGTATTTTTGACTCTACGGAAATATTGGAGAATTTAAGGGAGTAATTTATGGGTATATTTACTAGGCACAATAGATTAAATTAAAGATTAGAAAAGTAAAATATATTCTGTACTCACGTGCTGAAACGATAATCTTGTGTAATCGGAGCTACAAAAATGACAAACAACACCACCAACAGTTCGACACAACTTCACGTACGCGCACGTGCGGTCAAAAAACAACTGAGCTTCTGTATACAAATAACAAAACGATTAAACGACAAAACGATACAGTTTAAAGATCTATCTGCTTGGCCTTCCTGCCTCACACACACCTTCTCGACATTCCACCCCTATTGTATTGTAGATGTGACATTTAACCAAACAAAACGCCGCGGGCCGGGCAAAATGTAGTCGGTTAATGAGTATTCTGTATGACTTACTTAATATTTAAATTACAAAATACTATTTAACAATGGAATAATTTCTGATAAACATTATTTGTGTTTAAAGCACGCTGTAGATTGAGAAATTTTTGGAAAGTTTGGATTTTCGTGAAGTAGCCCATTTCGGCGACAGGCGACTTCCGAAATATTTTGGTCGCTAAAAACATTGCTTGGTCGCCCAAACGGCGACAAATCGCCCAATGTGGCAACACTGGAAATGACACCCGCAAGTTGGGCTATCACCGCCGTCTACATCCGCCTTTACATACATCCAGACGGCGGTGGGGGCATAGTACAGCAGCGCAGCGGGTGAGTAAAAGTCGCAGTGAACAAGCCAATTGATGAGGGCAATTTTTAGCAATTCATTTAGACACCCCACTTGATTTTTTATGTTACTTCTCGAGCAAGTCGTTAAAGCAAATTGTATTTGGCATCTGTAATAGCAATAGGAACATGGTTCCTCAAAACAAAAATTTAAGAAAAAATTTAAATGACCATCTTACCCCTGCTTTGCATTTGTACTGGTATTGGTTGAATTAGATTCTCCTGGACACCGTTCTTCTGAGTAACTTTTGAGCATTCCGTTGTGTAAACTACCGGCTCGTTCGTTTTCAGACTTGAACACAGACTTTGGTCCATTCACCACGACACCGTTTAACGTTCTTACATCACTTTTAATTGTATTAACGTCCTCAGACGCGTCGGGCAACGCCGCGTCTTCGGTTCTAGGTACTTTGTTGGGTGGTTCCGAGGGGCTGGGACTGCTGGACTGTAGCTTCTCTCGCATGAGGTGGCAAGCGATGCTGGTCTGCAGCGAGACGAGAGAGGAGAGCCAGATTTCTTGTTCGCTCGCAGTGCATGGTTCGGGATCAGGTACTTCGAGTTTCTTCTCCAGAGCATTACTGACACGGTTTTCTTCCCGTATAAAATCACGTAAAGAGGGAACGAGGGGCGGTTGGTACTTGTATTGCCATTTAATGGCATCCGGTACCTGCAAGGGAAACCCATAAACAATATGTCAAGAATAAGCACATCAGTTTTAACCCATCGGCTTACCATTAAAAATCGCTGCGCCTGGCCCCTCAAATCCATTTATTTTTTACGAAATGGGGTTGCGGAGCGCACCTCAGCAAAAAATTCACTGCTCCAACAAAAATAACCCGATTTACTTGAAATAAAAACTAAAATGTAGCCTAAATAAATGTCTAGGTGTATGAACTTTCCTTCGAATTTTTCTTGGTGTCAAAATATCACACCCCTCATCTTCGTCATATCCGTCAAAATATTGCAATAAGCTGTAGCCGCCATAGCGCGCGCGCCGCCATACCACCTACGAATGCAAACATAATCTTTCCTTCAAGCATAGACAGGCTAAAACTTGACCGAGTGACGAGCCAAACACATCGTTGGATGCAGCGAAGTGCGTAGAGTACATTGAGCGCGATCTCTTGGTGATTGGACGAACCATTCTCATACAACGACCGATAATGTAGCGCGCTGTTCCCTTGCTGTTCCAGCCCGTCGATCCGATGGCCAGGTAAATCGGCGCGCATTGTAAACAGCCCGTCGATTCGACTGGCGAGAAAGCCGATGGGTTAATGGAGAAGGTGGGGACCCTATAATATTATTGTATAAATTAAGGGTACACTTAATAGTTTATATTATGATAACAATCCTAAAATGTAGTCATGAAAGAAAGAAGATACTATTAGGGTCACGTGAGGTAAAAATGATACACACAAAATATTGGGCAAAAATGATACAGTGGCATTTTGATAAGTATTTATTAACTTTTTTCATTTTTTCTTTTGGTAATAATAACTCATTATTTAGTCTTAAATATTATATTAATTATAGCTATGTCAGTAGATGGCAATAAACTTGAAATAATTAATTGAAATGTGCCTGTAAAACTTGCCAAAAAACTTCATACACGGATGCTTACACTTTCAATGAAATCTCTGCCACTACTCATTCAAATTTACCACTCTCTGTTTCAATCATTGTCAATGCTGCACTTTACTAAGAAAGCACTGCAGAGTGCTGCTACCTAGAGCCATGTGGCAGGAATTGAAGCTGAAAGTTGAGGTACAAAAATGATACACTCTTTGGGGTAAAAATGATATGGTTAATGTCTGACCAAAACACATGTTAATTCAGCTCAAACAATTTTCAAGGTGAATTTAAAGACTCTTTTTGTGGATTAAATTAATTGTGAATAGTACCATTTAAATATTTCAAGCTTCTTAAGATTATGATGGCCTTATTTTGAGCTCAGGTCAAATCAAAGGTCTGCAGCCAGGTCTTGGAGGCCTAGGCCTAGGCCAGTTTCCCAGGATACAAATGGTTCCGTTCAAAAATGAAAAACAATATTTAAAAATGACATCGGTATGACTATTTTGTAGATTGTTAATCAAATTATCCATGTGTATCATTATTTTCCCTCTTCCTAACCTCTAGCTATGTTTTTAAGGGCTTAAAACACAGTGTATCATTTTTAAAACACACGTGTATCATTTTTGCCCAAAGTGCTGGGTAAAAATGATACGCACATTTTATTTATTTAAATATGTAAATGGCTATAAAAACTAAAAATAAATGGTCCGGTTGAATTTAGAATCAAATTTCCATGTCATAAGAATATACATTTTTATCATAAGCAGATCTAATTAAGCTGCACATAGCAAAGTGTAGTTTTCTGATCATTTTTACCTCGCTTGACCTACAGGCATTCTAATAAGTATTGCACCACATTTCCATGTGATCTTCACTCCTGTGTAAATTATTATAGGCCTGTAGGCCTGATTATGCCTAACAATAATTAATTAATAATTATTTAGTTAAAAACGATATAACTGGTACTCATCATAGAGTGGATCAAGTATTTAAGGCCTAGAAACATACATACCCTTAGCCTATTGCGCTGTCCAAGTTTTACTTTTGTTCTGAAAGGAGCCGATCTGCGGTGCGCCTTGCGGAAGAACTCAACTTTGATGGCGTCCTGGTCGACGGGCCCCGAATACGTGTCCCACAACCGAACTCTTTCAGTTGCGCTCACAGACGTCAGCATATTACTATCCTGTAGGACACAAACGTGGTGAATCTTCCCAGAACTCTTCACTACCAGTACCGGTAATCATGGAACATGTATACGATCTATTACACCACTGCTTTGTAATTTAATATTAGTGGAATTACAATCTCCTGGACACTAGACGTAATTATTTTTAGTAATTAGTTAAGTAATTATTAAGTGAATGACATAAAGAGATAGGGTGCCAACAGCTTACCTTAAATGGTGCATAGGATGATAGGATGATGATGATCATAGAATGAATGGGCACAGGCAGGACGTGCGAGAAGAGAATTTGGAGAAACCAGTGGCACTGCACGCGTATGGGCATGGCCTACCTTTTATGACCTGTTTCACAGCTTGTGTCATAAGGTCTGTCCCACCTACCATACAAGTTGGTGAACTGAGAAGATGGGAACTGGCCTACCAGTGGATCTGCAAATCCCGCCAAAAACCGAATTTAAACCTACGGTGATTCTCCTCCCTCTTCCCCCACCCCCTCCCTGTCACCCAATCCACACTCATTCACTCACCCCTCACCAACAGCTAGCCTAGTTTTAGTTTCAACTCAGTCTCTCTCCACTCACTGAGGAAGGTCACGTGGACCGAAAACGTTTTGATTATGTATTATTTATTTATTTGTGTATTTGTGTTTATGTTATCTTTCGCGGCACGCTTACTCCATTTAAGGTAAGCTGTTGGCACCCTATCTCTTTATGTCATTCACATGATCCAGCCTTTTGGCATTCCTTTCAATTTCAAACACATAAGTATTAAATATCACAGGTATGATAAGAGACAAAATCTCACAATGTATTGCTGCGGATGATTGGGGCACATCCATCTGCCAACAGGCAGGCAGGTCAGTGGTGGATCTAGGCAGTCCAGATGGAAGAGCAAGCTGCAATAGTCGCACGCGACCAGCGGGGCTTTGCGACACGAGCGCCGACACTCGAAGCAGACTCTAGCTGGCAGCGGAACCAGACCGTTGTCGATCTCGTGAGGTTTGCGCTTGCAAGTCGAGCTGCGACGCACCGGCTGCTTGGTGGGTGCCGCAACTGGGTAACAACCATTTACAACATACAGTGAAACTCTTTTGTGATGAACGTCAGGGAAACCAAAGAAAAGCAATCTTCCACAAGGTACGAATGTGTAATTACTAATTAGTCTCTTGCCAGGTTACAAACCCAGCTAAAGAAGTTTACGAAAACAATTGGGTGTTCAAACACCACACTTGTAATCACAACTCACAAGAGGTAAGGTCATAATCTAGAATTCATAACCACACCAAATTTAGGTAGATTTGTAGGCCTACATATTATGCAAATTGTACAAAAATGTTGATCTGCCAGCTAGAAAAACAAATGCAAGCAACTTGGATAAGTTCAACAGTCGTACACAAACAACATCGCTTGAACTTACTCTTGTCCGTGAACTGGAACGGAACACTCATGGACATCTCGTGCGGAAGCTCGAACTGCCTGGGGTTCATGGAGGCCGCGGCCTGCACCAACACCCCGAGAGTGCCGGCCGCCGACAGACACCCCTCCCCCGCGCCCACGTCCTCGACATCATCTTCACAGGTAGACGACTCCTTGCCCGGGACGCTCCGGCTAGGATCCGCATCGCCACAAGCTGGACAGAATCACACACCTAGTAATAACTTCTCACTCCGGCTAGGATCCGCATCGCCACAAGCTGGACAGAATCATTTACACACCTAGTAATAGCTTCAAACTTTATGCTTTCACAACCTGAAATAGTTGAGAAGTTGTTCTCAATTAACAATCCACGAAATGATAATTTCTAAATAAGAATAGATAAAGTGCTACACTTTGTTCCAACATCATTTAGGTAATCTTGGGCATCACAGAATCACCACCGGCCTGCCAAGCTCGACATCTCTTCTTCATTCTCCTGTCCTCCCACCATCTCTCTCTTTTCAACCACTATCCACTTGGTCGTGGTCATCTATGGGGTATGCAATAGCCGCCATTATGAGGTAATGCCCGTCTGCACACAGCACAGCCTTAGTTCTCTTTTTCGTCTCCACCTATGGGAAGGTCCAGGAAAGATATTTTTTGAATTAAAAATTATGCTCATTGAAATTCAAATTATGCTTTATTTTGCGTTTTCATTTTTTTTTAACGCCACTAAAATGCCCCTTTTCTGTGCGATTAAAATCGGTAAAACTAACAATCAAATCAGGCATGATTGGTAAAGTCAGGTAAAGACACTACAAAACACTTGACAAAATGGTTGTATTAGTGGAAAACTGTCATTCAATGAATTTTTAGTGTGATTTTTCAGCAATTAATACTAATCAAACGGTTAATTTTGCTGATTGGGCGGTAAAAAAGGATAAAAAATTATTTCATCTTTTCATGCAAAAATCAAAAATTTCTCCTTTAGGTGCAGTTTCAAATTGCATTTTTTGATATCATAAGCCATGAAATCTTATGAAAAACCTGTTTCATGTATTAAGAAATTTCAATTTTTTGCTGATTGCGAAATCCCTGGATCCCTAATAAAGCGGCTGTCAGACGATCGAGAAAATCCTCGCGGGAGTTTATTACCATCCTTGTCACACGACAGACAATGAGGGTAACAATAACGCCACCTATTAGTGTTCACTAGTCACGTGTTATGGTAGTGGGTTCTGATTGGCTCTCGCTACCTCGACTTCGCTAGGAAGTTGAACAAGCTGGACATTTTTCGTGGCGAGCTCGCGCTCGCTGGCTTACCGTCTGACAGGAAGGCGGTGAGTTCCAGGTAAACTAGTGCAGGCCTACTCCCAGAGAGTTACTCACGCGATTTTATCGATCGTATGACAGGCGCTTTATGGGTGTTTCAAGGCCATGGGACTCTTCGATGTTGAATTATTGAATAATTTGAATTAATTTCTCTTTGTTTTACGAACCTGACATTGTAAACATTAATTAATACACATTTTATTCTACACTACATTATTATCATGCAATAATAAAATAATGTTAACATAATAATTAGTAAATTTCTCTTGATCCATAAAGCAAGCAGTGGATCTAGTAGCACTCAGTCATAACAGATTCACTAGCAACAGAAGCTACCATCATTTGTTTATTGTGTTTTCAATCTGTAGTTGCCAAGCTGCAATGCTTTGTACTAAATTACTAAGGTTACTATCGTCATGTTGCGAAAATTGCATGCATATTTAGGTGAGTAAAAACTGTAGATAATATAAAGAATCACAATATGGCAAAAGGGCCTAGTATCGCTTAGGAAACAAGTAAGCGTCACGATAGGGCTTGACATTTGCGTTCGACGTGGTACCTCACGATGGCAACATCAGACAATGATGATGTCAATTGCATACAACCTATATATTGCTACACATTGTTTCAACATAATTAGACGAGAACTTCTAGGCTATTTTAGGCTACCGAAAGGCCGGCCCTATAGCTAACCTTAAAAACTAGGCTAAGGATACACGAAATGCCTAGTCCTAACTAGGCTAGGCTTAGCCGTAGTGTATGAAAAAAGCCTTATGTCTAGGGCATCCAAAGAGACATTTAATAGAATAGGTTTTGTTTACTACCTAGGCCTACACAAAACCTCATCCTATCCTACCAAAGGGATATTAAATAGGTACACAAAGCCTAGTGCGTATGGCCTAGCCTAATGCAGTGCGCAACCTTGGATGTGTAGACCTACGCCAGACCATACATACAAACCAAATACCGTAATATTACAGTTTTTGGACAAACTCTTTCCCACCAAAAATAAATAAATCGCTATTAAGTGTAGTCCAAGGTCCACTGGATTGCCGCTAGGCTTCGCTGCCGCGCACCGCCAGTCGTCGAGCTGTTGTTGTATTTATTTCTTGATAAATACCAGCTACAACAAAGAGCATGCTGCAAACTATGCTACGCTACTTGGCCCATCAGCGAGCGTTGGCGCAGGAATTCGAAACCCTATAACTTTGTACCCCCGTAGTTACCACGGATTCATCATCAATAACCATCGCCGTTTCCTACTTCTGGCAGGGTCAGCTTGGGTTTTGCAACCAAATTCTTCCACTTCTTAGTTCTTTCTATCCTTCCACAATTGTGTCTCTGCTACATCCTCCCAGCTCTCTCCTCTATTATGTAGGTCTCTTGCTATGGTCTCCTTCCATCTCTTCCTTGGTCTCCCCCTTCTTCTTCCTCCTTCAATCCTTTTCTCATACATTCTCCTGGGCATCTTCTCTTCCGTCATTCGTTTCATATGTCCAAACCATCTCAGCCCTGTCCTTCCCATCCTGTCACCTAACTTCTCTACTTTTTTTCCTACATTTTCACATTTTCACCCGATCTATCATTTGCCTGGCCTTGGACATTTCGGTTGCAAATTAAGTGATTTCCTAATCTCCGTATAATAACCTAATAGGTCAACGGCTCCAACTGCCAGGAAACCACTACCAGTGAGTAACTGTGGCGTGCTCAAAATGAATGTGTTGCCATTTTACCTTCTTTGATTTAAAGGCGAGTCAAGCCGTCGACAAATAAATATGTGTCAGCCTACTGTGTCATACCTAAGTTAGTCTGTATGTCAAATGTACATGTTATGTTATTTTATATTATATCTTAACAAGGCAAATGTTACGATGGTATTGTGTCATTACAATGTAATAACAAAGCTGCAAATATAATACAAATACAATACAAATACAATTCTGAGTCATAATTTAAAGTGGAAATCTTGAATTTATCGCCACTGCTAATCCCTCAAAGAAACTAAATTTACAAAGAGGCCGACTCATGTACCAATTATACCTTCGTCAAAATCCTGGACCCTCAGCTAAGACGAGCGTGCCTCGATGTTTCCAAATAGAACTCGCTTCAAACACGACACATTTAAATTGATTTTCTATTATGTTGACCGAAGTCTGTGGCGCGAGTCATCATGGAATAAGGGTTGACAGCTTGACAAGACCACTTATTCCGCTTGAATGAAGAGCGGCGAAATAGGCAATGGCGATAAATGAAAGATTTCTAGTTTACCTAGTTATTTATCACTCTAAACTAGGGGTGGGAGGGGGCACAGGACTTTGACTGTCACAAACAGCTACAGACAGGAAAGGAGAGGTGACTGTGCTTGCCTCTTACTTTGGAGAGAATAGTTTAGATTGGAGGGTTGACAGGTTGGGAAAGCATAGAGAACATAAAGACCAGCCTGAAGTGGTGTGAACGACAAAACTGTTCACCTGCTGATGACAATTGGTCAGTTGCAGCCAATTTAAAGTTGTTTTATTTATTTTTATTTGTTTATTTAGCATTTCATTAACATTCATGTGGAGGGCAACCATCCACGGCGCGTTTCGTCCATCTGGGACTCGTCAGGCGAATGGTGGCCACTAAAAATAATCTTACTCAAAACTCACACACACACAACTCGGAGAACTAATAACTTCCATGCTACAGGTTAATTCAAGAGAAGGTTAGAATTTGATGACTTGATTGCCTCTTTTCTCATCCTTACAACCAGCAGAAGTAGCCCTATAGGCCCATATCCTAGGCCCAGACAGGGACTATGTGTTGCAGGCTCAGGCTGAATGCATGTAGTAAGTGCAAAACCTGAAATAATTCATGCCTGGCACTTTTTTTTTTTTTGCAAAAAACACCGACAAAAATGTTCTTTGTCATAGGCCTACAGTTACACATTACGATAATAATATCAACTTACTTGGTTTTGACCCTAAATAAAGGAGTACCGGTAACCGATGAAACTCCGCGAGATGACAATTATAGGCCTTCCGCTTGGTCTAGGACTCTACACGGCACGCCGACATGCAATTGATCCTGTGTGCTTATTCCTTTGTCAAATTGTAGCCCCGCCTTGAGCTTCAACCCCCACGGCGCTTCGCGCCCACCCCAATCACACCTAGCCTACTTTAGTTTAAATCGCAAAATATTTTAAATAAAAAGTTGGGGGTCGGGGGTGGGCGCGAAGCGCCGTGAGGGGAAACATAGATTCCTTTTTTTAAAATAAATTAAACATAGAGATAAAGACAACAACAAATGGTAAAATAAGAGCAGTTTAAACTCTTGTAAACAGAAGGTGGAGCTTAATTTTGACAAAGCAGAATAATAACTTGATGCACATTATCAACGATGGCCGCCTAGTCATATTGGTCATATTGGCGCACCGCGTCAATGATAAACCTATATTTGTGGGTGAAAACACAACAAAATCAAGTACCTAGGCCTAAGTTGATATTATTACTGTAGCCTAATGTGTATTACAAAGAACATTTTTTAATGTTGGAAAGCTCGTTTTTGCGTGTTTTTTGCGAGAAAAAAAATTAGACTTTCATTATTATTTTGGGCCCCCCAACCGAACAAGTGCCTAACGCCTTACCTATCTCGCACAGGTCAGATGTTCCTGCAGTATCCGGATCAACAGTTAAGCTTATCGTTTCCAGCTTAATCTGAGCTGCAGCAGCAAATCTGCACGCGTGACATAACCACAGGCCAGCTGGAATATCTACTTCTTCCAAAGGTGGGTCACTGAAATGAGATTTTACAATCAGGCATCAAATTTCAAGAGTTTCATGTTCACAGGATGCAGAATTAGCCTGTAGGCCTACCAGAATTGAAGTAGGCCTTTACAGTAGGCCTAATCAATTTATTAGAAAAATATCAGATATCTAGGTAGCTACTAGGCCTATGCATAAGCCTACCTAGCCTTACCTATTTTTTTTTGTTTTTTTTTGTTTAGATAGAGCCTATCGGCTAGGTTAGTGTTTGTGGTTGGGGAAAGGAGAGAGGAGACCAACAGTTACCTTAAAGGATGTAGGTAGCTGCTCGAGGGGGTGCGACATTTGTATTAATTGTAAATAAATATTTGTGCACCTCGTCTCGAGCAGCTACCTACATCCTTTAAGGTAACTGTTGGTCTCCTCTCTCCTTTCCCCAAACACAAACACTTACCTAATTTTTGTTTCATTAGGGGCCTACAACTGGTGGCATTGCACCTTCCGGTAGGCCTACCGGTACCTATTTGTCAAGAGAGTCAATAAGAATGAGTGCTGGGCCTTAACTTGTATCAGATGCAAATAAAACAAACTGGTGAACTCAACTGAACATTGCAAGTATGTCTACGCCTAAGTGAGTGTTACATTCTCATGACCACACAGCACCAAGCATGCAGAGCTCAACGAGATTTTGGACAGACGACTGGCCTGTTGCACATGTCTAATACCACATGTGTAGAGTACTTTTTGAACAAACAGTAAATGTATAGAGCCTCAATGCACTAAAACGTGTGCGGTAGGCTAGGCCTACCGTACAGTACCCACAGCACAGGTACACACCCATATTCCCCGACAGTAGATACTTGAGAAGGCGTTTTCTAGGGTCTCTTGAGGGCCCAAGCCTGCAATCCCCCAAACTGAAGAGCTTATGACAATTCTATATTCAGGAGCCTTTGAGCCCACGACCAATCCCCAACATAGAGAGATTAGAAGTCAAGTGAGACCTAGGTCTCGCCCTACGCATGTCTAACTTACTGGCAATGAAGATGAAATGAAGCTGGGCATTTGTCACAGCATAGTAAGTCTCCTCCTTCGCCACAAGAGTCGCAACTGTCATGATTATGGCCTTTTCCTGGGCGCCTATAATATGTATGCTGCTCCTTACTTTCTTTTCGCTTAGCTTTTGCTGCTTCCTCGCTAATTGGAGGAGCTATAAGTGCTTGGATTTGCTGAATAAAACATATAACATTTATTAGAATCATGTGTGGTACATTATACAGATGAGACATATACAAAATAAAAGTTGTATGAGATTTTAGCTAAATTTATAAATATTTAGAATACAATGAACGCCATTTTGCTACAAAGATGGCTGCGTTGTAGAGTCGCTACTCACAGGCATCAACCCTCCTGACGTATCCAAATCGTACTCCACAGTCGTCATGTTTCCAATTATATTTTTCAAGTGTCTTGATTATAATGCAAGCTATCCTAAAATAGCTACTTCATAGCATATGCCGGATTAAATTGATAGTTTTGATGACTTTTAAAAGCCATCCGTAGGCCTACAGGCCATACACACTTCCAGTAAAATATCACATTTCTAACCCCATTTAAAACACTTCAGAAGATTGTTCGTGCATCTAATTACTTGACCACAATAAAGTAACACAATGAACATATTAAAATAAACTTCTCAAGAGTGTACGAGAGTCATATCTAATTAAAATTAACTAGAAATAAATACAACTCATTTTGTCGACATTCCCTACTTGGCGCAAATGAACACAATGCATAAGGTGGCGTCTGGCCAATCAGAATCAAGGACAAAATACAGTAGCAGCAAGTACCAACCACAAAAAAATACCATTAACAGTTACACCAACGCAAGATTTCAAGGTCAAACTAGAGCGCGTGATTTAAAAAAATGTAGGTACAGAATTCACTTTGATTTTACAACCATACATTTAATGTAACTCTACTGTTAATGAAACTCTTAGTTGTTATAAGTGTGTTTGTTACTTTTAACATTGGTTTATTACGAAATTGAATATTTCCTGGATGACAATAAAAAAATGATGGTATAATACAGAAGACCAATGTCCCAAAAATAGTTGCACCCGGTATTTTGACAGACTATTTTTTCGATAGCTAGACCTAGAATCTTTATAGTTTTCATATGCAAGTACACTAATAACTTTCTCTACCTTCCCAAAATAGCTTTGTGAAGTGAACTACTTTTGACTACTATTTAACTGTTTCTGCAACCTTTTAGCAATGGTTTGAAGATGCTTGAATACCAACCAAAACGTAGTCAGCACATCTTTGACTATGTCTACCTTTATGCGATGTTTTGACACATATTTAACTAGGTTTAGCCTACTAAAATGTTTGTAAGGGGCAGTACACAATAATATTCAGTGTACTGTCAAACTCCACAAAAAAAACTTGTCTCATCGAGTTGCTTGGTCATTTAGACCGCAGTGCAATTACTGCATCCTCGCCTCTTAGATGGATATTATTCAAATATGATGTATTTTTGGTAACAGTTTTTTATTCAGCACACGCAGTGTAGAAACATTACTTGAACGTTTTGCTCAACATTTTTACTTCAGTGTTTCACAACACAATTTTATTTGTAGTTTTCTACTATCCGAGGAAGATATTGACCAGACCTCTGGTAGCGGAGAAGGTGATCGAGGAAGAAATTTCAGATGAAGTTGTGATAGGCCTGGCTGGCTAGCCGGCAGATGTTAGCACAAGAAATGGAGTAACCATTATAAAACCCAATTTACTTTTGGATACAATAACAAAATCTTTATGACGGACCAATTCGGGCAATTAGATATCAATAATCCATATGATCAACCAATCAGAAATTGTACTTACCTACGACAATGCAAGTGAATCATGCTTAAACATTTGGTTACTATTTCAATTTTCAAATACCAGACAAATCAATCCCTGATTGGCCATAATTTGCTCGTTGATGGTGTCAGCGCCGACAGTATTGACCTAGTCTGCTTGAAATTCAAGTCCCTACCTGAAAATAAGTTATCTGGTAGTGGGTATTTTAAAATATAAATGTATTTTATTTGATTAATAAATAGTTTTGGATTTTGTATACCGGTACCTTATTATTGGCTATTGCAATATAAAATGCTTGTTATCCTGTGGGAACGGCATTGCCAATTGCGCACCAAATCTGATCCAGTTTTGTAACGATATTTAGTGAAGGTTGATGATTGACAATAAAATATTCTACTTCTTCTAGTCATAGTATGCCCACATTTTTGACTCAATAAGTCAAATGCATTTTCTGTTTTCAGTCGAGACACACCTCTTTTTCCCCACAGCTCATGGACAACCATTTTGTTTCCAAGACTTGGATGTTCTTCATTGTTCTTCACTTCCAGAGACTGCAAATATTGTTATTGGTGATTCCTATACAATAATTTCAAATTCATAGGCATAGAAAAATATATACTATTTACCTACATATATTTAAATTAGGCAATCAAAAACTATTGATGTATGCATGTTTGTACAAGTAATTGGTACACAACAAGCAGAAAAATATGCACATAGAAAGTGCATGTAAATCGATAGTGTTGTCATGTTGCTGTTGGCTTAACATTTCATCCCAGTCACCTTTGTACAACCAATCTAATGTTTTTTTTCCATTCAAATAATGTTAATTCAAATCAATTACCGTTATCAGATTATCATTTGACATTTTAATAAACAATTTATTGTCTGTTCTTACCTATTGCCAATAACAACTATTGATCAAATTAGGAATTGGCTGCAAATTCTACTGAGGTTATTGTGTGATCAATGGACCACATAAGTAGTATGTGTATATTAATTAATTTTTTATACCAATAACTAGTATTTGACAGCCTAATTAAATGTAGACCTATATGTATAATATACCAACAAGAAAAGGATGCCTCTTCTTTCTCCTCAGCTTAATCTAGTACCCATAGGTGTAATAATTTTAAAATAAGTCTTTCAACTGACAATGTGGAGCAAAATTCAGTTGGCTTTATTTACACATTAAAAATTATGAAGCATTTTATCAAATGTCACGTTGTATTCGAAATTACCGTACTATTTACAAACAAAACAATACCATTTCTTAACAGTGGAATCAGGAAAAACATAAAATGCAAACAAATATTATAACAACGTCAAAACCCAACTAGTACCTCGGTCCACATAAACACATTTTGCCACAAAATCTTAATTTCTTGTACAACCAATAATCATACAAAATTTACAATTACAAGATAAAAAAGAACAATATCAAAAGTGACCAGTCTGCAGGGCATGGCCTTGATAATTGTGAACAGGGCACGCAGTTAAGTTTGACAGTAGAATCTACGAAACAATACCCCAAATAATGTTATAGATACACACAGTGCACTAGATAAACATAGTCAATGGAATATAACACAGCTCAAATGTGTATACGTATGTACTAAGAAGTGAACAAAGTGGTACAGCTAGTACTACCACCATTGTTTGGCTCAAGCACGGAAACTTAGTATTAACAAATATATTGGTCAATTTGCTTTATAGCTGAGCAAGGCAATCATGGGTACAATGTTAAACAAAAGTTGTGACCCACATGGGTGAATAGGTGATTAATCATTATTTTATTTAGCAAAAGGGGTTGCCAGTGCACTTAATCAGGCAGCCGATCAGCTGTAAGATACGGCAGCCATCTTATTTCCTCTGCCAAAAGGCATAGTCGTTTCCCAAGTATTTTACAACACTCAGTTTGTAGAAAGGATGACATCGGGTGGTAAAACGTGGACCTGAATGTTTGGTTCTTAATGCTATTACATATAGCATAACTAGCAACACTACTACAACAACAAATTAACTAAAACTGAAGGACAAACAAACCCACATGTTTCCTTTAAGTCATCAACATACTAAAGCATTGTTAATGTATTTAGTTTGGATTGGAGAAGTACATTTATATAAAGGAAAAATACGTTCATGAAAACCATCCCACGTTTCAATTTGAGTCACAATTAGAGTATACATGACCATGACTTTTTCATTCATATAACAACTGCCTCCTAGATATACTAGTACTAACTTCCTCTTTCCCGACAACAAGGTTTGATTGTTGACCAGTCATTCGCTCTACTTGGCCACGGGAGCATTTTTACTTTTTAGCGCTAGTATACACCCCAGAGCCCTATAACCACACACTCAAAATTTGAAACTACTTTCTTATCAAAAGAACTACTACAAGGCCTCTATCTATTCTATAACTCCGACCAAATTAGATTTGTAAGTTTTTGACGGTAATTGATTCAATTATGGTTGGTCGAGGTCGAAAGGAATGCGATTTTTTTTGTTAGTCGAAATTTGTTCATGTTTGATTAGAAAAAATGGTGGGAGATAAGCTCTAGCCTACACAACCAGATTATTAACTTTCTCAATTGAATAACAATAGTATGCTCAAAGAAAACCTACCTTTAGTAAGGGCTTACCCCTAAAGTCCTGTGTGTTCCCTTTTTTCATGAAATCATACCATTTCTCCCCGATTGGAAATAATACGCACATCTATTTCATTCTATCGTTTGGAAGATGTGACAATTGACTGTGATTTATTTGTTCACATTTGGCCGACTGCACTGCCATGTGAATCATACCTTTCGACCTCGACCAGCTACAACCGAATCGATTACCATTGAAAACGCACGAATCCAATTTGGTCAGAGTTATAGAATAGGGTTCCAGACACCATTACCTTTAAACATAAGTCAGTGAAACAGAATCTATAATAAACAGCTCTTTGATATCCCAAAATTCGATAAAAGATAAGAAATTAAAATTAAAAACCTAACCGGGTGCTCAGGGTGTACACCAGCACAGTGGCGGATCTGGGACACAATCATGGGGGGGGGGGGCAAATCGCACCTGCATGTACATCCGTGGGAAGGACACAACATTCTGGTGTTTAGAGTGCATTTGGTGCGTTTTAGAAAGTGGTGAGCTGATTGCGATACCGAAACAACGTAGTTTGTGTGCGTCACTTTGTTTTGTCGTCATGTCGAGCTTACAACTGGTGGGGCGACCACCCTGTATCCGCCACTGTTTTTTTGTGTATTGATATACCGGTACTGTAAATTTGTGATCATAATTTTCCATCAAAGCTGAGGTGGGAAGTCCCCCTATTGCTGAAGGTGAAAACTTTTGCAAATTTGAAACTGGAAAGGCCTAAAAACACGTTTAAAAATCTAAAATAAGAGAAAGATGTCATAGAGACAAATGGCTAAGAAATAAAAATCAAAACGTCATAGGGTCCCCCGCACTAGCGCTATACAGCGTGGTCAACACTGTGGGCATAAACCGGCAGGGAAAGAGAAAGCTGGCAACGAGGCGGAGTTAGGTTGTAGATGATATTCAATTTAACAAACAACTGTACCTCAAGAAGATTCAAATCCTTAAAATGGATTCAGTACCGTTTGGACTTTGGTAACCCGAGTAGGTAACCTACCCAATGTCATCCCTAGTTTGTTTGTACGTTCGGCAAGAAACAGATTGTTCAACACAACTTCAAACCACCCTCAACTCAACAAGACTATTGAAACAACTCTTCCCACCGTAGGTACTTTGATATCTTTGTTAAACACACACACACACACACCAACCACACAAAATATTATGACACAACTCACACACACACACACCAACCACACAAAATATTATGACACAACTTTTCACCGCTTACAAATAGCTAGTACTTTTAAGACTTGTACCAGAAGTTTAAAAATTTATTTGCACAACAAAAACGAGTCAAGATTAGGAATCAAGTGTGAAATGGAGGAGCATGTGAGTAAAGTGATTGTCTCCAGCTTGTTTGACTGATCTCGAAACACTAGAACATTCCAACGTAAATCTCCCTTGCGCAGACGTTTTGCATCTTATCTCATGTGGATTCTATCACCTGAAGAGCATAGCGACCGATACATAACCACAGGGCAATATGCTCTGAATAATGTTCATGCATAAATCGTTTCAGGAATATTTACTATTTATACTATTTACCATTGATATTTAACTACTGTTAGGCTAGATTAGCAGTCGGTGGTCCACTTCCGTTACAGTTAGAAGCCATCTTGAAATCCCAGTTTGCATGTTAATTTAAATTGAATTTGTAGACCGAATATTTTCAAAGATGGCCGCCAGTTTGACAGCTGAGCATACTAGCCTTTAACCCTTTAAGCGCCACGCCCGCGTATACGCGGGCTTAGGCGAGGTCGCTGCTAGGCCACTCCCGCGTATACGCGTTTTACTTCTCCCGCTTTTTTTGTAATTAATATAAGACGATATATTGTAGATATCGACGTCTGGTAAATTGCAAACGCTTACGACATATTACGGCAAAGTGATGAAGCTTCAATTGCAACATTTCGATTGTCGGTGTTTTTGAAACGAGCGTGAATGTTTGATGTCGTGTTACCAGTTTCATTGTCAAAGGCGCGTGCCGCGAGTGAGCATGGCTAAACAGAAATTGACATTGCGCCAAAAGAAAATCTATTTCAACAGACAATATAGTGGAGATAATTTTGACAGCTGAATCCGATGAAGAACGTGTGACAGTGATGTGAGCTCTATTTATGATCAAGGAAGTGATAACAGTGACCAAGAACTATCAAGTAATCAGGAAAGTAAGTCTTTACCGAGGCCTACAACAGAACATGATGCCGTGTGTCGTCCACTCTTGCTTTGCCCTAAGATTAATTTTTGATTATGATGAAGACGAGCACGATTTAGAGAACTTTACTTTCGGGGAATCGAGTGAACACAGGCCTATTCCGAAACCTACAATTTTTTAAAAAGAACTCGGCCCAGGGCGTGTGACCGATGCCAGAAAACCCGGCGCTTAAAGGGTTAACATCAAATGATTACTAAATTCCCTTATGCAATAACGTCTTATTGTTTCTGTTAGTGCATTCCCATGCTGCACAAGCTAAAACCATATCAAACAATCCAGTAAAATACTTTATTGCTTTGAAAAAGCATAAATTAAAACGCCAAATCGCCATCTTGAACTGGATTTTCGACGCTTCAATTTGTTACGCTCGCGCCTGTGTGGAAGTATTGGACACTGCTAATCTAGCCTACAATAGGGGTTTAATATCGATGCTATTTACACATGATCAAAGTTATTGCAAATAGAATATTAATGCAGACAGATTCACACAAGTGCTTGACTACAGGTTCGTTTGGTAGTTTAAATTAACAATGTGATCCTCTCCTCTGATTTAGGGAGGTAAGAGGGTAACTGAATAAATAAACACATTTCATTTGGGATAGGCCTACTATAACATTAGGGATAAAAAATTCCTCACACAATTTTTTTTTAATGGATATAATTTGCTCCAAGCACAGAAAATTAGAATTCAAATCTTACTCAAAAGTTGTCATAATTTTTTATATAAACTTAATTGAATACATCATACTGGCATAGCTTGTAACTGTTACAACGCATTAGGTTTAGCTAGGATGTGCACAAGCACAATGTGTGAGGGGTCAACATTATGTAAATAAATGAAATGAAAATTAAATGTTGATTCTTGTAGTTGGATCTTTTACTGCCACACCAACTTTCTTCTGAAACTAATAACAAATTTAAAAAATAACATAAAACATAAAAAACAAATAAATAAAGTATTAAACACAGCAGCCATTCAGCAGCTTTTAATGTTCATTTACCCTCTCTCATTTTGGATACAATTTCTGCTTACAAATTGCTTTACTCCAATATTACCATATTTACGCAATTATAGGCCACCATCAAGTAATTGCCACATCTACTTATAAATAGACCATTAAAAATGTAAAAAGTAGGGTATAAATACAAGTACTATTGTCAAATCCCTGCGCTTAATGGCCGCAATCAGATTTTTTAACCAAATATTTTAAAATAGTACGTTTTTTTTATCATTTGCCCTTAAGATATATATATATATATATACACCCATAGAAACAACATCATTCTGGACATTTTCCCTCTTGATCCTGTTTTGTGTACAATTTGATTGACGGCTATTGCTACGTTTCCAATGAACTTAAAAAATGATTACTGGCCTCAACCGATACTATCTTAGACCTATACAAGAAAATCACAATAGAACACGAGATCACCATCACATCATCAATCATACATTGTTTTATCTGTTGCACCTTTGTGTGCGTCCACTCTGTCTCCCTTCCTGCCTTATATAAGTAGGCCAAACAATTCTATAACCCATACAAGAGTTTCAGATCACATCACATAACCTGGCGAGTATCGGTGTCATTTGCTCCATTTTATACAAGATTCCTCTAAGCCGCATTGCATTTGGCTATGCAAATCAATAGAATTATTAGTTGTAAACATTTTAGAAAGAAAACAATGGAGAATGAAGCTTAGGTTTCTGCAAAGAAAACGAAAAATCGGAGACCTTGTAAAAGCAAGACTACGGGCTATGTCTGCTGACTTCTTAGTGACATAAGAACGCTTGTAAACATGTCGTTTCGTAGCAGATAAAAATAACTGCATGCTATTGGAAGAACCTTAGCTGTCCGATATACTGAACTTTTGAATGGTACACATTTAAAAAATATATATATATATGGGCAGTGGGAACAAAAGAAGAGAGTCAGCTGGAAGCAGCAGAAATGAAGTTCTTAAAAAGTGTCAAGATGGACAAGATAAGAAGTAATGCAATCAGGAAAGAACTGGGACTGGAGAGATTGAGGTTTAAACTAGGAAGAGAATGTCTAAGATGGTTTTGACTTATAAAAAGGATGGGAAGAGATAGGATTCCAAGACGAGAATTTGAAGCGGCAGAGGAGGGGAAAAGAAGAGTAGGAAGGCCAATCTAGAGAAATGGGAAAGATTAATTCAAGAAGACGGAAAACGAGATGAAGTGTGGGAGCATGTGGCAAGAGTACAGCTGTGGGAGGATAGAAGAGAGTGGAGTAAATTGGTGGAGAGGAAGGAGTTAGATGATGTGGAAGAAACACTGAGTCTGGCAAGCTGGGTATCTACAGTTTCATGCCCTAGATAATGGAGGAAAACCACCACTCAACCCAACATAGTTGGAACTGAGTTATGATGATTTATAATATAACGTATTTATTTAATGTCTCTATCCTATTCAGTTAAAAAACTGATTTACAAAGGAGGACAACTAAATAAATTTAGTTACATAAATGCAGACATAATCAAGAACTATAGTTAAGTAAAGTTTGCAAATAGTAATATTATAACAACAATGCAGTGAAGGCAATGAAAAATACATGCCTTCTTCCGTGCCCACTATTGTAGTCTTGTTGAAATTGATTTGTTTTTCACCAGGCACCCCAGCTAGCACATACTACGCCGCAAATGCCTTTCTGAAACTCTCGTATATACTCAGCTAGGAAAACAATCAAAACAGTTTTTTTCAGTTAGAAGGTATTTTGTGTGTTTTAGTATTGTTTCTAAAGAGTGCTCGGTTTGATATTATAACGCACCATACGTTAACAAGGCACCGTAGGAGCGCATCTCATTTAGAAGAATGGTGTTAAGAGTTGAAGCCAGGTGTTGTTCGGCAAGGCCATAGAGTGTGATCGCTTGCAAAGCATTACATTAGAGCGTCCTCTCGTCTTTAAGTATTTGCAGATAATTTTAAGTCACTACACGAAATATTTAAACAAACATTTAATTTTTTTAAACCTACACATGCACAGGAGTAAAACCTAAAACAAATGCAAGAAATAACATTCATTTCATCCCAACATGCATCAATATCTAAGTAGAAAGATAATTACTAATTAGTATACCGAACACAACTGATTTTGAAGTCACGGGATCGAACCTCCCACCAGCAATCATGGCTGAAAGTTTTCCCCAAAGTTTTCTTTAGACATAAATACGACTACAAGGCAAATCCTCTAAAACTAAGCTTGTCTGTCCAGAAGGCAGAAACTATTATGTACGATCATCAACGTCAGAAGTAAATCAAGGGTAATCTTTTACCGACACCACCAACACTCACTCGGCAAATCTCGGATTAAGCACACTAAGTTAGCTCTAAATACACACAGCGAACTGTCAAAGTGTGGATGTCTAGCCCTATTTATGTCACTAGAAAAATTGGCCCTAATTGATTTCTACACCAGAAATAAGCCTGCACTAACTTATGCAGTGTTTGGTGAATACAATAATCCAACCAAATACAAAAATTTGTAAAAAAAAAAAAACGGCAGCCAAGCTCTCCTTCAAAAGTCTTCGGCTGTGAATGCTGTGAGATATAGAAATTGAGACAAGCTTTTTATTCTTTCTCCCTAGTTTCGCTTTGAAAATAAGTAAGATCATTTCGCCTGTTGACGAGCGCCAAGCCAACGGTTTTTGTGGTAAAAAAGTAAAATTTTTAAACTCAAAATCATAAAAAAAATTCTTGGCCATGAACCAAATTCAATGACCAAGCCATTGAACTCGATTTTAAACTCGAAATCATAAAAAAAATTCTTGGCCATGAACCAAATTCAATGGCCAAGCCATTTTTTATGATTTCGAGTTTAAAAATTTTACTTTTTTACCACAAAAATCGTTGGCTGGCGCTCGTCAACAGGCGAAATGATCTTACTGATTTTCAAAGCGAAACTAGGGAGAAAGAATAAAACGCTAGGCTCAACTTCTATATCTCACAGCATTCACAGCCGAAGACTTTTGAAGGAGAGCTTGGCTGCCGTTTTTTTTTTACAAATTTTTGTATTTGGTTGGATATTACATATTTTTGTTGTTTGTTTCTATCAAGGTGTGAATGATGGACTTTGAATGATTAAATTTGTTAAGTTCAAAGTTGTTTTTTGACATTTTTGGGCCCACGATCCCCCCAAAAATACCCCTTGTGTTTTAAGCACTAGATATTTATAATGGTTAAGAGCATGTTTAATTTCAAGCTTGTACAAATTACTACGCCTAAGTAATTACGCGTTTTGATTTTGATTTTCCCCGGTTTCAATTACCCGGTTTTGGTTATATGAGGTACATCCGAGTGTGGCCCAAGTTTCAAAGTTCTAAGATGAACCGTTTTCTCAGTATAGCGTATTATTCATAAGAGTACGGAATTACCTACTTTTGATAATTTTTATTTTCTCCAGTACCCGTTACCAAATTTTGCTTTCCATATTCAAAAGTGATAAAGAATGAGAGATATCAAAATGTATTCCACGTTTGAAACATCTCAGTTGTAGCGTTTTCTTTGAATGATTCATTTCTTAAAGTTCAGATATGTTTTTTGTCATTTTTGGGCCCATTGTCATCCCCAAATTCAGCCCCTTGTGTTTTGGACGCAAGATATTTATAAATGGTTAGTAGCATGTTTAATTTCAAGTTTGTACAAATTACCACGCCTTGGTAAAAACGCGTTTTGATTATCATCCAAATTTTGATTTTCTCCGGTCCCTGTTACCCGATTTTGGTTTTGAAAGCAAAAGTCCTGCGTCTGAAGTACCCGTATTTACTCGCTTATAGGCCGCCCTCAAGTAAAGGCCGCACCCTTATTTTGACCACTCAGATTTTAAAGATTTGGATATAAATACTATTGATGAATGGCTTCACATAATGGCCGCACCCCACTTTTTGAACTTGACAGTTTCAAATATACCCGAGGCCTATACTCGCATTAATACAGTACATCTAAGTGTGGTCCAAGTTTCATAGTTCTAAGATTTACCGTTTTCTCTGTAGGCTAAATTAATCTCCGCAGAGAACTAACCAGCCAGCAAGCCACCCACCCATCCACCCACCAGCCAGCCGAAAGGAATTTGACGATGTTGAGAGCCTTTTTTAACACAGAACGAGTTGTCGGATCGGGTTGATTTTTTTTTTGGTATGTCATGGACCACATACCAGGTCATATACCGAGTTTCAAGATTGTAACTCTTTCGGGGCGGCGTGTGCAGATAGCTGAAAACCCCCCAACTCTGGTAGCTGTATACAGGGCTGGAGTTCGTGTCGCCTAAGCAGTCGCATGCGCTTGTCTGCCGGGCGACGACCGTCGCCCTAGATATATACAAACCTAGTTAGTATTAATTATCCCTGGGCATCCCTGGGCCCAGTATTTAAAAGTCCCAATAGGCCAAATGCTACGTAAAATAGGGCCACAATGTTTCCTCACAGTCTGTTAGATGACATCAGCGAGTGATAGCGCTGTGAATATAGCGACGCCAGAACGAACCGAAGATTCATGAGAGAGGTCAATAACGGTAGGTATCTTCCAGACTCTTTGATTCACTTATGATCGCTGGTGTACCTTTAGTCAAAGTAGGCCTATATCAAGACCAATGACTTGCTATAAAATGTTAGTTTCAAATGTACAATAGTTTGATTTCATTATTTATTGAAGAAAGGGAGGTCAGTTGGGTTTGTTGCTCAACGGCTCTATTAAAATGTAAAGCATGCGATGCCAGTGATTGTTGGAAACATTGTATGCAGTCAGTTCACACCTGATTGACATGAAATGTTGTAGAGATGTCAGGGAGACGTAAATGTACTATTCTATTCTATTTTGACATTTTCATTGCACTTTTTACTTTTTACCATCCAAAGATAATAAAGACAAACTATTCAGGGACAAACGCATAAAAGTGTACAGTGCTCAAACCGTAATTTCTACCCACTGGAATACCATTTTTTTTTTTTAAATTCAGGTTCTTTAGAAAATGAAATTGCAATTCTTTTCTGAATTTTAATACTAGGCCTATTTTTTTTTCGGGACAATATTTATAATTTTTGTTCAAATTTGGATTTAACGTAGCCGACTAATTTTAAATTAATCCATTGTGTCCGATGCTTAGCTATAAAGATAATTTTTTCTGATTTTTTTAATATGCGTTACATTTTTGTGGTTTCAAAATTCAGCATAGGCCTATAGACGATTTCGTTAACCATCAGCGCACTCTGTGTCGCTCATTGCAACCTAAGAATCATGTTGCTCAGAACTTTATAAAAAACCTCTGAACAGAAGGCTGTGTTTTCTTCAATGTAAACAATGATTGATGGCTTTTGTTGAAAATTTAAGATTTAGTTGGCTGTGCTTGCAACACACTACCCAGAATTCCTTGCAGAGTTCGGGCATGCGCAGAGACTTTACGTAATCGTCTATTAGCCTGTTTTTAAATTAGGCTACAGAGATTTTGATATTTCTTTCCGTTTTGTTCTTTTCCACCCTTTTGGATTTTGGTTCATAAATAGAATTCATACTAGCCATGCGATTCACATAATTTATTTTGTTATAAATTTTGAACATTTTATTTTTGGCACCCCTAAAAAGGACAAACAGGCTATGACTCGTCAAAGTACTCCAATGGGTTAAAGAAAGCATGCCTCCGACCTACTCTCACAGGTGATTTTTAAGTACTGTATTCAGCTAAGTATAGGCCACGTGTCGAAACATCTTGCTTCAGATAATATTCAGATTAAACCTGACGCAATCGGAGGCTTTGTACTTTTTAATGCGGCAATGAGCACTGGTGAAACTTGGGAATACGCCTAATGTTTTTAATGATTGTAAATACTCAACGATTATAATTACATTTATCTTTACCTACTTCCAATGTTATACAATTTCAATTCAGCCACTTGTGACCAACAGAGACGGGTAGTTTCAAGTTTAAATGCAGGACTACCTACCCTAAATGTTCACCATTTTTGGTCACAAAAATAAAGTAATTGTGTTTAGGCAGCGTTTAGCAACACTCTTCTGTCTTATTGCTCGTTGTTTTACGATGAGGCCAGAGGCGATAGGGGTTTCAAACCCACGGCTCTGACCTGTCCCCATGCAATGCTCCATGGGCCACAGAAGGCACACAGTACATAGCCCCCGACACCAGAGCTATCACATGAAATCTTCTTAGCAACAAAGGAGGGAGGGGGGGGGGGGCAATTTTAAGAAGGAAAACATTTAGCAAAGTACACTATCCTCATAGGTTACTTATCATTCTGTTAATTGTATTAGCCCCACTACTCTTATCTTTGATTTACTGGTCGTACACTACATACCTAGGGGTACCGTATTAACCTTGTTTTTAGTACATACTATTAGGTAGATGCCTTATAAGTTTAAATACTAATGTTGGTGTGAGTTGCTGGTGCATGCAAACATCATGTTACTGAATGATCCCAGTCCCTTCCCTTGGAACGGGAAATGCAAGGGCGGAAAAATTAGCTACTTCCGGTTCAAGCTGTCAAACTGGCACGCGGTTGTCAATATGATGCATAAACCAAAACTTTGTAGTAGCAAAACAGTTTTAACAGGCTGTGGATAAAGCCAGTCTTCTATCAATCTTTCCTCATCTACATTTATTTTAGTTTTGTGACTTTTGTTTAAATAAATAAATAAATCGTATTTAGAATCTACCCACTCAGTCATATAACCGATTTCCAGTGGAACGAGGACATTTTATAGGATTGTGGACGAAATGTGTAAGGTCTTTTAGGCTAACACGTCACGAATGAGACACTAATGTCAGTCAGTACTACCGTTGCCGTTTGATAATCAATATATCGATTGATACGATTATTCTCCGAAACGATCAACAATCGATTCAGTCTTCCTCGCACAAAATTTGGAATTTACCGCTCGTTACGCTTTCTACTTGCATGGCGCCTGAGCGGCGTTGTAGCAGGCTTCGACCATTCATCATTTCACTGAACCTGTTGCTCCCCCTTCCTAACGCCCCTCCTGCCCCTCGCCAATGGAGCAGTAGTAGTGAGCGGCAGCCTGTCCCCTGCAGCGATCACGTGTTTCTTCTCAATTTGTTTTTTTTTCTGGTTAGTGGTTCGCCTGATGTTTTTAGAAACTTCAACACCAGATTTGTTTAGCTGCCACAACTAAGAAGTGAAGTATTAAGAAATGGAGAAACTTTGGATTTTGCATAAATGAGAAGAGAGAAATCATAGACAATGAAAGTGTAGTATGCAGAAAGTGCAACGTTAAAGTGGCTTATAGCGGAAACACGACCAATCTCAGTACTCATATCCGAAAATGTACTGCCTATGTGAAGGGCCAGACAAAAATTGGCGTCTACAATACTACTAGGAAAACGCTTAGTCCCGCGCGTTGTGGATGAGGTATTGGTCATTAGAGCTCCATGTGTTATGTGAATATTCTGTTCTGGTAAAATATTTAAGTGTGTTTTTTTAATAATTAAATAAATAAAAAAATAAACTTTAATTTTAATTTTCTTAAAATCGAATTTAAAAGACATCCTCGTCAAAAATTTCGATTTCCTAAGTTAGATTATTCTGATTGTGCCCTAGACTTTTACACCGACATTATGATTTCATAAAATTTTGCTCTTCGTAAACACCATCTCTGATAGAATGTAGGTTATTGTAAGGATGCTTTCAGCCTCGCGTCAAAATGCGTTCTTTCAAATATTTTTGTTTTTTCCGTTATGTATTTGTGATGGTTTGTAGAAAACTTCAACACAAGTTTGGTTTACTCAAACTAAGAAGGAATTTTTAAAAATGGAAAAAACGTTTGGATTTTTATAAATTTGAGAAAAGGAGTAAATCAAGAATGAAGTTATAAAATTTCAGAAGAGTAACGTTTACAATGGCTAACAAACAGACAAAATCAAAAAAAAAAATCCAAAAAAGAAAAAAACTGCCGATTTTTAGTCCCCAGAGAAATAATCTGCGCTTCTACACAATACTACAACACTGCTAAATACTAAATAGTTTTCTCGGGTCTCGAATCTGATCCGTGATGTGTAACCGGCTGTCGTGAATGACAACTGATAACTGCGCATCTCCCGGCGCACAGCGACCGCCCCTCATGTATCCCCTCTCCCCCTCCTTCCGGCCGGCTTAAGCCAGTGCCAGACGCAGCTTACAGCACTCTCCAGTTTCGTCTTAGATCTCGTAGTGTGAGCTTGCCCACGGACAGACTGGCAACTCATGGCAAATACAGTCACGCATTGTACTTACTTTATTTTCACGAAATAAACTCTATCACCACTAATTCATCACAAATCAAATCATGTACGTAAACGTATGATACAAGGAACTAAACAATATACTCGCACATGGTCCGTCTTGTATGCGAGAAATAACGTTAATTTGATTCGATTATCAATAATCGATCGACGTAAAAAATAGTGATATTAATCGATCGATTATCGATTTCATACACTCGATTGTCGAGGCGAAAATTCATATCGAACGGCAACCCTAGTCAGTAGCACCTCAAAGAAAGCATCTTGCTACTTCCTACACTAACTAAACCTAAATTATAAGCAACAGATGGTAGATGCCTTGTCAAAACATTTGCGTAGTGCCCTAAATCTCCGTCAAAAACATGTAGGCATCTTATTTCAATGTTGTCGGATTGCCTAGCGGCGTATTAACGAGATAGAGGTTTGGCATCTTGATTGTGTTGACATTTGGATAACATACTACAGCTTAAATTGAAGGCTACACTAGAAGCTGCAATGATTATTATACTAAAGATAAGTAGTCCTAGTCATTACCGGTAAATAGTGAGCAAAGATTTGATATTGACAGTAATAGATACTAAATTAAAGCCTCTCAAAGCAGTACGTCGTTCATTTTTTATTCTGTGAAAAAAGTTAAACCGGATGTAGGCCTAATTTATTTTTTGCGCCCTTACATTCTTTATGGCAACGTGGGCAGGGCCGTTGGTTGCTTGTTAATGGCTCCCAGCTGGCTATGATAACTGGTCTTACCACCTGATCCCATATTTTACCTCTCCTTTAATCTTTTTGGCATCTATTAAAATCTAGTTTAAAGGTCGAATTGTCATATACTAACAATCGTCAACTGTGATGGATTCATTCGGATTATTGTGAGATCACAATTAGTCATCCTATTGAAATATCTACGTAACGTAATTCAAGTTGCAAGCTTGAACCAGTACCGGATTGAATAATAGTACGCAGTAGCAGTACGGTTCAAACACATACATAACACAGCCACTTTGGTTGTGTGTTTTGTGTTAGAATAGGCAGTATGCATTACACCTGCTTCACTGCCTGTCTTGTGCAGTTCATTCACCTCTGTAGGGCTGGCCTACACCCAGATGTCTGTGAAAGGTAACTAGTAAAACAAATGGTGTAGTATGGTGTAACAACAAACACTGTACAAATGGACAGGCAGTGCAAGTTGTAGACAGTGGTACAAACACGAGATACCGAGTCCGGTAACAACAGAGTAACAGTCAACCCTAGAGTCCCCGTGGCGCAGTGTGAGAGGACTCTTACTAGCCGAGAGAAGACAGCAGAAACCAGTCATATTATTGGAGGTCGGTCAATAACACATTTCAAGTTGTCTACTCGTTTGTAATGTGTGATTACTTGACACGCTATAGGGAAATCTTCCTGATCAACACATGAAATGTCTACAGAAACTGTGGGCTGGCCTCTATGTAACAGTATCAAATTCAATTGACTTTAGTACTTAAATTATTAATAAAGCTAAAACAACTCAAGCGAAAACAATTCAAATACCGGCAATATGTATAAATTAAAACCATTGGAAGAATTGCTTAACTGGATGGGTGATTTAAAAAATTGTTGATTGAGGACTCGTAATTCCTACTTCCCCGTGGGAACCATTAGAAAAACTTACGTTAAACTTTAACATCGGTCAAATATTTTACTTTACTCTGAATTATCTGCCTCAGTTCCCTGAGTGATCCAAGGTAACTGTCGTTGATTTTGTCCCGCACAAACACGGCGATGTTGACCCGCGCCTCCCTGAACGGAACGACGTTCTCGCCGACGGCTAGGGTCAGACCGGCCATCATTGCCGGCAGGTTGGCTGGCGGCGTCAGGCCCTCCCAGTGTCTCAGGCCAGAGTCGAGTTCCACCGCGGCTGACTTGAGGTCCGTCACCAGTCTGTTGAACACGTCCGCTCGGTGGACCAGCACGGGCTGTAAACATAAGATAAGCGTTGGGCGGGGAGGCTAGGAGACAACAGCTTACCTTGAAATAGTTTGGCAGCTGTGTAGAGTTGAAGGTCAAAAAAATATATACATATACAAATATTAAACAACAATACGACAAAACATTTCGGCTACAACAGCCTTGTTCACCCGTCGGAGTTGAGAGAGTAACGAGATAAGATGATAATTGTTATCATTAGCTTCAATCAGTTTTCAGTTACAATAATACACAAGCAGAGCAGTGTAGGAATACACCATCACGAAATAGGTTACGAGAACAACAAATAATTTGGATGAACCCGAATGTAACTTATCAAAACACAAGAAAAACAAGACAAATATTATTGAAATTTGAAAGATATCAAAAACTAAAATGTAGAATGACAGAAACAAACCTTGTTTACAATATCCTTTTTCTTCTTTCCTTTTTTGACTAGTGGCACTTTTTGTGGTTTCAAGAGACCGTTGCAAACCCCGCACAGCAGGGCTACCAAACTTATTAGCTGTAACAAGAAAAAACAGACGATAGAATGTCAAGTTATTCCATCTTGCCACTGTACCTTACCTGTAGTGAGGAAGACATCAAATCTATGTACAATTTAAAGTAATATATTTTGTTCAATTTTAAAATTTCATGATGCTTTTGACAGTGAAAAAATAGAAAGTGGATCATTTAGTATCACAGCAAAAGGGATGGTTATGAATCATTCTATACAATCACGTCCGGAGCAGAGCACCTGAAAGAGCTCTCTTGTTCGTGAATCTAGCGCTACGTGTTACAAGCCTCTGAAGAGCTCCTTGTTCGTGAACAGTCGCACGTCCGACTGAGCCGAGGCCTCTTGGTTGTCAGCGCTACGTCCGGAGCAGAGCACCTGAAAGAGCTCTCTTGTTCGTGAATCAGCGCTACGTCCGGAGCAGAGCACCTGAAAGAGCTCTTGTTCGTGTCTTACCTCGACTATGTTCACAGCTTTCTCCAGCAGCTCCTTCTTCCCCCTGAACCAGTCCCCCCCCTCGCTTGGGCCGCTCAGCGCCTTCATCTGAGCCGAGGCCTTGGCGACCTCCATCGACACCAGGTCCGAGGTTGTCTGCCCCACTCTGGTCAGGATGTTGTCGTCGTCCCGGGCCAGAGCCTCCACCAGGCACAGCATCTCCGTGAGGACACACGTCGTAGTGGGGCACGGGAAGCTGTGCAGGCGAGAGGGCAGCGGGACGCCAAGAATAGTCTGCAAGCATCACATGTGTGTATACTACTATTATCAATCAATATCACCACTATTAACAGCAGACCTAGTTCCACCTGCAAATACCCACCTTTGACAGCTCTTTCATTGTAATGTACTGCATATACACTAGCTTTAGTTTTAGTACCTCTACTCACTCAACTGAAAGACCACACGTTGTCGAAACGTATCAATCAGCAACTCATACTTTAAATTAAACTAATTCTTGTGTGCGACCTACCCAATGTTTTTAAGCTAAGCTATTGTCCTTTTGTACCATTTCCCCCACTGAAACATGTTTATTCATGTTCCTAGTTAATAATTCTAATAATAATGATGACATGTTAAGAAGTGTGGAGAAGGCCCAGCTAGTTTAGTTTAGATTGGAGAAGAGTTGACAGGTTGGGAAATAATAGATACCTGAAGGGCTGGGGGCAACCATACTTTTCATCTGCTGATGATGACTGCAGCTAATATAAAGTTGTTTGTTATGTAAACTAATATACTCTGAACATGGATTAGATGTTACCGGTAAGTCTCACATCACACAAATAAATCTATGGCATGAAAGAGACGCAACAAATGTTTTTCTACCTTGGCCAAACACGTCTTCTAACAAAAATAGACTCACGTTTAGTTAAGTGTTGACAGGTTGGGAAACTAAACTAAACTAGCCGATTGGCCTTTTTCACACAATTGAAAAATAGACTCACATTTGAAATAGGTTCCTTGACGGTTGCCTCTAGTTTGGCAAACACTTCCTTCAGCTCGGAGATGAGTTTCTTTAGTACGTCAACCTTGGTAGGCTCGTCGATGTCTCCGTTAGCGAGAGCCTCGCTCGAGTGATGTTGCTGACGGCCAAGGTCGAGCGAGGCCGCCAGGTTGTGAACCAAGAGGTTACGTAGCCTCAGATATTGCAAGTCCTCCTCGAAGGTGCGCGTCTTCAGCTCGTCGCTCAATTGCCTGCCAGGACGGGGGAAACATTCAGTGGAAACAACACGTACGACAAATAAAACGCTTAATTATAGTAACTTGTAAGTCTTCTCTTTGATTCAGTTTGTGAATTTACTTCAAACTTATAACAAAGCCAAAGCAACTTAGACCCATGGTCCACGTGCCACATCATCACGGACATAGACCAGTCCTACCTTGACATGGGCTCCCACGTTGTGATGATCGATAGGTCCCTATTGTCCTGCAGGTTCTTCCAGTCTATGTTGTCCCTGCCCGGGCTCAGTCCCATCGCGTCAATCAGCTGCCCGGAGCTCGCGTGGGACTCCGCTATCAACAACTCGATCATCATCTTCTCCACCGCCAGCAGCGAATAGTGGAGCGAGTTATTCAGACGTTCGCGGAACTCAACGAACTCTTCAATTTTCAGGAACGAGCCGTATTTGTATGAAAATGTTAGGTGATCAATGCTCTGAAAGTGATGGTAAAAATAATTTATGTTAAAACAAAAAACAAAGCATTGTGTGGGCGAGTGTTACACTTACAGTGTACGAATCCTAACCCTAGCGAGACTTAAAACTTTTTTTTTTATTGACTAGGAGAGGAGAAGTCCAACATGAACTGAGGGGTTCTAAGGAGGGTGCCTAGGTGATCACAATAACCAACCATAAAATCTTTAAAGTTTCAAATTGAATGTTTCAACCTTTCCAACACTATCCTATCATCAAAAACAAGAAAGAACATGTGAAGAGCAGCACATAAGTTAGATTTGGTTCATATATTGGTGTGAGATAGGATCCAACAGCTTACCTTCAAAAAGTGATGGTGGCTGTTGAGTTTCTTGAAGAATAGTAACATAAATATATACAAAACACAGAAAAACACAAGACGTTTCAACACAAGGAAAACACAAAAAAACACAAGAAAAACACGAGACGTTTCGACACAAGGTCTTGTTCACTTGTTTCTCTCTGAGCGAACAAGATTTTGTGTCGTCGAAACGTGTCTTTTTGTGTTTTGTATATATATATTTTATGTTACTATTCTTCAAGAAACTCAACAGCCACCATCACTTTTCGAAGGTAAGCTGTTGGATCCTATCTCACACCAATATACTCCAGCCGATTGGCATTCTTTCTACATAACCTAGATTTGGTTACTCAATATGTGGAAACTAGATACAAGTCGGGAAATGTGTCATCTAGTAAAAAATCTGAAAAGTTACAAGTTAAGGTAGGGGTGCCTCAAGGTTCTGTGCTTGGGCCCCTATTCTACATTCTATTTACAAATGATTTTAGTCTGTATCTGATAAACATCATAACTAAAATTAAAATTACTATGTATGCAGATGATATATCAGTGCTACTCATGGCTTACTCAATAAATGAATTAATCTGCTTGCTGAAAGAGGCGATGATACAGATGGACCATTATTTCAGATTAAATAAACTTGTAATGAATATGGATAAAACTAAAATTATTCTATTTGCTGCTAGCCATAGCAAAAATGATAACATAATAAGTATTGAAAATAGTTGCAAGGTAAATTTGTCCATCTCTATCAAGTCACTTGGTATAGAAATTGACCAATGCCTCAAATGGAACAGTCAAATAGATGTTATATGTGGGAAACTTAAATCTATAAGCTATGCCTTTCGCCAAATACGCCATCTTTGTGACCAAAAGGCTATCCTTTCAACATACTATGGTTATGTGTACTCTATTCTGAAATATGGTATACTGATCTGGGGAAATTGTACAACAGCAAATAGAGTATTACTTCAGCAAAAAAGGATAGTCAGAGCCATAGTAGGTGTAGGGCCAAGAACATCCTGCAAACCAATCTTTAAGAGGCTGCATATTTTAACAGTACCAGGTATCTACATCCATACCAGTATCATGCAAGTAAAAAGAAATGCCAAAAATTTCACCCTAAATAGTGATGTGCACTCTTATCAAACTAGAAGCGCTTCTAATCTACACATAAACAGCTGCAACACTAGTATGGCACAGAGAAGCCCTCATAATAATAGCATAAAGATGTTCAATGCCCTACCAAATGAAATAAAAAATATTAAATCTATACACACCTTTAGTAGGAACCTTAAAACATACCTCATTGAAGGCTGCTATTACAAGTTAACGGAATATGTACTAGGGCTTGGCTAGTGTAACATTGAGAAAATGTTTTATTGATACTACATTTATATGTACTATATTTTTTTTTATAACTACTCTCTTCATGTATATATTATCTTTTGTTGTAAAAAATGTAAAATGTCTTTAAATAATTAATGTTAAATTTCTATGTATGTATATGGCTTAGGTGGAAGATCAATCGTGTTGGATTGAACCTCGCCTTTTTGTTGTTAGGTTACATGTTTCTGTATGTATTTAAACAACAAATAAAGTACTATCTATCTATCTATCTATCTAGATGTACCAAGACCACTGTGGCCCGGGCCATTACGTGCGCGCGCCTCCGGCCCAAGTTCATTCTTGGTTTTAGGGGAGTTCCGTAGATACGGGCGCCGTACGGCTCAGTTCTAGCTGGCAGCCGTGAGGAATACTTCTCCTTACGGCATACGGCAGGAGCGATATGGCCTCGCCACCCCAGCACCATTTCTCTCCGCCGATCGCTCGCGGCACGCGCGTATGCGCTCATCGCCTGCATTCAAGACAACTTGGACTCGTCCATTTTGGCCAGGGCTTTTGTGGTGTTGGTAGATCTATACTTAGTAGACACAATTAGTGTGACGTCACGGCCCTCTTATAAACCACTGCCTGACTCCAAACAATCGTCGATACGGCTATGTGATTGGTCGAGGTCAACAAGGGACCTCGGATTGGTCAAGTTTGTTTGGTCACCACTAATAGTGTCTATATTCCTTATGCTGCTTTAGCTCTAACAATATGTGCAGGGATTAAATCTTTTATACAGTAAATATCATAAGAATACCTTTATTAGGGAATAAAAATGGACACTGATCTAATTGAAAATGAGTCATGAATATATGAAACAGTAGTCTAAGTCCTTACGTCTTTATAGTTTGTGGTGAAGAACTTGAGCGTGTGATCGTACAGTCCATGCGCTAACGTGACCTGACCCATGGCGAGGATGTGGCTGCAGTGATAGTACCCCAGAGAGTCCAGCTGCATGTGTTTCACATCGAGCATCTCATACACCTTGTGAGCCGCGCTCGCCCCACCTATTAAACACAAACCCCATTAGTCTGATACAAACCTGCAAGCGCAGCTGGTGAAAACATATGCACAGCAAGAGCGTGGATAGAAGAAAATGTATATCAAGGGTAGGAAGTAGACTTTCAAATTGATTTTTGTACGTAATAGGCGGGGAAAAACGTATTAGATAAGAAGTTTTATAGGCCCTACTGGTTAACATCCTACAAATAAAAAACAGTGTTAATGTTATTTGGGGGGTGACCTCCGATCGCGTCCGTATGAGAGTAAATCTGCACTGATACTGCAAATACTACTGCTCCATACACGTGCCCCCTGGTTAATACTAAACGATCGGAGACAAGATGCCTATCACAACCAATAGAGACAAAAATGGAACCTGTCCTTCTGAGGGCAATGTCAAATTTCTATTCTGGAACGCGGGTGGAATATCCCAAGATAAATACATAGAGATTAAAAAAGTTTTACATGACACTGACATAGACGCATTCGCAATAACCGAAGCAGGTGCCATAACAGATAAGGACAACTTGGAGAAGGCAGAAGTATTAGGATTTAATATCTATAACCTCCCACGAGCCAGACAAATTTCCTCAGGCATGATTATTGGGGTAAAAAAGGATTTGACAGCTAAGTTTAAGATACTACATGAAATGGAGGAAGGAGACAAAATTGAACTAGCCCAACTTGAATTATGGAAAAATACAAATAAAACCAAATATATCATAGCGTATAACCCGCCACTCAATGAAACCAACATATTAGACCGTATCGAAGTGGATGATGGTACTATAGTAGTAGGAGATTTCAACGCACCAAACAAGCTGTGGAATTACAAGATAACAAGCAGGGTTGGCCACTTAGTAGAAGACTTTCTGGATAGTAACCCCATTATTCTTTTGGAAGGCACACCTTCGCCATTTACCTTTTTATCATATACAGGCCACCAATCAAGACCGGACCTGGCCTTCTGCCATTCAAAAATCTATGATGATATTAAACAAGAAAATCTTGAATCTCCAACAGGGGCAGGACACAAAATGTTACTCATCACCAGAGAGAAAGTTCCGAGAGAGGACCAAGATAAAAGAATAAGCTGGAACTTTAAGAAAGCAAAGTGGAAGGAATTCAGAAGATTCACTGAAGAAAGGTTTACCAACAGAGTAGTGGCAGATAACACAGAACAAGAGAACAATGAGATTAACGAAATACTACAAGAAGCAGCGCAAAAATTCATACCAAGGGGAAAGGTGAAGAAATATAAACCCTTTTGGAACGAACACCTACAAGAACTAAAAGAGGAAAGGGATCACAAAAGAAAGGAAGCGGAAAGAACCGGAGACATGCAGGATATGATCAAGCTAAGGAAAGCACAAGCTATGTTCAGGAGACATGTCATCGAATGCAAAAGAAAAACCTTCCACGAGTTTGCCGAGAACATAGACTTCAGAAAAGATGGGAGCAAGGCACATAATTTTTTGTCTACCATGTGTAATAAAGAAAACAACAGAACAAGAATGAACCAATAGAATACAAAAAAAAGCAGCTAACAGCAGACAAAGACAAAGCAGAAGCATTCTGTGAATATTTGGCTAAGCAGAGTAACCATACAAACCAGAAACATATAAGAGTAGAAAAGCAAAAATACAAGGACGACAGACTGGACCCATATAACGGCCCCTTTCTTCTGTGGGAACTTCAGTCAGCACTAAATAAACTAAAATGTAAAAATTTTGGAAACAGAATTTCTGAAGAATTTGGGTATGGAGGGAAAGAGCACTCTTCTTAACCTATGCAATAAAACCTGGGAAGGAAATTTACCCGACAGCTGGAGAAAAGCAGAAGTCATCCCTATACTGAAGAGGGGAAAAGACAGCAGCAAGATAGAAAGTTACAGACCCATATCTCTAACTACAATGACAGCAAAAGTAATGGAGCACATGGTGAACTTCAGACTGAGGAATTTCCTAGAATCAAACCGGCTATTAACACCACATCAGGCTGGTTTCCGTAATAATCGCAGTACTGTCGACCAGATAGCATATCTCATGCAGGATGTAAAGGAAGGGTTTAACAAAAAACTTTCAACCTTGGTAGTATTGGTCGACTTTAGAGCGGCATTTGACAAAGTTTGGAGAGGCAAACTGCTACAGAAAATGCACAAATTGAAAGTACCCGAAAACATATATAGGTGGGTAAAAACTAGGGTTGCCGTTCGATGTGAAAATCGTGATCGATAATCGGAGGCATCGAATCGATTATCATATCGAAATATATCGATATCATAGACCCAAATCGATTATCATATCAAATTCCAAATTAAGCCTAGGAAGCAGAAACACGGAAGAAACATCGCGAATTCAATATAATTGGGCAGACTGACGCTAGAGAAGTTCACGCCACAACACGTCGAGCCGTACTGAATACATCGCAATCGGGCCGGGCGATGTTTTCGTATCGCCTTGTATCGCGCTGCGAGCGCATGCGCACTGGCGGCGGTGGGCGTGGCATTATACTTGAGCAGCGATTGGCTACTCCGACAACCAATCGGCGCGTTGATACGACAGCGCGGCATTTTTAAGCATGGTAAACCGCGAAAACATCGATGTCACTATTTAAATCGATAATCATATCATATCATATCAAAATACTTGAATCGATTATCATATCATATTACTGATATCGATAATCGATCGATATTTCGATTATCGACGGCAACCCTAGTAAAAACATTTTAAGTCAACGGTTTATACGAGTCAGATACAACAACAAGAGATCACGGTACAGACAAACAAAAGCAGGGGTGCCTCAAGGAGCAGTAATGAGCCCAATCCTTTTTATTATTTTAATCAATGACCTGGCAGAATACATACAAGCAAGGAGTAAAGTGAAACTGAAGATATTTGCAGATGATGTAGTTATGTGGTACTGTGGAGGGGATGCAGAAGAAATGGAGGAAGAGATGAATAAAGCACTGAAGGCGCTAGAAGAATGGTCAACACTGAACGGAATGATGGTGAACAAAGAAAAAACTGTATACAACTATCACACAACCAGGCAGCTCATCCCCGATTTCCAACTGAAGTTTGCAGGGACAGTACTGAACAAGGAAAATAACCCCGCTTATCTTGGTATGATCATGGATCAAAAAATGACAGGAAAAGAACACATCGAAAAGATGTGTGCAGCAGGGAAGAGACGACTGAGGTTGATGAAGAGAGTTGCTGGTGTACAATGGGGGGCCAACGAGGATACCCTAAAAACTACATATAAAACATATGTGCGACCTCTCCTAGAGTATGGCAGTTCTCTACTTATAACGTCAACCAAAGGAGCCACAGATGCACTGGACAGGATACAAAATCAAGCTCTCAGAATAATCACGGGAGGTGTTAAATCAACCCCAATTGTTGCCATGGAAGCCAAAACTAACATACCACCCCTGGAGGCCAGAAGAAACAGTTCAGCAGTTTGCCTGCATGAGAAGCTGATAAGACTAGACCGGCTTGAATGGGACAGAGAACCCTATGAACATCTCAAGACACAAAAAACATTCATTACAGCAGTAAAAGAGGTGAAGGAAGGTCTCATCGGGCAATTGAAACACACAGAGAGAGAAAACATCCCCCTACCAAATATAAACATTGCCATACTAGACGTACTACATGAATTGACAGTGGATGGACTGGGCAAGACAAAGGCATCCTACATAGACGAGGAGTTGAGAAAACTAACAATAACTCACATACACAAGAACTACCCGGAAAAGGATGGCTACACATTTACACGGATGGATCGGCTACCCCAGGTGAGGGACAAGCTGGGGCAGGCATATATTGCAGAGAGTTTGAGGAATCTCACCCTGCAGGGGAAAATGGTAGCTGCTTTGACGGAGAATTGACTGCTATTCTTAAAGCCCTGTACAAAGTTAAAGACTGCCGCAGTGATAAAATTGTAATTTTAACAGACTCAAAAGCAGCAATACAAGCCATAGTCAACAAGGAAGTGGCAGATTCTGCGGTAAGGCAGTGCAAATTACAAATCCTAAGACTGCACAATGCAAACAAGATAATTAAGCTACAATGGATACCATCACACTGCAATGTATATGGCAATGATAAAGCGGACTTCTTAGCTAAGAAAGGGAGCAAAATGCTACAACAGAGCAAACCGATAACTTACAGCTCAGTTAAAGCCCATGTAAATGCTGCAGTTTCTAAGAAAATTAGACAAGAATGGGTCAAAAAGGGACAAGACAAACCATGGCAGGTGTACACCACGCAGCCAAGTAAACCCAAAAGAATATATGATAGACGAACAGAAACAGCACAGTTCAGGTTGAAGACTCAACATGACCTTCTAGGGAAGCATCTGCACCGAATAGGCGTGTTTGAAACCAGTACCTGCAGATTATGCGGAAATGGTGAACATGACAGACGACATCTATATACCTGTGCCAGTCTGGCAAATGAGCGTGACGCAATGCCCAACGGCATGAAGAAGGAGGAAAGGGAGGCTCGTCTCTATTGGTTGACTAGATCAAGCATGATGGCATCATAGGCCAAATGTGGGCATATGAGAAGAAGAAGAAGAAGAAGTGTTAAATTCAGATGTGTTGGACAAAAAACTTCTATGAAGGAACGTTTTAGCAGGATTTCACTAACAGTATGTCCTGATAACCTACTTTACAACATAATTGTATAAAAAAATTGTCATGTAAGTTTTCTGTCTGGGCATGTAAAATTATCTCCAACATGCCCAGTCGGGCACGTGCAATTGAATAAATTTTGTGAGCTCTGGTAGGGCAATAGTTCAGCATGCTCCCTTCTTGGCTTCTGTCAGCCAAGGGAGGTTGCTGGGCCACTAGTGAACTAGAAAACAAGAGAGTTTTAACTTTTAAACTTGTTCAATAAATAAACTTTATTTTAAATTACCCATCAAGCCTTTGTAGTGAACACAAAGGATTACCCTTAAGGCTAATGGGGTAATGGTCTAATTCTAATGGATAACCTGAATGCATAAAATACCAGTTTCTGTAAGACCAAGAATGCCACAAAACATTGAAAAATTATTAGGGTTGCCGTCGATAATCGAAATATCGATCGATTATCGATATCAGTAATATGATATGATAATCGATTCAAGTATTTTGATATGATATGATATGATTATCGATTTAAATAGTGACATCGATGTTTTCGCGGTTTACCATGCTTAAAAATGCCGCGCTGTCGTATCAACGCGCCGATTGGTTGTCGGAGTAGCCAATCGCTGCTCAAGTATAATGCCACGCCCACCGCCGCCAGTGCGCATGCGCTCGCAGCGCGATACAAGGCGATACGAAAACATCGCCCGGCCCGATTGCGATTTGCGATGTATTCAGTACGGCTCGACGTGTTTGTGGCGTGAACTTCTCTAGCGTCAGTCTGCCCAATTATATTGAATTCGTGATGTTTCTTCCGTCCCAAACCCAAAGAAGATATTTGCCATTACTTCTGACGCTGCCTAACAAGATGAGTCAAGTGTGGCAGTTTTTTATTATTCAAAGAACGACGACGAGGAGGTTGGTGAGGAGATAAGGCTGTGAGCTCGAATGTCGATGAGATCTCGCCACTATCTCTCGCTCGCTAGATGCGCGTACTGTTGGAACACGTAAACAGTGACACCCGATGCAAGTCAAGACGTATTAACAATATAGGCTGTGTAATTGAAATTCAGCCCTCAATTTTATTTTAAACATTCTAATCCTTAATGATCTCTTGTATTAGTGTTACAATTTTGCGTTTTTTCTGCTTCCTAGGCTCAATTTGGAATTTGATATGATAATCGATTTGGGTCTATGATATCGAAATATTTCGATATGATAATCGATTCGATGCCTCCGATTATCGATCACGATTTTCACATCGAACGGCAACCCTAAAAATTATCCTCAATCAAAATAATTATGAGATTGTATCAAGAAAGTTTCATAATATTTTACAGATTTTATTGGAAAAGCTAATTAATTATTGCAGTAGCCTTGAAAAATAAAGAGTAGTGTAAATTAGAATATTCATCATTTTCTTTAGGCCTAGTCAGTTTCATATAGTTTAGTTCCAATAAACTAGTACATCCTACTCATGTATCTTCCTGTGCTGTGTAACATTCTCCAGACATGACTCCCACTATGGATATGTTAAAAGTAAAACCTCTTTGAGAATACACACTGTAAACTAAGAACTATCTACTAATACCTGTGTTCTTCTCATAATTGAGTTTAGATTGGAAAAGAATGGAGAGGTTAGGAAAGAATGGAAAACTTAAAGCCCAGCCTGAGAGGCTGGGGTTGATAACACTTTTCACCTGCTGATGATGACTGCAGCTAGTTTAAAGTTGTTTGTTGATGGGACGAGAGTTGATGTGATAAGAAAAGCGTGATCACAATCATCGTTCCTCACGTAACAAAGATGTTTGCCCACATGTGAGCGTCAGTGTGCAACCTTACCGAGCAGCTGGTAGAACCGCAGTAGGAGGAGTTTACAGTGGAAGTTGGACGGACTAAACGTGAGCGCGTACTCCAGCACGTTGATGGCTTCTAGGAGGTGTTCCGAGGCGCCCGTCACGCACCACACGTCGTACAGAATGTGACACACCAGGATGGCGTAGGGGTCGTTGCACCTACAACAACACACAAGAGTAACGGTACTGTGTGTGTATGAAGGTGAGCCGCCTTCACTGGTACCTCACTAGTACCATGCAATACATACTGTGTTATGCATAGTTTTTGCTGTAGCCCTTCAAGACATCTGGGCATTAAGCTATAACCTACGTGTGTTTGTTTTTGGAGGAAGCCGACCAACAGCTTACTTAAATGCAATCAATAGGTAACTGCACGAGAAGGTACACAAATATAAAAAATATAAAAATAAAAACAGCAGAACGGGAGAGGTGAATGGAACGAAACATCAATAACTGTTTCAAACAGGACGAGAGGAAACATCCTGTATTTCACATGCCCTAGTTGACACACATGATTATGATTATAGGTAGGTCTACAGTAAGTTTAACCAGAACGTGTACTCTGCACCAGCATAGATAGTCATGGCGCAACCTACCCAAACTCCGTGGGATGAGAGACTTCCGCGTTGAAGCGGAACCCGTACTCGTAGTGAGACATGAGAAGCGCGGCCTGGTCTTGCTTCTGCTTCGCACTCAGCGGGTCGTGCATGCCGAGACACCTCGACAGCTGCACGCCCGACACGTGGCGCTGCATCTGGACCTGGGAGCAAGGAAGATACCTTTCAACCTCGGGAGCCAATTACCTAGGATAAGTTTTGATTGGAAATAGGGATGACAAAACCCGACTTTTTTACGACCCGGGTACCCGTCCACATTACCCGCGGGTTACCCGGGTAGTAACACAAAAAAAATCGTGTGGGGTGTCTAATGAACTGTGAAGAAACGCGCTCATCAATTATCGTAATATCTCTGATGACGTAATGGTGTTCTATAAACAATGACGTGCCGATGAAGTAGTATTTCATAATCACGAAAGAGGAACAGCAGCGGGCCATCAAGATAACACTCACGCATCTGCTTTATATCTTGACACGATGCGTTGGCGCGGGGCGTGGGTGGGGGAGGACTGGAGCCCGAATTAGAGTAAACAGGATAAGGAAAGGCAATTATCACCATGGGTGATAGCTTTTAAGTTTTGACTTCTAGCAGATTGAAATCATAAGTGATGTTGTAGTAATTATTTACGCAGTATAATCTCTGGAAGATCGCAAGAGTGTTTAGGCAGGAGGGGAGGGGGGGGGGCATACTCAGCACACTGCACAAGTCAGCGGCATGAACAAAGGACATTATAATTCAAAACAAAAACGCTGCCAAGCACAAAAGATATGAGAAAGCGCATGTTTACATTAGCCTTCCGCCTACAATGTGACACCTCAATTCAGGAACCGGGTTTTACGGGTAAACGGGTAGTGCAAAAACGTACCCGTACCCGACTTCGTCGGTTCTGTCGTCTTCCGTAATTGGAAACCAAACACTGGAGATTACGGGTACACCCAAGTCAATAGTTCAGCCCACATCCCCAAAAAAATAAACTATTTTCGTGTGTTACCCTCTTCACGCGACTAGACCTAATAGCTTAGGATAATTTTGTGAATGGAATGTCCAAGAGCTGTTTAAGAGGACTCAAATAATTATTTCAATAAATTATTTATTTAGGCTATACAAACAGAATGCAAAACTGTTTTTTTGTCTTTCCATTAACTCTTAAAAAGTTATTTCCATTGTCTTACTCAAAGACATTTAGTATGAAGTGATTATTATAATATGTACCAATAAGAGTAGGCCTGCCGGTAACCTAAAACAGAAAGTATAGCCCCGAAGCCCTACCTACCGGTAGTAGGTAAGTGACTAATCAAAGCATAATTGTTGCATACAGAACCTGTTGAATGGGAATGGTTAGTTAACTTCAATAACAAGCCATGTTATGGTGCAGAATCCTACCTGCAGTACGGGATACTCATTGACGTCCAGAGCGACGTACTGAGCTACGTAGCCAATGAATTCTGCTCGTCGGTCCACGGGAATAAGAGGCAGGAAGGTTTTCAGGTCGGACACGCAGCAGGGCTTGTCTCCAAACACCTGGACGTAGCGCATCAAGATGTCCACAATGTCACCTGCAAGAACGTTAGAGGCGTTAGAGAAAACTACCGGTAGTTTAGATGGTGTTTTCATACGGTCTGAAAGTTACTGTAGCCTACAAGGCCTATGAAAAGTTATCATTCACAAGAAAATGTCACTAGAAGAGACAAGAGTGAAATCATGAGGCACACTTAAATCTTACCCAATAACTTCTCGGGGTCCTCGTTCCTATCCTTCATCCTCCTGTACAACTCCATGAAGGCTAGGAACGGTGCCCGGAACGGCCTGGGCGCGGTGTTGAGCGACGAGATCCTATCGAGGAAAGCTTTGCACATCTCTGGAGTGGAGTCTGCGTACGGCTCCTCCTCGCGACCGTCTAGTTCCGCGGGGCGTTGCTTGTACGCACACTCGAAGTAGTCCAGGTAGTACGACCACTGGTCAACGCTAGAGGCGTACAACAGAGCGTCCGTTCGTTGGAGGACATTATTACTTCCAACACATCATAGAAAGCAATCTCAATGTGTAAACATTTAACATGCAATTAAATTAAACTGGTACCTAATAAATAGTAGGATAATTCTAATAGTTCTGAGCATTATATTTTATTAGTTAAGTACCTAGTAACATCTAGGCTTACATCTCAATTACTACTGGTACCAATCACATAAGGATTTATAGGCCTAATCCTAATATAAATTGGGAATGAGAGAACAGAGCCTATCCTGTCATAGCAGTCAATAAGAGTGGGTGATTAATAAATTTAGCAGAACGTGGGTTACCGGCCTATTTGAATGCTTGTGGAGGCATGTTTAAAATAAGAAGCACCTAGGTAGGATGCTACCGTAGCCTACATTGCACCTACCCCTTGTCTGTACCAATCATCGTCTTGAAGATATGATTCGCTTCCCGCCACTTCTCCAGCTTCATGAGCAGCTGGGCCTGCTTCAAAGGAACGCATACGTACGACACCAGCTTCTCCCCGAGAGGGCCAACTATCACTTCCAAAGCCTCTTCATACTTGCCCTAGGAACCAAACAAACTGGCTTTAAATTTAAATTCTATCTTGCACTAGGATTAACTGATTCCAAGCCTACCTTTTTTTGACACATTTTTGTACCTAATTAAAAAAGGATAGTACCTTGGCTTGGAATCAATGGCAAACTTATGGGTAGGCTATTTACATGCTACACTTTTTTGTTTTTTGTTTAAAGAATCTAGGTTTACTTTGAACTTTGAACTTTAACTTTCTAGCCAAGCATTATAAAACAAATTAGCCTAGTGATTAAGATTTGTAAAAAAGAAAATGTAATGTATTAAAAACATGGGAAATGGGAAAACAATAGGCACAGAAGATGGGCATAATGCAGGTAAAACAAATGCTCTGAATAGACACATCAAATCAAATTGGCATCTGTCCCTAAACAAATTAATGGCACTAGTTCAGTTAACTTTAATAGACAAATAACTTTCAGTGAAATATCCTTTGAGTGAGTTTAACTAAGCAAGGCCTACCTGCATCTCCAGTATCATGATGAACAGTTGCACCTCCTGTTCTGCCTCGATCTTCCCTTCGGCCACAAGTTTCTTTACCATCCTCTCCGCCAATGGAAGCGTAATCGATTTAGAGATCTTGTCGTCTGTTTTGTACGCCTGCATTACGACACTCATCACAGCCCAAAAGTAGTACGGATTCTTGGGTTTGATTTTATACAACGCCATCGCAGTCTGTTGTTGTCGTTTGTAATCACACACTCGGACATACGACATGAACAAATGGGTGAGGAGCTCTTCATTGGTTGGGTCTTTCTTTGACGCGGCTTCATAGACTTCACATATCCGCTCGGCTAGAAGTATTCACATTGTAGCAATAACTCTATTGATAAGATTACAAGGAAGAAGAACGAGTATCATGTCATGAGAATGGAGGTGGGCACTGATTGATTACTCACTATGCCTATCACAAACAAGAACTGCCTGATACATGATTCAAACTTTGTGTAAGTAGGCCTATGTAGGCTAGTCTCAAGAAACCTTTGTTAAGTTGACACAAAAACTAGCTAGGCCTACACCTATTGTCTATTTGAACCCACACACACATCTAATTACTGGTAGACCCTACCTACTCTTCCATGTAGGTCTCGATCTAAAGCAAAACCTTGATCAATTCTTAGATTGGTGATAGACTAATAGGTCTACCACAAGGCTGGCCCAAATTTTATAACCTAACCCAAGGATATTTGAACGTTAGGGTGCATTTCAATAAATGAGCACATTCCGCCTCCAAACCAGGGCGCTCCGTACGGACCCAACTTAACCATAAGTTCTGAGTGTAGCCCCTTGGGCATACACTCAGAACTTGAAATGTTTCAATGCATCTAGGTGAGGTCTTGCAACCCCATGCACTCTGGAGTGATGTAAAGGGCCTGTTACACTAGGAAGTTGGAAAAGTAAAAGAGAAAAAGTGAAGAGAAAAAGTAACTTTTTAGAAGTAGAGTTAGCATGTAGCCTAGCTTATGGGACTTTTCCTGTTGCTGTCACACTGGGAAGTCGGAAAGTAAAAAGTGAAAAGTTTTCCAACTTGTCGAACTCTGCTCGACAAGAGGAGAGTGAAAAGTAAAAAGACCTTGAAGAGTTGATCGTGATTGGTTGGTAATGTTGCCATGGACTACAACTTTGGGAATAAGTCGACAGGTATAAAGTCGTCCCTCTGCCTTTCCCGGAGATGTGAACATAAACGCGGCGGTGGATTCGTTTGAAAATGGAAGAAAACCACAAGAAAACATCATCGTATCTTAGTAGGCCTACACACTTTTGCCGCAACAGCACGCCATAGTTTTGCAGGAAGGCCGAGAGGTAGCGCCACGCGCACACTTTTTCTTTTCGTTCAGAAGTGTCCTGTGTGACAGCATCGAAAAGTTCTTTTTCTCTTCACTTTTTCTCTTTTACTTTTCTAACTTCCTAGTGTAACAGGCGTTTAAGGAACCCTAGACTCTGTGTCAACCTAACCTAGGCCCTAGGTAACCTAGCCCAGAGTTCTGTTTAGTAGGCCTAACCCTATTATTAATATAGGCCTACCTAGCCTACTTACGTTTATGCGTTTCTCTATAGCAGATGGTCATAGCCTGTAGCGTTGAGTCGTCGGCAGGAACCTCCGCTCTGACAGTCTCCAACAGTTGTTCACATTCTTCCTCCTTGCCAAGACGTAATAACGCAAGACCTTTGAGAACTTTGGCACATAGGAAGTTGGGCTGCTTTTTGAGAACTTTATCAGCCTCCTGCAAGGCTTTTTTGTTGTTGCCATAATCAAGCCAATCTATTAACAAAATATACAAAACAAATGTGATTTGTTTATTTTTTAGGATTTATGTTTACAACCTCCAAAATGGCCCCACCAGTTACATTCGTCAATAATAGCAATCCTAGTACGAAAATTAAGCTAAAGATTGATTTGTGATCAAAAAAATTGTTTAAGTTAACAATTACGAATATATTTTGGTCAAGTAGAACAGTATTTACCATAAATTGGACGAAGTCTTCTTTCCCCAACACTATTATCCACATGGGTCCTACCGGCCATGTTTGACAACAAATTTCATTTTTTGTCGCCAGAAGGCAGTGCGGTATTTTCATGTACCTACAAGGCGGTGATATAATACCGCCAAAAACAAATTGGTAATCAAGCCATGGATCCATCAAACCATGAGTACTGAAATCCACGATAAAACATGATTAAACATCTAAACCAAAATGATATTTTCATGAAAATGCAAAATAATGGACCTGCTCTGTTCAGGTAAGGTACTGGTTCGGTTGAGAGTGGCCAACTTTTCACCAGCACTTCCACCGAGCCGTACACTCACTTTAAGTAACCTTACAAAACCTTTAACGTCGCTATTTTAAACAAAAAAAACCTTCAAAACCTTTAACGTCGCTATTTTAAACAAAAAACCTTCAAAACCTTAACACACACAACACAGTTACAGTGTTTAAAGTGGCCACTCTCAACCGAACAGTTCCTTTGGTACACTTATAAAATAAGCTTCCCCTGTGTCACCAAGAGTTATTAAATTCAGAGTAAAATATTGTAAGTTTGTTTTCCGTTCTTCTGCAGTTGACGACTTGACATAGTCGATGGCAGACAGTTCTGTTGACCTCTTTGACTGTGTATCCCTTATCCAAGCTTCCCTTTCATAAAGTTAATCCTTACATCAGACGGAGACAGTGTACTCTTCTCACATCGCGGCCTGCTGTAATAACATCGCGTGCGTGGTACATACACACCCTGATTAATTGCAATGCCACCCTTCTGAATCTGATCGGAAGACCACCATAACAACAAAACATGTAGAGAGCTAAGGAAAAAAATGTACAACATATTTATATTTATTGGAATGTTACATAAGTAGCTCAACACACGAACTTGGTCGTCGATTCGATACCTGCCAGTTGAGTGCCATTTGGGCTGAATGCGATTGCCTACGAAATCACAGTTTTTTTTTTTTACGATTTGTACATAAATGCGGTATACCATCGTATTTACCTAAAAGTTGTATAAACGAAAACGAAGCCTTGGAAAAATCTTTTGTCAGGATTGCCGGGAGCGGCCGGTGGGTATCAATACGAAACCTCTTGATTTAGAGTCTCGCGCATTATGTTTGAGTCTGATTGTACTTGTTTGAATTTCTACAGATAAGACAAGATAAGATAAGATTTTACACTTAATACAGACAATTTTCTTTTACAAATTAGTCTAATCTCTGCAGAGATGTGCGAAGAGTGGTATATGAGGCCTATACATTTTGACATACACACAATGACACAAAAGAGTTGTAGGTTAATTGAAAACTATAAACTAGAGAGCTTGATTGTACAATATTGGCCTATCTATCTATTATCTAAACTAAAAGTTAAACAAGAGTATATTGACACTCAAAATGTGTAATACAGTCTAATACAGAACATGACAATATAGACCTAATGGAAATATAGTTAAATTACAAATACAAAGTTGTTCTGAATAAATAGTACGGTTCAACAATAATTGGTACGGTATACAATAAAAGTTGTTCTGCCTAAGTTTGCCAGTTGATAACAATAATTCAGTTTAAATTTGTGTCAGCAAATCAAATTGTAGAGTATGGGCGTGTAAAAATGTTTGTATTGAAGTTTTAATAATAGTGTAAAACGTTACGTGAGATCGAGATGCCATGAAGTGAGTTTAGCCCTAAGATCAGCTTGTTCTCGCAACAATTATATTTTATTGCTCACCGTGGTACCGGTGTATTGAAACTAAAACTAAATAGAAAGCTCGTAAAAAATGTTTGTTAGTTGGTTCGAAAAAGAATTAATATTTTTGTTAATAATTGTGAGTTTCCTGTGTGTAATTAGCTTGCTCTAAATTAGATGTCAAAACTGGCCGTCAGTATTTCGATACTGGTTCCAGCATGCCATGCCGAGCCGAGAGCGATCCTTGTAGATGCTAAACGAGGCCAGTTAGCTGGTTGAGCGGCAGGTAGTCTACCTATCAACTTTCACTTCACTTCGGAAACACAGAAATGTTTACTCAAACCAATGTTAGATTGTCGACCAGAGGTGCGCTTAACAGGAGCAAGTCCTTAAAAACAGGACCCACCCATCTCCCATTTAGAACTTTCAAACAATCGGGGGGGGAGGGGGGGCTTGACCCCAGAAAAATGCTACCTTCAAGGGTATTTTGGTGCAAATGCTATTGATCTGATCTGATGATACACATGCTATACTCATGCTGTCTAGATACAGCCTTAGTTAGGGGTAGGAAAGGAAATGTTCCCGGATACTCAACACATGGCTTGCTCACTCGTCTAACAACGACTTTGTCGGTTTTCTAGTTATAGACGTTAGACATAAAAACGCAAATTATGTTTGGATCATTATACTGACTCCACAATAGAAGAATAATTTTATTTTCACTGTTAGAAGTCTATTTATGGAGGTGGATCTAGGTCCTTATGTGGTCCGCGCGGCACTGTTATGCCTGCTAGAATCCCTTTTAATTCGCCGCTCAGAGGTCAATTTATTTCGGTCCGTCCGTCCGTCCGTCCGTGTCTCTTTTTTTTTTAATTAGGTGTAATGGCCTTTGAAATCTAGGTTCATTTCGGCCAGTTAAGGCCATTCTAGACGCTAAATGGACTTCATTGAAGAATTGCTTTTTGTAACTAATTATTAAAATAACATGTATTATTAGGCTATGAAAAAAATAAAAAAATATTGTCCCTATTTTCGGGGCGTACCGGCTGTTTAATTTGCATATTGCGCCTAATTGCGCTATCAAGTCCAATTTCAAAACGGCTTTTCAGATTATCTTCATTTTTTTTAAATTAATTTCGTCATCTCTTTGTTTCATATATTGAACAAGTTTCGTAAGGTTTTGCGGAGGGATTACAAGTTTATGAATTTTTTTATTTAACCCATTGAGTTGAGTGCTGGGGGAAATTTTATGGGACAAATAAACAAATTCATAACTTGTAATCCCTTCCGCAAAACCTTACGAAACTTGTTCACTATATGAACAAAGAGATGACGAAATTAATAAAAAAAAATGAAGATAATCTGAAAAGCCGTTTTTGAAATTGGACTTGATAGCGCAATTAGGCGCAATATGCAAATTAAACAGCCGGTACGCCCCAAAAATAGGGACAATATTTTTTTTTTTCATTTTTTTTTCGTAGCCTGATACATGTTATTTCAATAATTAGTTACAAAAAGCAACTCTTCAATGAAGTCAATTTAGCGTCTAGAATGGCCTTAAGACGCAATAATTACGATTTTCGTATTCGAGAGATGAGTGGTGATAGATGAAGGGTGAAGGACAATTACAAAAAACCCATGCCTTATGCGGGACTCGAACCCACGTCCCTTGGGGGCCGTATTCCTCGGACCTACGCCCTAACTGAATACGCCACCGTGGACGGCTGTCTGTGTCTTGTCTCAGGATAAAAATCGAACCTGAACCGACCTTTTGCCCTTCAACAAGGATGAAACACTGTTTATAGTGGCCAGGTGGGCGAGAAACTTGAATCCCCATGTGCCCGGCACCCCCACCAATACAATAATGCAGGCTGGAACTAGTGAGGAACTAATAAAACCAAGACTCTTAGGACCGGGAAGATATAATTAAACACAAACACACGAACAAGAACCACGGTCAGAAAAATAAATCACTTACCAAAAAGTGCGTAAATTTTCGGAAGCTCCGCTTCCTTCCTCAGACGCGAGGGACTTATTTTTCTGACCGTGTTATTGTTCGTGTGTTTGTGTTTAATTAGTGAGGAACTATTACGGTAAGTTCTGCTAACTATTTTGGGTACCCCTGTTTGTTTCCAATTACAAAAGGGATCCGAGCAGGCATTGTGATCATGACTTTTGTTTTGAAACAAGCAGGGGTGCCCAAAATATCCGAGCAAGCATTGTGATAATGACTTGTAATTTGAAACAAGCAGGGGTGCCCAAAATATCCGAGCAGGCATTGTGATCATGACTTTTGTAATTTGAAACAAGCAGGGGTGCCCAAAATATCCGAGCAGGCATTGTGATCATGACTTTGTAATTTGAAACAAGCAGGGGTACCCAAAATAGTTAGTAGAGCTTAACGTCTTCACTAATGGTGGAGATGCCGGGCATATGGAGATTCAAAGCCCAAGCCCCATCTCCCCCGACCCCCTTGGTCACACATAATAACAATTTTTATCCTGATACAAGATACAGACAGACAGACGGTCGGACAGAAATATAGAGGCGCTTCGCTCCCTAATTCATGGACCCCCGAGCCGCGAATGAAAGGATTCTAGCAGGTAGTGTCGACAACCTAACACTGGCTTGAGGTTTTCCCTGTCCTCCAAGCATCTGTCACAGACAGGGCAAATAAGCATTAGACGTTCCATCCCTCCCGCCTCTTCTCACTTCTCATTTACCCTGTATCATAGGCCTAGGAAACGGGGGGGGGGGGGGGGGGGCAAAACTAATGTAAGTTAAATAATAATTCCAGAATTTCCGTAGTTAATATGCACATACACTTATACAATTCGACAGTCACCTTGGTAAAACGAATATGTTTGCTGTATTCTTCGTCATTACATCAAAAACTAGGTTGAACTTTACTAAAATGGGCAACTTCACGTTCATTTTTTGAGTTTTTAGATCGCAGATAGTTGCTGTAAGCAATTGTTTACAGAGTTCGACTGCAGTCGAAGTATAGGTGAATAATATTTTCGACTTCAGCTAAAGGGCCTCCGGCGGATGGGGCTTTGCCCCAGACCCCAGCTTCCGCCCACAAAATCTGCTAATAAATTTGCCCCCCCCCCCCCCCATTTCAACACGTTTTAACGCACCTGCCCTGTACCTTGCCTTGCCTGAATGGGGCAGCAGATTGCCCCTAGCCAAGAGTTTCCTATAAATAAATGTTATTGTTATCAAATACTATCAACTAGGAAACGCTCAGTTGGACGCGTTGATAAGCGAGCACGTGCTATAGCTAGACCCACATTGCACATTTTTTTATATTTTTAAATTTGCGACGTTCGCTGTCCACAGGGCCATGTATCCAAAATTATTTATTATTGCCAAGGTATTTGGATATAAACCCGTGTGTAATCCTAAAATCCACCGCCATCTAGAGAACCTGACTCCTTGGGTAAACTATTTAAACTCTTTGTTGACAAATAATAGACTGCTTCCTCGAAAGTATTTTGATTACTTCTAGGTGGCAGTGCATTAGAAACTTCGCGCGTCTTTTCGTTGCCATGGCAACGTTACTTTTGTTATAATGTAATTTCCATCTACACTACTTATCGGATCAAAATAAAATTAACATATTCGTGACCGGACGGACATTCTAAATGATTTGGCTATCTCAGATTTTGTCGCCGTTTAGTTTGAAAAAAAAACTTTCGATTAACTTTAATGTAACTTTTTAACTTTTTGAACGATTTTGCCACAAAACTAATGGCATTCAATCGAGAACGAAGCTTGCGGATGGTCAAAATTTCAACTCGATCCGAGCCTCCGTTCGAACGTTATGGCGAGACATACAAACAAAAAAAAAACAAAAAAACAAAAAACAAAAAAACAAAAAAACAAAAAAAAAACAAAACCAGTGACTAATTTTTCCGGCAGAGTCAAATGGAAACGCTCGCTTCGCTCGCTTAAATATAAAATAAATAATATACAAGTTTTAAGAAATGATCTTCGTGTGCATTGTAGTCTATTAATATTGCAATGATGAGTAGTGAAATTGCACCATAAACAATACAACAATGTATATGTTATTAGAGTGCAATTAACCCATCGTCTACATACGGCTTGAACTACATGAGAATGGTGTCCGTGTGAGAACGCGACACCTTCCAACACTTGATCTCCATGTCTTGTCTGAGAAGATTCCCAGCTGTTGTTAACACGCGTGATTCTAGCGTGTAAGACAAGGAATAATTGTTCTTATAACGGTAGGCAGGGCTGGGAGGGTCAGATGTGCATGGGTGAAATCACCGGCCATGAACAGAGAATACGATAGCTGTTTTAACTATTAAATGTATTTTCTATTTTAAAAGATAAACCGTTTAAACGTCGCCTCAAGATTGAATTGTAAACGATCTGCCATTAATTACTATTATTTGGATTTTAGAGCTAATCTCCCTGAGGTAATTACTCATTAGCATACGTGGCGACGTCGAGCCGACTGCTCCCGAGTCTGCCCGAAGGTAGAGCCCGACCGGCGGCGACGTCGAGCCGACTCTTCCCGAGTCTGCCCGAAGGTAGAGCCCGACCGGCGGCGACGTCGAGCCGACTCTTCCCGAGTCTGCCCGAAGGTAGAGCCCGACCGGCGGCGATGTTGGGCACAACGCCCCCGAGTCTGTCCGAAGGTAGAGTCCGACCGGCAGAGATGTTGGGCACAACGATACCGCACTTGGATGGGTCGCAGATGTCAGTACAAACAAGTCAAGAGGTGTATGATTCCAGTGTATGGAGGTCCTCTCCTGTCGCGTATCGTCCGTCCTCTTCAGCTGCCGCCCTAGAATGTTATGCGATAATAATTAATATTTAATTGCTTTGTTGAAAAGCTATTTATAACATTTAATGGGTTGTCATCGCCTCTTGCAAAATACTTGATGTTTTCTCTTTATTTTCGTGAGATGATGGTAATCATAGATAATAGCACGTTGTATAAATCTAATTCCAAGCAAAGGCAACACGATCACTGTGGCGTTGAAGGATGAGCACACTCTTGCATTTCAAAATCGAAAAACATAGATGAGCATCAGGTAAACACTGAATAATATATTATTTGTGTGAAAGTCTTCTCTGCGTATCTGATGAGTGTCCACATTCTGTTATCGGCGGGAAACATCCCAACGCCCAAGGTGGCTGGGTCTCCGCCCCTGACTTGATACTGGGCTGTTATCTGAGAGAAAGAAGCGATGCTAATCGAATAATAACAACAGACAACTTCTCCCCTAGGGCCAGACTCCCGCGAGTCGCGACGATAAAGAAACGTAGTTTTTTATCAATCTCAAAGATGTTGGATGAGGATTATAGGATGGGATGCTATAGCCCGGTTCTTTGCGATTTCATTATAACGGGCCGTGAAGAATAATTCTGGATCGAGGCTCCTTATTATTAACACCCCCCCCCCCCCCCCCCCTCCTAACAGATACTTCAACATCACGTGGCTGTCCACCATCCAGATGTTAATTTTAAAAACGCATAAGCTTTAACGCAAAGACAATCCTTTAAATACCAATTATCTATCCTGACACGATTAACACTCAATTCAAGTCCAAAAAGCCAAAGCCAAAAACAATCAAAGGTTTTAGTAAAAATCAGATTTCCTGTAAAGAGCTTATAGGCTCGTAGTAGGAAAACAGAAAATTGTGACCGAACATGGCTAAAATAAGCGAAAGAAAAGGATCGAGGCTGAGTGGCCATACCAACATGTTATGTTGTTATTATGTTATGTTATGTTATTGTTAAGCACAGGCACGGGGCATCCAAGACAGGGAGCGAAGCTGCTTATCAACAGATCATCAAGGAAGAATACAAACATGAAATAAGTCGCCTTGAGTTTAAAGTTTTGGTGGAGGTGCCGGGTAGCAGGGTTCGCGTCTTGTTCGCGCATTCAAGCCGGCGCAGTCATACATCTTTATGGTAGGACCGCTCCCCGTTTACCCCCAGGATCACCAAACACTTTCTGTACCATCCTTGTGCAAGGGAAACGCCAACAAGGAGACGCCCATGTCAATTAGACGTCGTGTTCGGTTTAAACGTGAGACGTGACACACGCACAGACGGACGGACAGAAAAGTAATGTTAGGTGCTTCACTCCCTAAGGTATATTCAAAATTCTTGTCAATTTCTCCCATATCAAGAGTTTTAGGTGGTGGGCGAGAGTGTACCTGCTACTCCACTAACTATTTCACCCCCCACCCCCACCACCCCAGGTAAACCCCCTTGAACTTGACTCTAAGAGTCCCTGTGTGTCCCGTCCGAGGAAGGGGGAGAGTGTACCTCCGAAACCACCAACTATTTCACCCCCCCCACCCCGTCCCCTGACGATAACCCCATGAACTTGACTCTATCGATCACAACAAGAGTGAAACCCTCCCACGGACTTCTCGTGACCGGTGCACGAACGTGTTTTTTAGTAAGAGTCCCGCAACGGCCAGCTAAGCTCTTGCTCGCTCAGTCGGTCCCTGGTCTCCGCGCTGAACGGTTGTGCCGCGCCTCACGGGATGTACCCGACGTAAACACAGACACCGCCTCCACCTCTAGTGTCGCGTGTGACAACAGCAAGGTGAGTGTCCCCTACACACAGAGGGTAGGGTGCTTGAGAGCTGCTAGACCTAGACACACACACGTCAGGGTCCGCTCTCTCAGGTGACTTATTGATCTCATAACGGGAACGTTTCTCGGTCAAGGTGCTGGGTATTCATAGCTTCAGCTACCTAACAGTATCACCCGAGTGAGTGGATAGTGTTGTTGCTAGCCTCATGTCTTAACGTGTTGGAAACTAGAGGTGATTGATGAGAGTAAAGTGAAGGAAATCATCACAAATATGTCTTGCTCGGGACTCGAACCCACGTCTTTTCAAGTCAAACATTTCGGACAGGCCCCGCATCAGTCTAAATCCACGCACGCGCACTCTAAACTTATGGGACTTCATTTATAAAGTATTTTATTTTAACGAGATCACAGTGGTAGAACGAACGAACGACGTGAGAAACTAGGGCGCTTCAACCGGTTAGGTCATATTGCGCCGCCTGTGAATGAAAGGAAATGAGAAGAGTGAATGCAGGTATGTTTGATGATTAGATTGTTTTCTAAGTGTATAAATAACAAAATAAATTGATGATGAAGAAAGTAATAGCAAAATAAAAGTTATGTATGTAAATGAAAATAAAGAAAAGAAACAAATGTGTAAGATGTGAATTAAATTTTGTTAAATAGATTACAATGGATGAGAAATTTAGAAAGTTTGTCGCCGTTATCATATGATAGAAGTTCTTCATATGATTGGGAGAGATCAAATTGCGTGCGCAATGCATCATATTTGGCACATTCTGCTAGCATATGATGCACGGTTAAAGGTACATCACATGTGTCACATATGGGAATAACCTTTTCTCTGGTTAAGAGATATCCGTGTGTAAGGCGTGTATGGCCTATACGAATTCTAGACAATACCACCTCTTCTCTACGTGAGAGTCGAGACGTAGGTGGACGAATTTTGTTAGTCAATGTGGGCATCACACTATGCAATTTGTTATTTTGCAACACATCCCACGATGCTTGTCGCAAATCCAACAATCTTTGCTTGTATCCACTCTTGACATCTGGAACGGGAACTAGATTGAAATCAACGTCGCGACGCTGGGAAGCTTCCTTAGCAGCCCGATCAGCGTGTTCATTTCCCTCTATGCCCACATGTCCAGGTATCCAGCAAAACTCTATTATATATCCCTTAGAGGTTAGTTTTTCTAAATAGAATTGGATGTCTTGTACCAAATGATGACTAGAATACATGAGTTTTATAGCTTGAAGTGAACTTAAGCTATCTGAACACAAAAGGTATTCTCCACAACGACAGCGTAGAATGTATTTAAGAGCTTCACGGATGGCGAATAACTCTGCAGTGAAAACTGAACACACGTCGCTTAGCCTGAAACGTTCAGTTAAGGTGGAGCAATAAAAGGCACTTCCAACCTTGTTGTCAATTTTGGAGCCATCTGTGAATACCAAAGTAAACCTTTGATGTTCATGGCAAATCTTTCTAAAGTTAATTTTGAATACACTATCGCAAGTAGAGTTTTTATCAAAACGACAAAGGTCAAATATAATAATCGGCTCTGGTGTAAACCAGGGCGGGTTATTGCTAAATATAGTGGGGCGCTGCTCCCCTGCCTCTGAAGAGAAACCACCACTGCCACTGAAACACAGTGGTAGAGAAATAATAATCATATTGCGTAAAACACTTTATTTACAAGTTTCGGTCATCCGCGGTGGCTCACGCGGTTAGGGTCCGAGGCGTCAGACGTGGGTTCGATACCCGAGCAAGGCATTGCACTAGATCCTGATTTGTCACACTTAGGGACATTCGTCTCGAATAGTCGATCAATAAACACTCATAAGTTTCTAGAACTAAAACGTTACCATGAGTAGTGTTGTTGGTGTCATCACATAATTATAGGTAGTTTCTTCTAGTAAATGAACGCGGGCGAAAGAGGGTCAATAATGAAATACATAGTTGCAAGCGTTCAAATAACTTGTAACAACAAACAAACTATTCATACGCCGTAAATTTATAACATTAATAATTGGTAAAATCAAGAGAAAATTGATAAAATCGGGGTACTTCGAATATAAAAAAGGGCAGATATTCTATGAGATCGTATCAGTTGTGCCTAATAGGTGACCGGTCATACTTCCGGCAGTTCAGTACTTGACCAGAGCACAAGTTAGTGTGAATCATACATTCTTAGCACCTGAGTATTATAGCCTTGGATCACCCGGCTTCAAGTTTGTATGCCCATTGTCCAGTAGACCAACAACACTGTAGCACGTAGGTACTTAGCATATTATAGGGTTCAGCTACACTATATTCGTTTAAACAACCAGTTTAAATATTAAATTGAGCACATTAAAAGAAAATGCTTTCTTTCTTTACCAAGCCAAGCGTTTTACTAGCGACGGCAACGCAAAGCCACACGCAAGGGCGGTGTTAAAACAATAGGTGCATGCGTTCAATTGCACCTGAAGACAATTGGTGTCACTTCTCGTACTAGGCGGTTGGTCCTACGCAATGCGTGGGTCCGTTCCGGTAGAGTGCGTGCTCTAATGTTCCGCCGACAAGTGGCAGTTGTACGCATTATCTCAACTTTATATTGCAACCCACAGCTTCAGTCTTCTCCACCGTCCAAGTCTAACTAAAGACCTTACTGACCTTTCGGTCTTGGAGCTGGAGGTGTAGCTCACAACTCAAGAGATCTACACTATTGTGACGGTCGCCATTTGCACCTCCAAACATGGATTTATATTTTAAAAGGGTGTGAAACGGGTCATTTCGCCGCGTCGCGTGTTTCTGTTTACACTTACTATAGTGTGTGAGTTTGACGTTTCGGAACCACTGTGGGTTCCATCTTCAGGGCGACTGATATTGCTGAAAGTACGTTTTCTCGTTGCCTCTCTCGTTCGGGATCGTGTTTGAATGCCTTGACCAATGGCTCAACGAGGTTTGAAACAAATACGACACAGGCCATGTTTGATTGTGCAGAACAAGATATCAACACCGCTATAAAGTTGGACTAAACATAACACGAAAATGAAGGAAGCAGGTTCATCGATAATAGAAACATTATAAAGAGTATAGTTATTTAGAGAGAGTTTTTGTTTTAGGGGGGGAAAGAGATTATGTCAAGAGTGCGGGTGTGTGTGTGTGTGGTAGTTGAGCAATAAAATAAGGGCCCATTAATAATGTCAACAACTATAATTCCTTGTTTTATATTTATTTTGTTTTAAATGCAATGTAGATTTTACAAATCTGAGATCAAATACCCTCTTCCCTAGCACCGTACACTCGATCCAATGAGTTTTCTCTCAAGATCGAGAACCACCTTGTTAGAGAGAGAGAGACCTCCTCGCAGCCCTTATCCTCGTCATCTCAACGGTTCGCGCACACCAACTCCCACGAATACGATTAACTCCTTGTGGCATTGTCAACATGACTCTTAACTATACCAGGTAGTTATTAAACAATTAAAACAACAAACTATGTGACTACGGCGCCATGACAGACACGGAAGGCACAAACTCTTTGTTCTTCTGTTGGGTGAGAAAGTTACGCCATCGATATAAGTCGAGCAGGCTAATCAGATCGCGCCGAGTAAGCCGGTGGAGGAACCCAGCTGTTATACCGGGCGTCAGCAAGCCGGTGGAGGAACCCAGCTGTTATACCGGGCGTCAGCAAGCCGGTGGAGGAACCCAGCTGTTATACCGGGCGTCAGATTATTAAAACATCAAAGAAAACAAGAAATTACCAAAATATACGTTTTGGACTTTTAAAAACCAATCCAAAATATACGATATTCATTAATTTTCAATTTCTATTTGGTAAAGCTTCAGGGACATAATGGCAGTTTCGGGCAACTATGATGTCAGTCGACCGTGGAAACAGGATTTGAAAAACCGTACTGTACACAGTCTTCAGTTCAGCGGTATCTTGAGAGGTTCCGCAATGCAGACCCCTCCCTTCCCTCAGGCAACGTGTTGATAACCTTGGAAACCAATCTCTAGCCGATCACAGAGAGCTGAGACACGTATCACTCACTGCCTCTTAGACGATTATCAAGCACAACAATCGAAAGTTGTAGAGGACCGGGCCTCTGTTCTGTACCAATGTTTTCCATTACACTACCTTGTTCTTCGGCCGAAGACGCCCTCCATGCCACCGTTATGGCCATCCAGCAGACCCACAACAATCGAACCACTGCCTTCAGTTTTTACTATTGCCCTCAAGTTTATACCATCCAAGAACAAATCCAGACAACAATCTGAAAGACAATTACACGATCAAGTTCAATGGTGACCAGAGGCAGTGAACTAGAACCTAGACGACCCTGGAAACCTGGCGATCTTTGTCTTCAACAACCTGTCAATCCCCTTCTTTGTTTCACCGTGGAGTTGTTGTAGTGGTAACCTCCGTGGTCTTACCGAGTCTCGTCTGACCAGCCCTACAAGGCAGAGAGACAACAGTGGCGAGGAATACTGAGCAGGTGGATGTGGTTCGACTCCCGACGCCGTTGTTCATTAGAGTTGCACAAAGCGAAGAGCCACTTAAATCCTTGTGAGGCCAACCCTAGAGTACGCTAGTGCGGCATGGGATCCTTACAGAGTAGCCCTGGCTAGCGGGGTGGAAGCAGTGCAAAGAAGGGAAGCCAGAAGAGAAATGAATAAAGGGAAAACTTGGAAGGAGGAGGTAGTTAATGGGAAGACAGTAAGAATTTACGAAAGTGTAGCATAGGGTGGGAGAAACTTGAGGATAGAAGGAGGAGGGATCGGATGAGTAAATTATATAGGATCTCGAGGAACCATGAGGGATGGGGCGAACTCAATAAGGGATTAACTAGAGCCACATACCAGGCTAGAGGGGATCATGGATGCAAGTATGAGAGGGAAACTTATGTCAGATGTGGCAAATACTCCTTCATGGCAAGATCAGTGGTTGAGTGGAGTGGTCTCGGTGAGGGGATAGTGGGAGAAAAGAACCTCAAAGTATTTCAGTCCAAGCTCAAGCCTAAACTACTCCAATGGAGCCTAAACTGCTGATAACGGAAGACCAAAGTATACATGAGGAGGATGAAGATGAGGGAACAGGCTAAGGAGGTACCGTAGTGAAACAGAAGTAAGAGAAGAAATACAAGGATAGCAATGAAGGAAAATGGACGTCGAAAGGATTTCGAAGATTAAGGAGACAAAACCTGCCACCGATCTATGATCAACTGCAGGAGAGAGACAACAACAACAACAACAACAACAACAACAACAACAACAACAACAACAACAACAACAACAACAACAACAACAACAACAACAACACGGGGAGGTTTTAACTTTTAAAGGCGAGGAGTTTCGGTTTCGATGCCAAACAGCTACACATCGCTGAATGTCACTATAGGGAATTTGCAGGGGATATTATTTGCGACTCGCGACGATTGTAAAACGTAAATCAAGAGTGGATATTTTGTCAAGAAGATTAGATTACTTTAAACTTAGAATGCTAGAATGCTGAAAGTGAAGCTAGTTGTCCCTGGTCTGTGGGAAACACGAGACAAAGAACATTCTGCGAGGGAGCTGGTTACAACACCTCCAGCTCCAGCAAGCGGTCACGGGCCACGACGCCCAGTGAGTTCTAGCGACGAGACGGTTTACATAGGAAGAGTGGCCGATGAGTTTTCTAACTCACTTCCAAACGAATCACTCGAATTGTTGGTTGAATGAGTAGAGTGTAGGTAGGTCCACGTCCAGCTACCCTCTCGGTCGTGCAAAGTAAAACCAAGCCGGGTGGAGTCTACTTAGACACAGTTATTTCTCATGAATATTGTACTTTTACGATTTTTCCCCGATCTATATGATTGTGACATTTTCGTAAAATGTTTGGCCCGCGACTGGGCAAACGGCTAATCCGATCTTGATGAAACTTTATGGGAACGTTTAAAATCAATGATTTTAGGGACAATCGATGAAATATTTCTCATAGAAATCGTTCTTTTAGGTCAACGATAATCAACCATAAAAGCTCATCCATCAACGCGACTGGAAAAAGCGTTAGCAAAGCGAAATAGTTCGAAGGGTATGGGAGTACCCAAAAGAGGGAGTTCCATCTGTAAATTAATCTGTCGTTGGTGGAGGTGCCAGGTAACGAAGAGGGAGAATATGCTAGCCTCGCCCACCAAGGGTAACTAAAATCATGTAGCATCCGTGTTGAAGCACAATGTCATGAAACGCGTGTCAATCGTCGCGATTGTTTTTTATCGTGGGACAGACGTGAAACACGCACACAAATGCACACACGCACACATACACACATGCACCGACTTTGAAACAAAGGCGCATGAGGGATGTGATTTCCTCGGAAATTCTCTTACTGTAAACTCTGGTGATGTTTACAAATTCAATAAAATGATTTCAGTTATGCTTTGAAATATTAGTTGGTACATAATATTACATCGCTTTTCCTCGTTTGTCGTCCAACTCAATGCCAATGGTCGTATCGTATATGCATTTGTTGTCGAGTGAGTGTTCTTCCCATCCAAGCTCTTTGCAAACCTTCTTTTGTTTCACACAACAATGCAGCGACGGAGAAAAAATTAGTGAGTAATTTGAGTGAGTTTTGTTGTCGGTTTATGTTATAATTCGCTTAATTCTCGGAATTCTTTGAGGCTCGACGAAAGGTAGAAGACGGCATAATCGAAAGAAGTTACTCAACAAAGGTAATAACATCGCAATTTGTAACAAATGAAATCATTATTGATCAGTTGTTTCGCCTTTGAAGTGTGAATTATGCTGATGTAGGCCCTACACAATGAGTGCGTTCCGATAACTGCTGGCTCTACTGGGAGCACAGTAAACACCAGTGCTAGCCTGCGCTGTCAGTAGGCCTAGAAAACGGAATGGTTCCCAGTAAAAGCATCCAGCACAAACACTGCAGCTGTCAGAAAAATAATCGTTCAGTCAATTTAAAACATTATATTAACTATTCAGGGTAAACGTGAAGAGAAATAGGAAGATTTCACGTTTATTCTCGATTATCGGTTTAATAAATAAATTATTCTCTTGGCGGAATATTTAAAGCCGTCATCTAGCCTAGGCCTAGGCCTAGAGTCATCGGCCCATTAATTGCAAGCTATGAATTAAAAAAGAAGTGTAAGCTCGCAAATAAATATTCTTAGCTCATTCCGAATTATTATTGTCATTTTCAGTCCACTACAATATTGTAAATCTCATTTTTTCTGGACAAATAAAGCAATTTATTAACTTTGGAAGCAAACTGACATTTCAACGCCGCCATGACACTAGCTGGTTTACTGGCGATACTGAGCGAAAAACCTCCAGCACTTTCAGTTACTGAAGGCGCTGGGCCAGCAATTTACGGGACGCTCAGCACACTGCTGACAGCAGTTAACGGAACGGGTCCAGTAAAGCTGGCAGTACTCTCAGCAGGTAACGGAACGCAACCAATGGCAATGGCATTAGTAAGCTTTGCGTAGAAAGTCATTGGACGTTTATATACGCCAACTTCTTCAGGTTTGCTGGTTATTATGCGTTTGATTGTTATGCGATGAGGGCATCTTTTCATAATAGAAACATGATTATGTATGTGAGACAATTCAATGTCGTAGCCTCCTTTACGGGCGCGTCTCCACCTATTTTAGAGCGGACGATAGGCTTCCAAATGCAAATCCCAAGTCACCGCCTCCTTTAGTGACTACGTGAGATATTGTCACGTAGCTAGGAAAACCTTGGAACTGTCTCTGGCATTGTACATTCCCAGTCGACGACAATCACTATGATTAAGCCGAGAAACAGAACATTTTTAGACCATCGCGCCGCTCACTGACGGCCACTTCCTCCTCCGCGGAAGAACAATAGCCATACAGGGAGACCCCCTACAGTATTTTAGGTAACAATAATTATTCCACTTATTCGATGAACCATACAACATAAAAAGTAAAACGAACATAAGGTAATACTCACGCCATAAAATGAAATAAGGAAGACAATGGCCAAGTGGTCCTTCCACAATGGATTTCCGTTTGGTCGCAATGCCCAATGTAAAGCCACTCACTCGTCAGGCATTTCCTTACACATTCATTTCTTCTGTATATCGGGCTTTTCTATGTGACATTATTTGTTGAATATGTAACAGAATTAGGTATCCAGCTCGATGCGGTAGGTCGCAGATTCGATACTCGCCACCGGCAATCCTGTCCTTGATAAGAGGTCCGGGGTTCCCCAGGGTATATTCTATTCAGTATTCCTCCAAAAGGCGAATGTCGGAACTGGGTCATCGTAAAAAGTTCTTCGGACATTCCCTCCCTGGAGTTCTACAGTCCCTGATCAAGGTTCCTATATAGGCCTATAAATTGATATTAAACACCTATTGTAGGCCTACAATATAGGTGTTTAATATCAATGGGCCTATACCCCAACGAAGTGCATAATAGTATCCTTGGGCCTATATATATATAAACAAATCTTTAAGAATAGTAGCAGTTAAACCAGGTAAGTAGGCCTTCTAGATTCGATAGCAACCGTCAGTAGATCCGCCATCTTCAAACATCGTCAACGTCGTGAATCTGATACCGGTTTTCACTCACTTCGATATTTTTTCTCCTCAATTCAAGAATTACTAATTACAATAATATTCTAGAAATTGAGAATTATACGTTTCCATTCACTTCCTTGTAATATAAAAACTGTTGTAACCTAAGTTCACAGTCGTCGTAATTCCACATCCCATCATGCACCATCGAGCAACGCTCTGCATGAGGAAGCCGCGCGGTGAAGTGAAGTGGGTACGAGACGAGGGTATTCCTTGGCGAGGAAGAAAATACTTTACACGACTGTATGATTGTATAGTCACTGGTTAGCCATTTAAAATAGATTGTAGCAAAGCAGCTCCTCTACATGCTTTACTATCCGTCTGTGCGTATGTCACGCGTCTCACGTTAAAACCGAACACGACGTCCGATTGACATGAGTTTTACACCTTCAACAAGGATGATACAGAATGTTGTTGGTGACCATTGTGTTTAGTGTGCTGTGCTCCTTCATACAAGGGTGGCATGTTTTCAACCGGCACCTACACCAAAGTGTGGAAAACACTTGTATGTGTGTTTCCTTCTTTGACAATAATTTGTTGGTTTAGTTTAGGTCACTCCTATCTTGGGTACTCCCCGGGTAGCCGATGATATATGGGAGATGGTAGGAGACTACTGGAGGTACTGTTGTTGATGGCCACTCAGTGGGTACGAGGCACGGCACTAGCGCGCTACTGAGCCCGACCTAAGTGGAGCATGTACATACATCAAGGAGGTGCATGGTGACCCTATGAGAGGTCACACATCACTGGTCGGGAAACTAGACCTGACAGTCAGGGAGCGGAACTCTCAATCCCTGCGTTCCTGAGTATTCCAGTATAGCACGCATCAGTCATCTTGGTGTCATTCAATACTCTTATTCATCGCGAGGCGCTAATTAGACAGAGTACCCCGGGGTTTACCAACTTGATTGACTAATAATTATCGTATTTAGAGTCGACCCACTCAGTCATATAACTGATTTTCAGTGGGACTTAAACCAGTTACCAAAGGACCAGCACACTGTGGCCCTATACGCAATCGACGAGTGAGCATACCAACCAAAGATAGATTTAATAGTAGGAATCATAGCAATCAGTGTATGAACAGTCAACACCCGTGATTCAACTGCCATAATCAACAAGCTGATTCGAACCTTTATAGCTTACATTCAAATTCCAAAGACGATAGAACTGATACTTGTCCATATACTACGATCGACCCTGATTCAATCGCGTATTGGAACAGAGCCTAACCACAGATCAACGATCCTACGCATCTGTCGAGGGTGAAGATATGGATCTTCAGAAAAGTGCGTGCTAGGGTATTGAGCCGCGCCCCCGAGACAAGTGTCTCGTGCGGATCACTTGCTCTGCCTTGTGGGGGTAGAGCGTCGCGTCTCGTCCCGCTGAAAGGAACGGCCACACCCAGGATACGGGCCCGACTACTCAGACATCCTAGGTTATTGCCCACCATACGGAACAACAAGGAAGTTTAGCATAGATCTACATACACTACACATAAAACACAAGATGCCATGTCTGTTTCTAGAAAGTCGGTTCAACGCAGATTCCAGTCCATTGATAATTGCATAAATCAAAAAGCTTAGAATGTACCAGGTAAACGTTACCGCTAGTTAAAAACAAATCAATCGGAGGTTCAGTGAGGTGTCGCGTATGCCAGCGGCTAGTTATTGAAAGATAAACACTGACTAAATGATTTCGTAAGCCATAAGCGATGTTGTCCGAGGTTAAGATTGCGGAGCTAGAAGGAGAGGAGAGTAGTAAAGAGCACGAAAACCGGAACAAGTACGTGGTCCCGCATATCTCGACTCGTTGAGTTAGGGACGGTCGGGTTGTCCCAGCTTGGGCCCGGCATGGCCTGCGGATGGAAGGAGCAGGAGTCTCTCTGCGGCGAGGGTCTAGAGAGGCATTTTTAGAAAGAGAGACCAAGAAAGTCTGTTCCCTCAATAGTCATGACAAACGTGGCTATCTGGTACGCACACAAGTTTGTCCGTAGGTTGCCGCTGACATGGCAGCGGTGAAAGGACATGAGGAAGTGGCTCCACTCGCCGCCTCATGGTCGTCTTCGTACCATTAGGCACTCTTGCTTTGAGAGAAGAGAGGAGAGAGAACGAAAGTCTGTTCGCTCAAAAGTCAGACAATCTGAGCTATCTGTACGGCCGGACCACAGTATTTCCGGTAGTTGGCCCGCGATGACAGGCCAGCGGCGTGGGAAGTAGAGTGAGAGAACTGCTCTCCCGCCCATGTCGCTTCGTGAGCTTTAGGCGGACACTTGCTTTGAGAGGAAAAGAAGGCCACACGAAAGTTGTCCGTCAAATATTTCATGGGACATGTGAGTCTTGTACGCCGGCCACCTGCTTTGCGAGGTGGGGAGATGAACCAAGCGCGGGAAGTGAGCAGTGAGGAAGTGGCTCTACTCGCGGCTGCAGGGCAGTCCAGTTGTTGGACTTCTTGCTTGAGAAGAGAGGGAGAGAGGAACCACACGAAACGTCTGTTCCGCTCAATAGTCATGCATCGTGTTTCTTGTACGCCACACACAGTTTTGCCGGTAGGTTGGCCCGAGAGACAGCAACGGCTGTGATGAATAGCAGTGAGGAAGTGCTCTACGCCGGGCATGGTCTTCGTACGCTATTAGGCACGTTCTTGCTTGAGAGAGGGAGAGAGAAGGACCACAGGAAACGTCTTGATTCCGGTTTGGTCTCTAAATAGTTCCTTGAATAAGAACGAATGAGCGTTTCTCAATGTCAAATGGCCCGACCGACCACAGTTGTCCGGTAGTTGGCCGCTCACGGACATGCGCGGTGAGAAGTGAGCAAGTGAGAGGCTCTCACTCGCGCTGACGTCTTCGTACGCTCATTAGCGCACTTCTTGCTTTGAGAGAGAGAGGGAGAGAGAGAGACCACACGAAACGTCTGTTCCGCTCAAATAGTCATGACAAATCGTTGAGCTTATCTTGGTACGGCCGGACACACAGTTTGTCCGGTAGGTTGGCCCGCGATGACATGGCCAGCGGCTGTGAGAAGTGAGCAGTGAGGAAGTGGCTCTCACTCGCCGGCTGCATGGTCGTCTTCGTACGCTTAGGCATTTGGCTTTGAGAGAGAGAGAGAGAAAAGCCACGAAAGTCTGTGCTAAATCATGACAAATCGTTGAGCTTATCTTGTACGCCGGACACCAGTTTGTCCGGTAGTGGCCCGCGTGACATGGCAGCGGCTGTGAGAAGGATCAGTGGGAGTGGCTCTCACTCGCGGCTCATGGCGTACTTTGTAGCTCATTAGGACTTGCTTATAGAGAGAGAGACAACGAAAGTTGTAAATGACACACGAAACGTGTGTTTCTTGGACGGGACAAGTATTAGGGTTTACAATGTTGCCAGCTTAGAGTACGGCGAGGTACCCAGTTTTTGTCCCTATAGCGGATCATGCCAGATAGGCTGAATGAGACAAGAATAAGAGAGTAAAAGTAGAAATGCTTATACTTGCGGCTATGGCGCTGTACCTCATTTGCGATTGCTTGGAGAGAGGAGAGAGTGAGAAGAGACACTGAAAGTCTTATTCCGCTAAATAGTTGACAATCGTTGAGCTTATCTTGTAAGGGAAAAGTTTGTCGCGGTAGGTATGCCAGCGATAAATGCATCAGCTGTGAAATAGCGGGAAATGGCATCCCGACGTGCATCGGGTCGTCCGTGACATAGCGCACTCTGCTACAGACAAATTACGAATGTTAAACTCGCCTGCATGTTTCTTTTATTAGCGACAATGCTACCTAGAAGAAAGTTAATTATGAACATTGCCGGTCGAGACAAAAGAAACAAGTTGACTTCTTCTCGTAGCTAGAAATATCCATGTCCTAATATGACTTGTTTGACATCGATCAGAATAGCAGAAAATTAAAATAGTAAACTTTTAACCTTGCTGATTTAGCGCTAGCATACAGGTCGTACAGTTGAAAATCAATAGTTTAAAATTTATAACCAAATTCTGTGAATTAATCAAGAAGTTTCCACGTTTAAGTTAATCAACGAGTGAAAAACCCTTATCACTGCGTACCGTAAAAATAACTATGATTAACGCGCTCACGAGACGACACCATCGACCTACTTCAATTAACCTTGAACTCTTTAAACTTTACATGGATATCTGGCTCGGTGAAACAAAACAGAACAGCATGTATTTACGGAGAATACATCAACGATCACCATGTAATAATATACTTTTTATGACAGCTCGTTCCGACTTGCGCAGAAAATTAAATTATATTATAGATAACCTAACCTTTCTGTTTTAGCGGCAGCTATAGCACGCGTCGTAAGTAGCAATCAAAGTTTTTCTTACCGAGTTCGCTCTGAATTAAATCCAAGTATGGGTTCCCACCGTTACTAGGTTAAACAACGCAGTGAAACAAACTCCTATATACATGCGACTCAAACTATTAGTGTTATTAACTGTCGTTCTCAAGATGATGTACACCATCAGATCTAACTATTCAATGCGGTAGCCGTGTACCCATCTGAACCGTTGTAGCCATGGGGACGTGGGCTCGAAACCCGGACTAGTACAGCAACAGCATGAATACAGGAGTGAATCAAACATACAGGCATATAGGTGGGTGCAGAGAGAAGCTTACTACGTTCCGTTGTTGGTGGAGGTGCCGGTGTGATAGAATATTTTAACCCATAGCCGGTGATTACTAGGTCGTCGGTACAGTAGTATGTCCCGCCGGGGGTAAAGATATCCATCACCCCGGGTCAGAGCTAGCCCCCATGAGGTGGGACCCCAAGATCACCAACAGCTTGCTGCATCATGCTTGTTGAAGGACAATGTCAACACACAAAGGCATGTTCGGTTTATACCGTGAGACCTGACACACGTTCGTTCGGTTCGTGAAATCTACTTAGCCCACAACCCCCCTTTATCAATTCCTGGATACGCCATTGGCACTAAAGCCTCCCCCCTTGCGAAGTTTTGGATTTGCTACTGCAGGATTTGCCCCCCCCCCCCCCACACACCAATGTCCAAACTCTAGTGACACTCCTGCTCACAACGAGCACAGGAAGAGTGTTGAAGGTGCGACTGATGTGATATGACGGAAACTAATGTAAACATGAGCATGCCCAGGTGCGACGGGCCGTGAGGGAGTATAGACTCCAGACTCAGTAGAGGCTGCAGAGCTGGTCTCAGTCTGTCTTGTGTCATGCACCATGAGTAGACTCAGTAGAGGCTGCAGAGCTGGTCTCAGTCTGTCTTGTGTTGTGCACCATGCGCAGTAATTGTCTTGCGCAACGCCGTGAGAAATGAAAAGCGCAAGTGAATATTCACGAGTCTTTGTTTGGAGTTGTCTGATGGTCGAAGTCGGTTCCCTCGCTCAGAGTTAGCACACCCTCGCAGACAGGGGATAAACAGGTGCATGGTACTGTGATGTGGGGAGGGCGCACTGTATTGGATCTTGACGGCAGGAGTGTTATCGCGACGATTAGAGGGTGATAGAGTATGTGACTTGGGCATGCAGACTATGGTCACGCGACAGAGGTGTAGGTGAGGATCACCTCATGCAGAGAGTTCTCCTAGACTCCTCGGCCGTAACCTCCCGTAACATCAGGGATGTCCTAGTGAAATGAGTTAACCACTAAAGAGTTTCAAACAGACGCTTGAGTTAATAATCTCACAGAAGTCAGACAAAGGTTTTCCTCAATAAAACAGTCAAATCCTTGCATAAGTCTGTGTTTAATGGCTCATTACGCGAGTGTGCAGGGAAGTCCAGCTAGGGTCAGTGCTTTCACCCTCTATCTCAACTGCATCAGTGTGTTGCACCACTCTTGGTCATTGTTCCCAAGTGAGGTGTTGCATGTCACTCATATTAACAGCAAGTGGATGTAACTGGGGCCTTATCGTAGGTCAGTTCCCACATATGTGCGCATACTTTTGTTACTTAATTTTCAGTTTTATCGGACTATAAAGTTTAAACTCGTGGTTTAACACTTATTCTGTAATTAATGAACTTGATTCCAATTAAAATTAAACCTTAAAATTAAACAAACAGAAAACTTTCGCTTTATTTTTTCACTGCGTCCTCTCGTATGCCACATTGATGTCTTCATTATAATAATTCTCACTAACTAAATTAGGGCCAAACATGGAAACATAATCTCCCTTTAGTAAAATCAATTAGCCTGATTCCCTCATCCTAAACATTTGTATTAGTAATCTTCGCCTCGAGGCTTGTCGGCTTCCTGTTGGTTTCTCTCGACTCGATGCAATAGTTTGGTTTAACAAACTATCAGCTCTCGAAACTATTGCACTTTCCTTCATCCTCAGATTTCCAAACAATCAGATAAACAAGAGAAATATGTAGTTTACTAATGTACGAATAGTTTCGATCTGCGCGGCAGAGGTTGCGCAGGAGATTTGGGCGGGAACTTCCGGCGAGATACGATTGTTGACCCGTCGTAGGTTTGAATAATGTTCGAAACAGAGAACGGAGAACGCCATATTGAGGCCAGTCTCGCATAATGCTGCGCGGCGTATAAGGTCTCGTTACCCAACTACTTTCCAAGGTCAATTTTCACTTGTTTAGTTTGTTGTTTTTCATCGGAGAGAGGTCTGCGGCCAGAGACTTAGCTTAGGACATTCTCCGGTGTATGTTTCTGCCACCACTACCTTAGAACCAACTATGCTACTTTCTACGTAACGAATTTGTATCATAAAAACCAATGTTGTACAAATAAAATCAACTTTCGTTATCGATATTCGATTAAAGGTCGTAATAATTGATTTTAATTTGGTAATACCATTGAGTCACACTCACAAGTCACATTTCAAAGAACTGTGTACAGTATCTTTATAAAGGGTCTCTTAACTTTAATAAGATAAAGAAACAGAACTATATAGAAAACGAGAGGAGAATGCACATCTTCCAATTAATGCTCAGAGCAAACGCAACCATAACTTGAGTTTGATGATGGAATAACTAGGAAATATCAAATATCTCACGACTGCTTTCTCAAAAGGGGAGAAAACTTGCAAGATGGTTCAGCAAAGCTTTTGAATATTTAAAAGTAAGTATTACGATTAGTATGTTTTATACTCAATGCATTACTGAATGAACCAAGAACGGCGAGTAGCACGCAGTTGGTACACAAGTACCACAGCACCGAACAAAAACACGTGGGTTTCATGATTATCAAATTCAAAGTGGGACAATCCCAGCACGCGCGAGGTTAGTCGTGAAGATTTCCCGGTGAAATATTCCAATCCCGAGCCTGACTGCGATCAGTCAGTAACCCGAACTGAGATGAGATAATTAACCGGTACATATGTTACTTAGACCCCGCTGGTCGGTAGTGATCGTGTAGGTACCCACGGTTTCACTGTACGGGTGCACAGCACAGCACAGTACATAACCAGCCTTGGCGAGACCACTCTTACGATACGTAGCTAATTAAATGTAGCCCAACGTATTTCACACGGTTTGTTGCAAACAACAAATTTTTATACTAACGACCCTAAAATTTAGTTTTAACTTTTAATAACTATAAATTAAATATGTTTGGCACGTTATTTGACCCGTAGGTAAAATCGTGACAACTTTTTCAAACTGCGGTTCGTTTGCTAAAATACTAAACAACTTTTGAACCTGGCGCAGATGAAATATCTTCGCGGACTGGTTTTACACATGGGTCCTCAATAAAATCAGGGTACTTGCCACGATACGAAGCATACGGTACACGGTGGCTCCATGAGTGCAGAATACGCTAAGACTTCGTTGTGTTGCTTCGATATTTTCTAGTTTAGTATAATCTTATTAAATTTTCTTATGAACGGAATTGTTGTATTCAAACAAGATTAACCGTGCCAAAACAAATATTGATGCAAATGTTTCCTTACCATTAGAATTGATAAATATTGACTTGCACAAATAATCCAAGATCCTCGGTGGGGAGAGTGAACCCACAATAATCTCCGTGCAATTATGATTAGCGCAACTTGCAAGTTAATGATGCAGCTTGGTCGAGTTAACTGGATCCACTCTTGATTGATTCCCAGTGTTTCTCCAGAACAAAGCGAGATTGACTAGTTACGCTGATTTCTCTGGTCCGTGTCAATAGTCGTGTGCTAGCTAGGACCAGGCTGCATGATCGGCCGAGATGGATGGGAACTCTTACCTAGGTACCGGTACAGTGTCATCAGCGTTTGGTCGCGGTGAAGTGTTAAGTCATCGTCAGAAGAATGTGATATTAGAGATGTATAAGTTGTAATGTGAGACGAAAACTAATTGTCGTTTAACAGAAAGCAACTCGTTAAAACTATGGAACAAATTAAAAACAAAAGAAGGCACTGTGGCCTAGGTATGTACAGTACAGATCCACTTTTGAAGGTAATTCATCCACATTTGTCCAGCTTTCTGGCAATAACTAACATATTATTCCTATCGCACAACACAATAGTATGTTAATAATAATCCACTTGAGCTACTTCTGATGCACAGAGATTTCTACTAAATATAATTTGCATACTATATTTTGTAAATATTCAATGAAAGTTTGTAACGAGAGTCGAATCGGGACGTGTTGTACTGCAAAGTTTGTAAACACAGGCTATTACATATTGTAGTTTTACGAGTACGCTTTGTTATTCTGTACAAATAAGTATAGTTTGTATGTATGTATCGTGCGGCCATGGAGTTTGAGGGGGACAGTATTACTATTTAAACTCCATGGTGCGGTTATCCTTTTCTAATGCACACAGATGTTTACCAAAATTTTGACCTCGAGTGCGAAAGAGATCAAAGTTCACTCGTACATCTCCTAACTAGACATTCCAAAATCATGCTTACGCATATTTATTCACTTAGACTAGTACAGTGTACAAGTATAACTCTTTGCAGAGAAAGTGAATAGTCTATAATTAATAATAATAAAAGTGATAATAATAATGATATACACAGTGTTAGAAAAAAGAATAGTTGAATATAAAGCAATAATTGAGATTGATATGATTGATATGGATATATATATAATATATGATGATTGATTGGTTAATAATGATATACCTACACAGTATTTATGTTGAAGTATACAGTAGATGCAAAATAATAGTATGCCCTACTTAAGAACTCAATAACCCCTCCCATAACTTATTGGCATTACAAATTGTCCTCTATGCCAATGAGATTGCTTAGAATCATTGACACGGCTCTCACAAGAATTCTGTAAAAGTTAAGTTTAGTATTTGGATGAGCGTGCGAGCGTAGCGAGCGAAGCGAAGATTCCATTTCACTACACTGGAGAAAAAAATCCGGAATGTTTTTTTTTCTTTCTTTCTGTTTGTATTATTGTGTGTCTGTGAGCACGATTCCGGCTAAACCAATACTCTAATTGCGATGAAATTTTATGGAGGCCTTCGAAATCTCTGAACCAAGAACTGCCACGTTTTTGAGCGCAATCGAAAAATTATTTCTCATAAAAATCGCAATTTTACGATTTTTTTCGATTTAAAAAAAAATTCTTCGACTTATAACACCTACATGCTTTATCCGAATGTAATGATTTTTTCACAGAACCTTTATTTTATGAATTTATATATTCGTGTGAAATTTCAGCGCAATCAAAAAATTATTTCTCATGAAAATCGAAATTTTACATGTTTTTTTCTTTTTTAAAACAATTCTTTGACTTATAACACCTACATGCTTTATCCTATTGCAATGATTTTTTCACAGAACCTTAATTTTATAAATTAATATATTCGTGTAAAATTTGAGCGCAATCGAATAATTATTTCTTATGAAAATCGCGATTTTACGATTTAAAAAAAAATTACGATTAATAAAAAAATAAAGTTAATTTTTTATTTTATTTGATTTAATTTTTAAAAAAATTCGACTTTGTAATGATTTTTTCACAGAACAACAAAAAATCCGCATAACACATGGCAGCTCAATGCACCAATTACGCTCATCCAACAACGCGGCGGGACTTACGCGTTTTCCTAGTCCTAATAAATAAATACAAACACACGAACAATAACCACGGTCAGAAATAAAACACTTACCAAAAAGTGCGTAAATTTCAGTTCCCTCGCGTCTGAGGAAGGAAGCAGAGCTTCCGAAAATTTACAACGTTTTGGTAAGTGTTTATTTCTGACCGTGGTTATTGTTGTGTGTTTGCGTTTAGACTTTATTTATATCCTCCCGGTCTAAGAGTCTTGGTTTTGAAATACCTTTTTTCAATGTTTGGGACTAAAACCAAACTAAACTAAATGAAATTGAGTGAGAGATGGTTGTGGTGACCTAGCGGTGAGCGGTGACCCCGTGTGAAGCAGAACATGGAATGTCGAACCTTGCTAAACGTGGCTCAAACCAGGGAACTATTAGAAAGGAGTAATTCCAACCCATGGAGTTGTGAAAATACCGTTTATTCCAGATGATTTTCCCATCACTCGTGACCAGACTGGGCGATTAAACACGGTAACAAGGGGTGCACGCAAACAAACGTCTGGGGTAGGCTTACTCGCTGTTGCACCAGCACCGAGATACATGACCTGTGATAAACAATTGTGTGTGTTGACGAACAGTTTAACATGCTCGCGTGCAAGAGTCAGAGAAACATTGGAGCTATAGACAAATGTGACATTTGAAGATCTTCAGAGTTGTGGACTCAAGCAGCCATGACATATGAAGGGAGTCGAACCTACGTACCTTAGATTCAGACTCCACTCGGACAACCGTATGAGCCACGTAAATAACATCAAACAACACAATAAATATATCGAATATTGAAAAGAGTTTAGTTTTAAGCTTAACAGTCAGGGACTTGGTCACCAATATACCAAACATGGTACCGTAGAAGTCGGCTAGGTGGCGTCACAATGACATCGTCATCTCGGCGACCGTTGGAACGCCCTCCTCTTGCTATTAGTAAGACTTCATCCCATCTACCTCCGAGTGAGGGCACCTTGCCTAGTATCAAGCCTACGACCTCCCTCATGTGTAAGCGTGTGAGCCTGCCTACACTAACAAGTGAGATCAATGCACTTCAAAGTCTAGCACAGTAACACTGGTGCAGTGCAGCGGAACCAACATTGTAGGTGCACACCTGAAAGTATTTGTCATACCAGTAGAGCAACATGGTGTAGTGGGGTTAGTTGGGCAGGAGTGTCTGGAGACGACCGTCTACCTCTATCGGGAACAAGCCGTGTTGTGCTGCACTACACAGTGTTTTGCCGGGAGTCATCGGATCAACAACAAGAGCACTCACTGAGGGTCTGGGTTCGAGTCTTGTTCGGGCAAACACTCATGGGGTCCCTGCCAAGTGGTCTCATGCAATCACATCTAGGCCAGGGAATCAGTATGTTCAACGGCCACCACGTTCTGGTCACCGAGTTACTCGCCTGCATTACAATTAGAAAGCCCCCCGAGCGTAGCTAAACAAACCGTCCGATACTGGTAGGTACCTCTCACGTCCCGCTTCACTGCTCGCCCCCTGCCCACTCGGCCGCATCAACACCAGATAACTAAGTGAATATTAGCGTTTCATCGAGTTCGAAGCGGACGGTGAAAGACGCCGGAATTAACATAATAAACAATCATATAATTAGGAACCGGATTACCGAATAACTGTGCGTGAAACTCGCTGGTAATTACCGTTGAGGTTGGTTCAGGTCTGCACACATACACACTCCGGTCCTTGGGAACGAGGTACACAAACCTAAACCCACACAATTTGATTAATTGTTCTTATCTGTTGTCTCTCTTTTCGTTGTTTATTATTCAATGACAATGGAATTGTGTAGTTTTCGGTTGGTGATTTCAACCACAAACACCTTCCCGACGTTAGCTAGCTAATCTATTCCGCCTGCCACTACCTGCTTCCTATCACTCATTCACATCAAGATCTAGATAGGTACAATACAATCAGGGAATGAACCCGGGTCTCTAGTTTGCCTTGTAATAAGTATGTTCCAGTGAGACCTTGGTATACGACATCCGCTCGGCAGGTGGGAGATCCGAGTTCAATCCCCGGGGAGGTTGAATGTCGCCTTTCTTTATCAGTTACACCCCTAGTCCCCCTGTCCGGACCCACGCGACCGGTAAGACTCCAGTCTCGCCCCGCGCGGGAGTCGAACCCAGGACCTCGATCCTATATAGTCACGGTCACTGTCCACGGAGCCGTCGCTTCACCGCCTTCTAGTAGTCTTATCTAACATCGTGTAGACCTCTCTTCAAGCACTAGCTTGACACACACTATCACCAACACGTCGGTACAAGTGGGTCAGTGGCAGTACTACACACGGGGCTCCGGTGTACTCTGGAGTCGGGAGGTGCAGGGTCGAGCACCACAAGTCACTCCAGATCCGCCCGGAACCAACCCCCCTACTATGTCACGTGTGCACGTTGATGCGTCGCTCACGCAGACATTTCACATCGTGTAGTCTCTCAACACGGTGGCTAATACAGAATTCTAGTGTATTGGCAGACACCCGAAAGAGCTGTGTGGTATTTCCTTCCGAAGTTACGAATAATTGAAAGCTTCCTGATAGAAGAGAAATCTATAGACTTTATAGTTTTAGCATACACTTATTATTATCGACTCGCTAGGTGGTTGGGTCAATGCTCCAATGTTCTGACAAGTTTCATCCGACTTGTATTGTATCACCAGACCAGAGACGACCTACTGTTAATGTTCATGCAACAAGAAGGCTAAAGAGAAGAGTTACCGGTACTAATGGTTTGTTTGTCGAAGATTCTACATTTGATATTATTAATTATCTTTCTAAACATGAGCTTACACTTACAGATCCCACCAATGTACGAGAACTGTATGCTTATAATATTAATTTGAAACCATGGGTGTTCAAAAGGAAAAAATCCATTCTTTAGGGTATTTATCTTGAGATTGCAGTTAAATGATAATTTTTATTTTCACAACATTGTTCTACGCATTGCATGTTTAATGTACCTAATGTAGCTGTCATAAATGAGAAAATATTAGATTTATTACAACAGAGAATGTAAAATCCTACAACGTAACGTTCACTTAGGTATAAACCATGTTAATATAAGCGTTAATTAGCGAGAACATTTCGGAAATTTCAGTATTATTAACACGGAATGAATATGTTTTAGAAAGTCAGGAGGTTATTAGTCGAATAAAAACAAACTAGACTGCATGGCGGGCGTGGTCTCGCTTGCGGTCTACGTCTTCCTGTCTTCCAGACACAAACAAACATACACGTCTTCCTGCCTTCCAGACACAACAAACAAACATACACGTCTTCCTGTCTTCCAGACAGACACACGTCTCACCTGAAACCCCGGTCTGGTCATTCGGAAGGGTCCTCGTCGGTCGATCCAGACACCGGAAATCCTGACTGAAGATTTAATCCTTGCTCTAAAGGAAAATTGCTCCCACCCTTTAAGTCTCCCAAAGATAGACAAGCTAGCTTCCAAGTAGGGTAATCGTTCGTATTGTATTATTAATTTCATTTGTAGACAAAATACTTTGCATTGCATCGACGTACGTAGTCGGTAAAATGTAACACAAACTCTGCTTCGATTGCATAATAAGTAGCTGAACAGCAGTTGTAAACATATGAGGGTCAGAAGCCCATTAGAGTAGCACAAACACAGAGCAAATTCGTCTATTATTGACAGATATTTGGCCAAGTGCATGCTCAGGCTGGCGGGACGTGCGTTGAGGTGAGATAGGAGTAGAACAGAGTAGATAGGAGCGATGTGGTTAGTGGGCCAGGAGCTTTTTATCGTGAAATATGTCCACGTCCCGAGCGCGAATCTTGAGAGATTGTTCGGGTACACTTGGCCTGTCTAACCGCCCGTCCGGACGTGCCCGACTCCACAAGCCACATTCACCTGCTCAAAGACTTCGCCAAGTTCAATACTGCATTCCAAACAGAATAGACGAGTTCTGCTTTCGTTTTGCTTAAAGTTTTAAACAGAACCTATTCCCCTAATATCACGATACCTAGGTTTCAAGTTGCTAACATTTCCTTCCGCGCCACAAGAAACCAAAGGATCTTCCCTGCTTGGCTGACCACGTACGTATAGGCCTAAGCACTTTGGCTTCGGGTTCGAATCCCGGCACCGACAAGCTCGGGTGCAAGGTAAATCCCTAACAACCAGATTAAGAAATCATGCTATTAATCTCGCTAGTATGATGTTACTAATATCATAATACACGAATTCACCATCCGGTGCAATGCGAGTAAGTTGCATTGCCAACCCATGCGCGTGACTGTGAGTACAGCAGGTGTACGTGCTATGTATGCTCCAGATAATAGTTACAAGTACAGCACCTGGACGAAGTATGCAACATCACCAAAACAAGACAGATGGTTCAGTTACTCAATGCAAATGAAAGTAAAATACTATGGTTGGAATGACAAGCACATATATTGTTATGAATGAATATCAACTCATATTTCCGAGTGTGTGTGCTGAGAGGAACACCAGTCTCAGCAACTGATCACAACCCACCTGGCTCACCAGTTGCGTCAAGTCATTAGCCCAGTTTATTGTTATTGATGCATGTTGTTTAGTTAATTAATGTGGGGGGTAGGTGCAACACATTTATATCTCAACGTGTATAGGTAATACTGTAATACACATTGAAAGACAGTATACCGGCATAAAAGCAAAATGTTTTGACTATGTATGTATGTACATAATTTGTTGACTGTTCATGCAAGTTTACATCAGAGGTATTTCTCTCTATGCTAATGTTACCCCATGCAATGTTCCTTATTGTATCTATTTAGGAAATACAATATTCAATTCTATGACATCCCCCCAGAACTCTTCTTTGCAGTGTCCAAGCAATTCTCTGCCCACTAAACCCTCACAGCTTAAATGTTAGATTGAAGATTGTAATTCCAGAGTAGTAAGAATTACCTGATTTGTAAAGCTGTCATGCAATGAAACTTATTTTTACATTCTACATGTAACTGCAAAGTTGTTCCATGTAGTAGGTAGCCCATTATTTCATGATGTCATTCTATGCTACATTACTCTTTTCAATGACATTCCTTGTAGGATTACTTTCTTCTTGCAGGCTGAAAATAAATTTTAATTTTAGTTATTAGTAAGTATTAAGGTTATTATTATAACTAAGTAAAAAAGTTAAATACCAAGAAATACTATACAATTACGTACTTAATTTGGAAACAATCTGTGCAAGATTTTATCATTTCAGCATCATTCCTTTATCCTTACAATGTTATGTATTTTTGCAGCAAATTATTACATGCAATGTTATTCCTTGCTACGTTAACATTATCCATGCATTGTTGAAAGCTTCTTCTCTACCAAGGTCTTCTAAATCTCCATGCTGTAGCTACTGGTGGACCTTGTATTCAAGCTAGGTCAACATGCTGAAAAGAAAAGAAAATGTTAGTTAATAAAACACTCCCATAGGTGGAATGGACTGTTATTTAAAAGCATCCAGAAAACCCGGGTTCAATCTCCGGTCGAGTTGGGTTTTTAAATATATTCATAACCAGAGATCCCATAGCATTGTAACAGCTTACTTTTAGCACCTGTCTGTAGTGTTTAAAAATTTCATGAAATTATTTATCGTGAAATAATTCATTAAATAACCCTAAATTCGTTTAGATGATTAAAATAATGTAATTTGTACCTCAGTGGCCATAGTTAATCGAACGATGACATCAACGGAGGCTAATTTAAGGTTTTCCTACTTTTACACTAACGTCCAAGAGTCAAAATTCTACTAACTAAAAAAAAGAAAATTTCAAATAATTTCCAATTAAGTATGCACTTGAAATTAACAACACATTAGGCCTATGGCATTAAAAAACTGCTTATATATTGCAAATTCAACCATTTGAGAGTCCGGAATTGAAAATACTTACAATTCTGGAGCATACTGGAAGCATGTAATGTGAATTTCAAGTGCATACTTATTTTGAAATTATTTGAAATATTTCAACCGAAATGGCTTGAAATATTTCACTTTGAACATTTCAAATGTATTATTTCAATTGAAATATTTCAAACTTTGATCACTACCTGTCTGTATACCCAAGGTTCTTGAAATATATGTACACAAGCCTGAAGTGTTGCGTTGTCTCCCCATGCAGGATGCTGCTGCTGCTGCTAGTCAGCGCTGCCACGCTGACCCTGGTCGCGGGCCACGGCCGCCTGATAGAGCCTCCCTCGCGCGGAACCATGTGGCGCTACGGATTCTCCACCCCCGCCGACTACAACGACCACGAACTCTACTGCGGGGGATACTCAAGGCAGTGGACCAAGAACGGGGGCAAGTGTGGAATCTGTGGGGACCCTTGGGACGGACCGACGGTAAGTGTGCACTTTGCCTGCTAAGTTGCTACAGCTGTTCACTTGCGCCAACCAGACTTCTGGCTGGGGGTATATTCTGACTTAGTTACAGGGTAGCAAAATGTGAAAGGAAAATATTCAATTTATTAGTACATACTACTTTTACCATATTTACATAGTTATAGCATGGAGTTATAAATAGTACTGGCGTACTGGAGGCGCAGGTGTGTGGTCGGCGGTGTACAAGTTAGCACTTCAAATCGTCAGACATTTTGATTGTTTACTTTGGTAACCAAGGTAACCTAGGGCCTACCACAGTTCGTGGTAGCAAAGATTAACCTGCCAGTAGTGGTTATAAGTTATAACAATCCAAATGGAAAATAGGCTCAAACAAACAAACACGATCGAGGACGTGCTGTTCCATTTGAGCAGACCTACTTCTCATCCAACTCCATGGTTATAGACTGCCATCAACTAATGGCCACACTCCAATTGTGACCACTCAGATTTTTTGAAATGTCACTGGCAAAAGCCTACACATAATGGCCGCATTTCCCTTTTTGAACCTGATATTTTAAAATATATTGGCGGCATATATTATTTGCATAAATACATGACGTAATGTGTCATGTTATTTGCAACAGTCATTCCACTTATTGATTATTTACCCTATCTGAGTAAATAATATGCATTTACTTAATGTAATGAAAGTTAGTTTTGGCATTGTATAAACATTTGATGAAAAATTATAATGGCAAATTGCAAAAAGAATAAGAGACATAATGAAATTATGTTGATTGGTGGAGCATGTATCACGCTCTCGTTCCTCGTACACAGAGAGCCAACACCCATCCCACAAGATAACGTGGTATACTTGAGTGAGACTGTGAGCAAACAATAACATGTCAGGGGTCAAGGGAGCCGAAGAAAAAGTTTCTCACTCTCGATAAAACCATTGATTAGTTAAATTATCATATACCACACGCACAGTAATAATAAGTAACAATATAGAATATTAGAATACGGCGCCATACTCGAGGGGAAAGTTGAGGAACAATAGTACAGGTCAACAGAGATTACATTTAATAATTAATATGCATGGATATTGAATATTCTGGTCAGGTGTATGGGTTGTCAAGAGTTGAAATGACAGTGAGTGGGAGACGAGTAATCTGAATCCAGTCCAAGTATTAAACAGTAGTTATCATGTCATTACATTAGGTTGGTGTTAACAACAACAACAACAACAAAATAATAATAATAATAATAATAATAATAATAATAATAATAATAATAATAAATGTTTGTAATGTGAGTAACTGTGCAGTTCACACTTCCTCCATGGGCAACACACTAGAGAGTTTCGTAAGAGAAAGTGCCATTGATTACCTTCACAAGTGCAAGGGTACAAGACCAAAATAATGAGTAGCAGTGTGAAGTAATCCACACATTCTAAATGAAGAAGAAGAGATACTATCATGTGGAGTGAGGCCACACTACTAGCGCTAGACTGTGAAAGATGTGCGCATGTCTGGTACACTAGCGAGGAACACACTACTTACTGGTAGAGCTGCTCAAGGTCGGAGTAGCAGAGTGGTGGGTTACGTCACGTACACTTCCCTTCCCTCAGTCATTACTGGAAAACTAGATGGATATTTAGCAAAAACATACAAGGACTAGAAACTAAGAGTATATTATAGTTTAAATTAGTTATCAATTACTAAGCAATGAGTACAACTCAAAACATTGTATTGATTATTGCCTATTGGACATATATATTATAATTACCCTATGTATCAATGTGGAATAAAAATATGACTGAAATGTCCAGACAGATGCCGGAACATTACAATGTAGCTAGAGCTGTAAAACTAATATGAATTTAAGTTTTCTGCATGCACATTTTTGGGGAAGTCAGGATAGACACAAGACTATAAAGAAGATTGTGATGCAATGAAAGGTGTGTTGGTTTTCACCAGGCTACCTAGTTGGACATTGTATTACAATCGATCTTCCTCTGTTACAGCCCCGACCGCACGAAGCTGGTGGGAAGTACGGCCAGGGAGTGATCGTCCGTCGCTACAAGAAGAACTCGGCCGTGACGATACGCATCGAGCTGACGGCCAACCACCGCGGCTACTTCGAGTTCCGCCTCTGCCCCAACAACAACCCCCGCCTGGTTGGTTCGCAGCACTGCCTCGACAAGTACATCCTGTCGCGCAGCAAGCCCACGGGCATGCACTCGTCTCGCGAGCCCGACGACCAGACCCACACCACGCGGTACTACCCGGGCGCGGGCAACAAGATCTTCGAGACCCGCTACCAGCTCCCCAGAGAGCTGACGTGCTCCCAGTGCATCCTGCAGTGGCGCTACATAGCCGGGAACAACTGGGGCACGTGCGAGAACGGCACGGGAGCCGTGGGCTGCGGACCGCAGGAGGAGTTCCGAGCGTGTTCGGACGTGTCCATCGTAGACTCCGAGGGCTCGGCCGACGAGACGCCCTACATCGACAACGAGATCCCAACGGACGAGGAAGACATCAAACACATCGCAGAAGAGGAGGAGAAGGTGGAATACTACCTGCTCGTGTTGATCGTGGTGATATCGCTCATCGTGGTGTCGGCGATCCTCGCGCTGGTCTATCTCTACTACTACCATGCGGGCGAGCGGGTCAAGAAGTGGTTAAGCATAGAGAGGTTCCACAAGCAACAGCAACGCCCGCCTATACCTCCGCCGAGAACAAAGAAACAGCCATGTTGAGACAATATTGTGATATAAGTTCGGTCATGTCGGGAACAATGTTGTGACGGTCGGGTATAAAGTGAGAAAGACAAACTAGGCATTGAGATAAGCACAAGACTGAAGGATAATCAAGTACCAACACAAAGTGGCCAATACTATTTCAAAGGTAACCAAGCCCAATTCAATTTCTCCACAAGTAGAATGTTAGTTACTACTATGGGTCTATACCGCATGGCTTTAGCCTCAGCTAGTCTGCGCGTACGCACTGCACTAGCCAGGGCATTACCAACACGGTAGACCTATCAGGATTATTGTTTATTGTAGAATACTATTGAGACAGAAGTTTGTATTCTGAGGTAGGAAGAGGAAAGGTAAACCATACTTAAACTTAGATTGTTTTTTTTTCTTCTATTTATTACAAAAATTATTCAAATAAAAGTTTTTACAAAATCAAAACGTGTGAACATCTTTGTAATGTACCCAAATCCATGAACCCAAATTGTTCAAACATCTCACAAGACCAACTTATAAATGTAGATTTGTTAAACCCCACTCTTGCTGAACCAGAGTTATCCTCCACTGAAGGTCGGTTCAACTTAGGACTGGGACGAGGCTGTATGATCTAGCGGATCCATCAAGGAGAGCGGTTGGTCTCGTCACAAGGTCTGGTTGTAGGCCTACACAGGGAGAGATGGCAGGATGGCACTTACAGGCATACGCATTTCTATCGCCTTCTTTATTATGATTTTGTTCCCAAACAAACCAATTGGTGCTATAATGAGGTTCAAAGTGTAAATGAAAGCATCCTTGAAACATTGTAACAATATTAACTTCTAAATAATAATAATAATAATAATAATAATAATAATAATAATAATAATAATAATAATAATAAACAAAATTGATTGTCAAACCTTTTCAATTTTGAACAATATTTATCGAGAAATAAAAAAATTAATCAATGGCTAATAATTAGAGGTAGTGGAAAATGGTGATAACAAAATTCGTGTTTATTTTTGAATGTCCGTTTTATTGCCTAAAATGTAATATTGCCGACAAATTACATCATTTAGAGATGAAAAAAAACAATTTGAAAACGCGAATTTTGCTAAATCTCTTGTATAGCGCGAAATAACGAACAAAATTGTACAAAACTGGTCAAAACGCAAATTAGCTCGCGAAATTCCATCTTTTAGTGTGCAAAATCCGGGGAATGGTGGAGGTGCCGGTCCAGACTGAACAGACAACAATGCAACATCATTCCGTAAAGCGGGCACCACGGAAACAGACCACCTAAATAACGTTGTATACAAACATTGGTTTTCCTTGGGAATCTATTTTAAATCAATTCTTAGGTGACAATGATCGATTTTAACTTTTTGGAATCGATGTCATCATTGTGAGAGACTGTGTGTTTTTTTTTAAGCAACGTTTTTGTCAGTTGTGAAATTGCAAAAAAACGTATAAAAAAAGGGTTTTTATATCACCATTTCTCATTACCTCTACTAATAATAAAGACAATGGATTTTAATAACAGTACATTATTAGTTTTATAACTATTACTATTTGAAGTACAAATTGTAGTATTTAACCTACTGATTGAAGAAACTGCATACATAATTATATGCACATATAAAGAGTATAAGAAGATAATATACCTAATATCTCATTAGATAAAGTAACGAGGAGAGCTACGTTGCACTTACAGCACTTGGCAACAACTCCCCTTCTTAGTGTGTCCACTAACATACCCAAAGGTTTGCCTCTCTGGCCTAAGAAAATATTAAATATCATACCCACTCTATATTATACAATATTATTTGCATGCACACAACTATATGATAATTGAGTATAGATTGGAGAAGGGTTGACAGGTTGGGAAAGCATAGAGAACATAAAGCCTAGCCCAACCCTCCTCTAATCTATACTAAACTAGCCGGTTGGCCTTTTCCTAATTATATGATAATTCACTAAATTCAGTAATATAAACTGCAAAAGTAACACTGACACAGTTATACTACTTATAAATGGTAAGTTAATAACAATCTTAAAATTCATTTTAGTATAAACACTAAACATCTAAATAAATATTACAAAAAATTGATTCGGTTGACAACCGATATCCATTTGTCTTGTCTCTAATATTTAACAATTACATTTATCTACTGTATCATTTGTTTTACAGTATAGTAATTATAAATTATATAGAGTACCATTCCCGCCATTTAACTTCTGTCCTAAGCTAGGGTGATACTTCAATCCAATTACCAGTCTGCACTGGGTCCAGGAAATATGGCAACTCTGGCCAATGCAAAACCTTGCAGAGATCAGCGTGGGGCATCTGTCCTCACCGCACTTCGCCCGCGTCACTGATCGCAGCTCGTCGCAACAGAGACATTCAAGTCGAGTGGTTTGGTTTGATTTCTTTCCGTTCGGTCAGTTTCCTTGCACAGCTCGACTCGTAACTGAACGTAGACTTCATGTCTACGCTGAGTGAGCTGGGGGTGGCTCCACAAGTAACAAGAGTGTCGGAAGAGAGGCACAACAGTTGCAGAGTCTTTCATGGATGAAAATTCAAAATGACAGTAAATACTAAATAGCAATTAATGTCGAGGAATTAAAGAACAAAAAAATATGCAAAATATTTCTGACATTAAATAATGCCTACCAAAGATTGGTAGAGTAACTAAGATACAACAATGTTCAAATGTGTACGGTTAAATGAAGGTTAAGGAAATATTTCATGGGGAAATGCATGCTCACACAATCAATAACGTACGTAAGAAAAGAAGTGCACCCCTCGTTCCGGGAGTTTGGATGACTTGGCAAATAAGTAATAACTACTTACAGTTAAGTGAGATGATCAATGTAATCCCCTTGTACAATTTCTCTTTTGACAAGAAAAACAAATTGCAAGTAAATCCTCATTGAAATAGATCACTTTTTACTTCCCAGTAGCATCTGTCTGAAATCGCTGTTACTCATGACCTTCTTGGGCTCTTCGCTTCCCTTGTCGCCGCTGGCCGAGTCACCGTTGGTCTTGCTCGGTCCCGGTGTGAGCGACGCGGAGGCTGCCTGCGAGATCTGGACCGCCCGGGGTAGCAGCGAACACGCCATCTTCACCCGCCCCCGTCTGTGCGTACGAGAGACAGAAACAAACACACTGAGTCTCAACGTAGTTGTTGTTCAATAACATGGTGTGCACGAGGAATAAGTAAGAGTAAGACACCGTCTGAAATATCAAACCAATATTAAAAAATATATTAATGACAAGAAAGTAGCAATGCTTGGAAGAGAGTTGTCTACGCACACTCATCACAATCCAGTAGGTATGTAGGCTACTATATGAAAATGTACCTACTATTACAATTTAGAATTTACAAAAAATACGTATGGATCACATGGAGGAATCGATTAATCTATTACGGATCAATCGAGCATGGCACACTCTCACACTATGTTAAAAAAAATATGTTGTTTATATCTCTCTAGGCACACAAAACTTAAGTTGGAAGTGAATTTCAGCAATAGGCCCTACGTATATTCCTCTTCCAACTGATATTTTCTCCTAAGGCACAAAATATTTCTAAATATTATCAAAAGTTCCAAAGGGCCAAAATATTTCGTAGCATACCATTTATGGCTAGCTAAATATTCCCTCACAAGGGCTATGAAAGCAAATGCATTAAAATAAGTCACGACATACATTGTCCTATCCTCACCTTTAAGGCTCCAAGAGTAAGACCATATCGAACTTGGGAATCAAGTGGTACGTGAAACATACGACATGATGCACACATGCACTTGACTTGCTCCGAGACTTACCCTCCCACCACCTTCTCTCCTCCCCCGCCCAGCGAGGGAATAAGACTCGCGGTCTGAGCCTTGCGTTCCGGAGGTTTGCTGATTGCCACTTCAATGATCTTATCTTTGATCGTCATCCCGTCCGTCTTCAGCACAGCATTACCGGCTGAGGCGGCATCTTCAAACTCCACGTACGCGAGGCCTTTAGAAGAACCGTTGCGAAACGTCACAATGCGGACTTCTTTCAAAGGGCCGAAACTTTTGTAGATCTCTTCAAGCTCTTCTTTTGTTGTCGAGAATGGTAGATCTTAAAACACAGAATACAGTTGAAATGAGAAACAAAGCAACCCAAATTTTAGTACTAGCAATCAAGACTAGAAAACTTAAATACAGAATGAATATGTAGCCTCTATATATTATTTATTATTGTATTAGCATATTAAGTAGTCTTAAAGTGACCTTAATAATGCCTACGTCACTGGCGGGGGAATCTTGGCCTATCAGCGGCCCACTGAGGCCCCCATTTCACCGGTGGCAATGGTTGATTGGCTACGATCCATTCGTCAATGCCGGCAGCATTGGTAAGGTTGCTTTGGAACCTCTATTATATCTGTGACATGCAATGAGTGAATACTGAATATACTACTGTATTGCTATAAATGGACATTTATGAATAACGAGCACAGTGGGCAAGACGAGAAGGGATAGAATAAGAAACGCGGACATATTAGAGAAATGCTAGGTGTAGAGAAGTTAAGTGACAGGATAGGCAGGACATGGTTGAGATGGTAACATATTAAACAAATGGGGGAAAATAAGATGCCCAAGAAAATATGAATGAAAGAAGGATTGAAGAAGGAAGAAGAAGAAGACGGGATAGACCAAGGAAGAGATAGAAGGACACCATAGCAGGAGACTTAGTAGAGGCAAGAGGAGAGAGCTGGGAAGATGTGGAAGAGATACGATTGAGGGAGGATAGAAAGAAGTGGAAAAATTTGGTTGCTAAACCCAAGCTGATCCTGCCAGAAGCAGGAAACTGGAATGGATAATAATGATGATGAATAATCGTAACATGTTTCAGGATCTAGACCTCGATGAAAAATTAAGTTTTTCAGGTAATAGCAACTTTGTATTTTGATTATAATGCTGTAAAATAAAACAACATATCTCACAGTAAATTTAACAGTACAAAACTGACATAAAGCAGCACTCTTACTTACCTTTTATGAAAAGTTTATTTTTTTCAAGGTTCGAACTATATCGAAATACTTTTTGGCGCGTCTGCTTATCCGGATCACACTTGGAGACAAACATGGGACGGCCCGCCAATTGTTCTCGGTCTTTCTTCAACGCCTCCTTGGCTTCAGACGGAGAACTGAACTCCAGATAGCCGTACCCTTTGGATTTCCCTGAGAAGTTCTTCACTAGTCGAATATCGGTCAATGTTCCAACCGCTGAAAACAAGATGCAATGTTTGAGTGTTACTGTCAGATTCCAGGGTGCAACATTCAAGAGGCTGGAACTTTAAAATATGGATTATGCAGGCTCCATGCCATACAATGTAAATGTATTAATTAAACGGTTGTGTAAGCCTGGACTTTTTACTTCAAACCGCATTCGAACTTTCAGAGGGGTTGTTCATGAACTTCAAAATTTTGAACCAAACTTAAAGAAGGGACATTATTATCAATAAAAACAAAGGCCAAGCCTGGATGACCCATAGATCTGTCAAGGTTTAAATTTATGACACACTATCCAAACATAATGTGCTTATACCTCGTTTACATTACTAGCAAATTACGTGGGTAACTGTGATTACGCTGGTAATTTCTGTGTGTGAACGCTTGATAGTTGCTACGCAGGTACGAAATCTAACCACGGTAATTTAGGCCGGTTACTCGCGTAATTCGTGTAGTGTGAACGCACGAAGTTGGCTACCCTGGTAATTTGACAGACCTACATAACCTTACTTCTAGCTCAATCTTTGGACCGCGCTACATTTTAAGATTCTATTCTTTCTTTGTTCTTATCTTATTAATATAAGATGTCTAATTTTACAAATGAAGAGTCAAATACTTTAATACAAATCTTCGGCCAGCCGGAGGTTCAATTACAATTCAAGAATAACAAGAGGGGACATAATGTGGTATGGGAAAAAATTGCACAACAATTTGAAGAGCTATGCTCTACAATCAGATCGGCGCAACAGTGCAAGGATCGTATCAATAATCTGAAGAAAAAGTATTTTTCAATTAAAAGGGAGTTGCGTTCTGGCGATCAAACACCATCCTGGATATTTTGGGTGGACATGAATGCGATTTTTGGATGCCGGCCAACGGCAACTCCAAAGAAAGTGATTGATTCAATGAATTCAACTTCCACGTAAGTTCTTTCTGTCTAAACCTACTTATTTATCCCTTTAATAAACAAAAGCCTAGCCCTAGGCCAATATGAAATAAATATGGCAGCACCTTGTTGACAAATTGCAATGCATGGGTCTAGGTCTAGGCCTTTGAGTTAGCCTAGGCTAGAGTATATAGGCCCTACAATATAACCCAAGCCTAGGCACTTCCTAGGCCTACACAATCCTAGGCCTAATAGGCCCGAACTAGATGGATAATTACCAAGGTATAGGACCTAGGCTAGGCCAGGCATCTATACCGTCGGCCTAGGCTAAGTTAATTTGCAATGTGGCCAAAAGTTGCAGTGCCTTCACAAGCCTAGGCCTTCAACAATACAGATAAGCCTACTATTGGCCTAGGCATGCTTGGCTAAGAAATAATACAGGTCTTATGAGCCTAGGCCAGCTTGATAATTAATCTTGAGTTACCCTAGAGCTACCGGTAGGCCATTGGCCAAGTTTGCAGCCACGGGCGACAGCCGGCCAAGAGCTGTTTTTCGTGACTTGTGATTTTATTTTTTCACTTTTAGAAGTGAAGACTGTATGGCAGATGAAGACAGTGGAACTCCATCACCCAGTACCCCACTGTCTGAAATATTAGACACCCCCGTCGCCGGTAGTTCCGGAATAAAAAGACCGAGCCCCAATCCATCATCGTATCGACGTACAAAGCTCAAGAGGGCTGGAGATTCCTCAGCATCAGTCCTCAGCTACTTAGAAAAACTGGACGAGAAGGAGGAAACTTATCGAGAGGAAAGTGCGGCCAGGGATGATAGGCTTATGGGCATTTTGGAAGGCATCGCCGGGTCAATTAAAACAATTGCAAATAAGCAAGAACAAAATAACATGGTGTATTACATTAATCAGGATGAGTAAGTCTCAAGTAATAATAAACTATCAGCTGTTTACTACATTATTCTTGTTATTGTATAGTTCCCTTCACCAATATATTATTATTCCCTCTTGATTGTCAAAGCTTGAATTTTGAAACAATGCACATTAATACTTTACTCTGTTGTCATCCATGTTTGAAGCCACATGATTTTTAAAAAACTGCTAAATATGATCAAATTGGGTTTGGAGTTTATTTGTGGAACTTTCGATAGGTTTTGAGTGTTGTTGATCAATTTAATTTTTGCTAATTAATAATTATAACTGGCAAATGCTTAATGTAAACATTTTAGCTAAACGTGGTATCTGAACTAACCATTTGTGAATTAATGCTAACTTATGAGGAAATCAATGCTTCATTAGAATCAATGCTTATTTATGGAGCCCTACCCATGGCTAATGGAATTTGTTGAATTACTTCAACCAAATGATCTCTTTTTTGTTGTCCATCCACTCCATCCCAATTGTAGATTTGTCCATCAGGCTGAACATAAATGTGATTAAATTGTTCGACATGTGCTAACCACTCATGCCTAAAGAGTTCATTAGCATTTTCACATATGTTATGTAACTTTACACATGTTGACACAATTGTCACTGTTTTATCAAATGACGTGTCGCACCGTTTAAGCAAACTCTCCACCGGCCTTTCAATCTCCCAAAAGCACACTCGACGACCATGCGTGCTCTTGACAATCTGTAATTGAAATGAACTTTGTGCTGTGGTAAATTGTTACCAATAAACGGTTTCATTACAAATTTGGATAGTGGGAATGCCCCGTCACCAATAATGTGGTATTTGCTATCAAAGAGTTCTTCATCTATACGTCTGGATAAACTGCATGTTTGAAATACTCCGGCATCGTTCGATCTACCCGGAGAGCCTACATTCATGTATGTAAACCTACAAACAAACAATCAAATCATTAGGTATTATACATACTACATTCATGGCCTAGGCCTAGGCTACTATTTACACTTCGTTTGAGACCTGAATTTATAATCAGTAAAAGATAAACAAATTTGTTGTATGTAAGTAGCGCCAGTGCTAAATAAAGATTAAAATTGAATAGGCCTAGGCCAATCGTAGTGCTTACCTATATTTAAAATCAACAGCAGCCATCAAAATAGTTGAGTGCCACCCCTTATAGTTATAATATTCTTCGCCATATTCTTCGGGAGTAATTATCGGTATGTGTGTACCGTCAATAGCACTCAAAGTGTTTGGGAATTGCCAATTATTTAAAAAACCCTCTGCCATTTCTTCCTGCTCCTGCTCTGTCGATGGGAATGTGATGATATTGTTGTAAACTTCTTCCATTGCATCGCAAAATTCTTCTACGATTTTACAAACTGTGGATTTCCCAATTCCAAATGCAACAGCGACGACTCCGAAATCGGACCCTGATTTCAGGTAAAAAATTGCTACAGCTACACGTTTTCTAACAGATACTGGCTCTCGCATGGTAGTTTTGCTTTTTGTTAATTGTACAGTGAGGTTCGCACAGATATCACTAAATGTAGTTCTAGACATTCTGAATACTGATTGGAATTTATCATCTGGCCAGTAGGGGACATCCTTCTCCCAGAAACTTTCATTTCTAATAAAAGTCCAAGCACGTCTCTGTCTCCTCTCTCGGCGCGGTCTACATAACATTGTCGTCACAACAAATCTCCTTCTCCTTCTTATTTGTTCTATATTCGCGGTTAATCTTCGCCTTTCAAGAAACCACTGACCTATCACAGTTGATAGCAGTCCAATTAATGCAATTAAATCCATATTGAATGTCAGAACTGTCAAGCGAAATTGAAGGTTATGTTTACGATTGACATTTAGCGCGCAGCCTTCTCAATAATACTGTTTCCTAGAACGTTGTGTTTAGGAGGCTGTGTTACACCAGTCGTCCCTATCGGATAGTAACTCAACTATACGATACGACGGTAATCCCAGCGTCGTGTGAACGATAGTGGTTACCCAGGTAATTCTTACCCACGTAGTAACTATAGTAATGTAAACGAGGTCTTAGTCAAAGTAAGTTAAAGTCAAAGTCTTGAACTCTCTAAACAATCAATCAGAGGCGGATTTATACTTATCGGAGCCTGTTTTGGGGCCCTATTGCAGTGGCGGATCTAAGACACATAAACACGTGCACGTACATCTACGGGAAAGGAACTAAGCTCGGAACATAATTTTTTTTAAATCAGGTATTTACTATTTAGTAGTATCGAGTATAGGATACTCGGGTACTCGATTCCTAGCCGACTGAGTCGATTCCTTGGAAAGTGGGTTGCAGTGTCAGATAACCTAGAACTAGATTATGCTGTACAAACAAACAATTAAGTGTTGTTAACTGCCAAAACATGTTGTTTGTTTTTTACTCCCGCCTAGAACAAATTTGGCCGAGGAGGGTGTTCAGCATCGGTCAAGGCTAACAACTTTCTCCTTTTTTCCCTACTCGAGCGCCAAGGGCCCAAGACTCCGGAGTCGACTCCAATATTTACTATCCGATGTCATCTCATCACTACTATTAAGAGAGCATTTGGTGCGTTTTAGAAAAGAGTGGTGGGCTGAAAGCCATAGGCCTACCAAAACAATGTAGTTTGAGTGCGTCAATTTGTTTTCTCGTCATGTCGAGCTTACCTACAATTCACAGCATACATGGCAAAATTTAACATAGCAGACACATTTTAGTGGCAGACAGACAATTTCTGACAGTATAAAGGAAAGGTGTTTTTTTTTTTTTTTTTACTGGGAGTTTTAAATTAGGGTTTAAAAAGACAAATTACAAAACTTGTATTCTATGTATGGCATGCACTTGGGTACATTGGTATATGTTAGTATATATTTTTCTAATGGCAGAATTCAGGGGCGGAGATGAGATTCCTGAGGAGCACAGTGGGCAAGACAAGAAGAGAAGAATTAGAAATTATGAGGGGGAGGACATGGCTGAGATGGTTTGGGCATATGAAACAAATGATGGAAGAGAGGATGCCCAGGAGAATGTATGAGAAAAGGATTGAAGGAAGAAGAAGATGGGGGAGACCAAGGAAGAGATGGAAGGAGACCATAGCAAGAGACCTACAAACTAGAGGAGGGAGCTGGGAGCATGTAGCAGAGACAAGATTGTGGGAGGATAGAAAGAAGTGGAAGAATTTGGTTGCGAAACCCAAGCTGACCCTGCCAGAAGCAGGAAACAGCAATGGGTAATGATGATGATGATGAGAATTCAGGGGCCCCTCAGCCACTCGGGGCCCTGCTCTTATAAATCCGCCTCTACACTCAATGCAAATAACTTAAAGGGGCTAAAAACCCAAAAAATTATTTTTTACCACGTGATCTATAGCACAATACTACACTAAAATGATAGTTTAAAAAATTATATCTTGTAACTGTGATTTAACACGAATTTTTGAATTTTTTTGATCCAGAAATTTGCAAAAATTGGTGTTTTGGGAAATTTCTAAAATCGGCTTTAACCTGCTTCTTTTTTGGTCCATATAGATACTAGAGCATAGTACCAATCTAAAATGCCCCTTTATAACATCGTGTCTTGAAACTGTGCCCAAATATACCCTCAAACACGCAAAAATATGCATTCCAAAATCACACCCCATCTTGGTAATTAGCATATTTTGACCAAACTACTTGCCCAAATTACAAAACAAAATATAGAGAATTTACAGAAAAGGCTACGAGTAAATCAATAATGGCCAATCTACTAGATCAAAATCCTCCAAGGTCACGGGGCATAAACAACCCTTGAAAATTGTGTAACAAATCAACTCGCACCCGTCTTTTAGTACTCGCTCCTAACGGGAAGGTACTTTCGGCGGGAAGACAAGGGGGGTTCGGGGGGCGGAGCCCCCCATCAATAGCGCCGCAGGCGAAAAATTTTGAGGTCAGACTTTATTAAAGAGCGTTTGGTGCGTTTTAGGATAACATAGCGGGCTTAATTCAGTACTGAAAAACTTCAGTATTTATACCGTGAAAACTCGTAAACCACTTGCAGATAAGATAAGATAAGAACACTGATGGTACAAATCATATGCGCCGCATCAACAAAATGCCCAATGACTTATGTTCGCGATCGCGTCTTACAATAATGTGTCTGGCTGTTTACTAGGGATGACGAAACCCGACTTTTTTACGACCCGGGTACCCGTCCACATTACCCGCGGGTTACCCGGGTAGTAAAACAAAAAAATCGTGTGGGGTGTCTAATGAACTGTGAAGAAACGCGCTCATCAATTATCGTAATATCTCAGACGTAATGCTGTTCTATAAACAATGACGTGCCGATGAAGTAGTATTTCATAATCACGAAAGAGGAACAGCAGCGGGCCGTTAAGATAACACTCACTGTTCGGTTGCATCTGCTTTATAACTTGTCACAGTCAAGTCAAGGTCACGACTCACGATGCGTTGGCTCGGGGCGCGGGAAGGGGGGGACTGGAGCCCGAACGAGAGTAAACAAGATAAGGAAAGATTTATCACCATGGATGATAGCTGTTAAGTTTTGACTTCTAGCAGATTGAAAACATAAGTGATGTTGTGGTAATTATTTACGCGGTATAATCTCTGGAAGATCGCACAAGTGGTTAGGCAGGAGGGGGTGGGGGGGCATACTCAGCACACTGCCACAAGTCGGCGGCATGAATCGGTGCTCGATTCAAATTCTCGCAAAAACGATATTTTGAAGCACGTCCATAAAAGTTACTCGCAAGAGCCAAATTGTCACTCGCAAAATGCGAGCGTGCGAGTGGGATTTTCAAGGGTTGGGGATAAAGATCGTCCCCATGTTATTTCTTATGGGAGATTTTTGCCGATGGGACCTAGCTCGAAAAATGTCATGTTTGACAATTTTTTGGGATGTCATGGTGGCCCCAATAATTTTTCTGTTAATTGCTAAATTCATTACTAGTTAGCCTGAATGAAATATATTTTTTGAGTTTAGCGGTTAAATACCTCTTTAACAAGCAAATAAAATAATAACATCCAAACTATTTCTTGATTTGGTTGATTGGGAAACAATCCCGAGGGCTGCAAATAAATTTAAAAAAAAAATAATAATAATAATAAATAAAAATAAATTGATGATATTATTTAATTCAATCCAGCAATTACAAAATCTATCACGATCGGGACATATAATGTCTCGAATGCACCAACAAATAAGAAGTTATTAAGCTACCATCTCGGTGGTCTAGTTGGCTAAGGCGCCTACCTGGAATGTGAGAGACCCAGGTTAAGATCCAAGGAGGAATTAAATGTTGGAAACACTATTAGAGCTCATAAAAAGAGACTGTGGAGTGTTATTTATAGTTGGTACCTAAGAGATATACACAAGACAAGTCTCACCTATGAAGCATTCCCTGATTATGTCCTCGGTGATATTGAAGTTCAGGTTACTGAGGAAGACCGTCCGGTCATCCTTGGCAGGGTTGTGAACAACGGGGCCGGCTGGTTCAGTCTTTATCTTCTTCATGGGAGGCTCGCCGTCCTCTCCGCTACCACTGGGCTTGTATCCGGGGGGAGGGGGTCCCGTTCTCCCGCCAGGACGTTTGTAGCCCGGCGGAGGGGGCATGCTCTAAGACAAACAAGGCACTAGTCTCAACACAGAGACAGATCCAGCAACACACTTCAGAATAGCAAAGCAATCTAGAAACATAAAATACCGAGACCATTGAACAACGTATAATGAAGGGACGGGTATCTTCTCTTACTATCACAAGTGTGCCACCTCTTAGATTGTTAGACTTGGAACATTATACCAGGCAATTATTGCATATTCTTCAAATATTTTAAAATCAGTAAACTGTTTTAGACTCCAAATTAGGGTTGGGATTTGATTATAAATTTGTAATCGATGTCACACCTAAAATTTGGACATCACATCAAAATTATTTTTGACATGGAAATTATTTTCAACATCAAAATGCAAAACACATGACATCGAAGGCAGCGAGGCAGCAAACGGAACGCGATTGTATTGTTTTGACTTACACTTGCGGTTCCACTTATAGGCCGGAACAGGCTTTGTTAGTGATATCGATACGATAATGACATTACCATTTTGATAATCGATAAGTTAATGAAAAAAGTATTGATGTGGGGGGATTATCTAATATCTAGAATTAATTGAGAAAATAGTTATTTACCTGGTCTGTGGCTTCCTCGTCTGGTTTCTCGACTTTAATCACTGGTTTCTCCGTGTACGTCTGCGGCGCAGCCCCCGACCACTTCCCGTCCTCTTCCTCAGCCTTCCTCTTGGTTTGCGGACTGTGCTTCGGTGCGTGCTTGCCCCGTCTGTCTTGGCTCCCCTTGTTCTGGTACTTCTCCCCGCGGTCTTGATTCCTCCTGCGATCGGGCGGCTGCGAAGTGCGCGCCGCGTCCGCTGCGGCTTTCTCCCGTTGGGCGGAGACAACTTTCATTCGAGCTTTGAACTTTGTCAAACAGATTTCAAAGTCATCCAGCGTTCCTTCATCGCGCTCAAAGTTCAGCCACGCTGTTCCTGTACGATAATTAAATATTAAGTTATTATTACTTTCATTCTTTTATAACATTAATAAATTTGTAAATATGAAGCATGGGCACAAAGCTTTTACTTATAACAATAGTCTAGAGAATGTTATTAAAGCTAAGATCCCCCTTAGTTCATTGCAATGTTACAGTTATAATGTATTAAGTAATATGTAGGCCTAATGTATATTTATATAATAATGTTATCATAGGGATGGGCGAACGTTCGAAATTCCGAACTCGAACCGAACTTTTTTGAAGTTCGTTCGGTTCGAGTTCGAAATTGAAGTTCGAGTTCGTGATTTATCAAAATTACGAACTTGCTCCGAACTTTTAAACTTGCCGCTGTCGCGTGCGAAAATCCTCCAATGGTGAGGCAGTATTATTCATTCGACTATCGATTTCCTGCGATATTTCGATAAATGAAATGGAAGCAGCTTCCACCAATGCGTACCTCTAATGTTCGACTAATTGATTTGCAGCAATAATGCGATACATCGTGAATGTATCCACCAATGAGAAAGCTGCTAATATAAGACGCCAAAACGAGACGCTGTGACATTTACGACGATATTTACGATGTTTTATAGAGTAACAAGTATTATTTGGAATCACTGAACAATGATTAAAGAACCGATTAACCACGTTTATATGCAATTATGTTACCAAATAAATTTTCGCAGGCAAGTTTTAACCACATTTGCGTCAGCTTACACACCTTAATACGATGTCGATAAGCTACATAACCACAAAATAGATCGTCATTTTACGTTTGTTACTCAAAGTTAGATAAACAATAACATGCCCATGTTCTAGGCCTAATAAAATTTAATAGTTGCGGTATTTAGACGAGAACTGGCCGCGATTTCACAACAATCTTTGTTAGGTTTGGTTTATGGACCAGGGCCTAGACCTAGGTAGGCCTAGGCCTAGGTAGGCCTAGGCCTAGGTAGGCCTAGGCCTACATAAGGAATATTTTAGGCTTAGGGGCTAAGGTTAGGCTAGTGCTAGGCCAAGTAAGGAAAAGCCTAGCCTAGGTTAGCCTAGAATATAGAAGATAATAGGTGTTAAACATGTTTTATAAGCTCTTATCTAAACCAAGACTTTGGAATTTGGTAGCCTTGCCTAGGCTAGGGCTAGGCCTAGGCTATGCCTAAATTTAGGATGCTGTGCCAAAAGGGCTAAGCTAGTCAATCCTGTCGATGAAGGTCGATGAAATAGATCTCGATAGTAGGGAGATATAGCCTTAGCCTAGACATTAAAGTATGCCCAATTGAAATTCCTACCTCCCTGTTTTTGGTTTTAAGCAGATTTTTTAAAGTTCGGTTCGAGTTCAAAGTTCGAAACTTTTTTTACAGAAGTTCGAGTTCGGTTCGAAACTTAAAAAACCAAGGTTCGCCCATCCCTAGTTATCATTCAACAGTCTTAACTCTTAATGAAAGGGACTCCCAAGTCTAATGAACTAGAGTTGTAACCTACCGATTGACTCTGGCCAGTCCTGCACTGCGTTGAGAGCTCTCGCGTACAGCCTTCTCAGATGCTTCCTGTCGGTGCCGTACAAGCGCTCCAGCGAGCCGTACTCGAGCCACATCGCTGCCGTCTTGTCGTGGCCTTGGCTTAGGATGTCGTTCCACAGCAGGCGACACTGGGTCATGTCCTTGCGGTGGATCGCCTCGCAGCGAGCCCAGTACTGGAGGATCGTACAGTTGGGGTCTCCGCCCAGGCCGAACGCTGGAGAAGAAAACTCATTTTACGTTGACAAGAAGAGAAGAGACAGAATAAGAAACACGGACATCATAGAAATGCTGGGAGTAGAGAAGTTAAGTGACAGGGTGGGAAGGACATGGTTAAGAATAAGATGGTATGGGCATAAGAAACGAATGGTAGAAGATAGGATGCCTAAGATAATGTATTGAAGAAGGAAGAGATAGAACAATACCATAGCAGGAGACTCAGAGGCAAGAGGAGAGACCTGGGAAGACGTGAAAGAGATACGATTGTGGGAGGATAGAAAGAAGCATAAGAACTCGGTTGCAAAAGTACAAAACCTAAGCTGACCCTGCCAGAAGAGGGAGATGGCAATGGATAATGATGATTATTGCAAGCATTCTTAGAACACAGTGAGAAGAAAGAAGAGGAATATATAAGCATAGGGCTTACATGAACATAACATAATGATAATCAATTTCTGAACGTAACACAATCAGAAGACTTATTAGAATTATGATTGGAGAAGGGTTGACAGGTTGGGAAAGCAAAGAGAACATAAATCCCAGCCTGAAGGGCTGGGGACGACAAAACTTTTCACCTGCTGATGACAACTGCAGCTAATTTAAAGTTGTTAGCTTAATCCACGACGCGTTTCGTCCTTCTGGGACTCATCAGGCAGATGGTTTTCCACTAAAAATCAGCTAACTACATGCTAACAAAACTCACAACACATAACCAAACCTGTGGTAAGGCCACGCAAGAAGTAAATTCTGCATGCATGTTGTCATCATCAGCAAGGTTACTTCACACACCATTCATACTGAGCCACACCGTCAGCACAACCAGTAAGGGGGCTTTCCTCCCAACTCTAGTGCTCGGGAGACAAAACATCCATGACTCACCCTGGATTCGAACCAGGACCCTTGGCAACAAGAGAAAAGCTGCCCCTTCTGTTGTTGCTCGGCCAGGGTGCCTCTTCATTCAATTAGAATTATGAAATGAATGAATTCATGAGCTATGAGACTATGCCAAATTGTTCAGGAGCATTGTAATTTGTAAGCATGGTACTTCAAATATAAATGATGGTAAAAATCTGTATGAAATGAATGCACTTTAGTTAACTTTAGTAGGCAAACACAATTTTACAAGTACTACCATTCTTTTATCCATCAGAAGCAACAATAATTTTTATGGATGGGAAGTTTAAACGTTTAGTGGACGGGTAGAGGTTATTAAATTTGCAAAACGTTTAGATTTTTTTTTAAATGTTGATTTGTAATTACTTTTGGAGCCTACACAAACACGGGCTAACAGATTTGGCCGATAATTTTCTAAAAGTGCTTTATTTTGGTGGAGGTGCCGGGTCCCAAGGACATCTTGTCTGTTACACATGGTGCAAGTGCCGGGTCATTAAATGCAAGAGTGAGAATAAAACCGTTGTTAATTATTCGTCAGCCGGTCATAAGTACAAAATTACGATTTTTGTTGTAAAACCTAGGCCTCTGCCTACCTAGGCCTAAATTTATAAGATTTTTATTTAGGGCTTAGAACGATTAAACGTTTAAACGCGATTAGTTCAAGGGGTTAAACGTTTACAAAATTAGGCTAAACGCTTTTTCCCATCCCTAATAATTTCTCAATAAGATGACTGAATTTCACCCTTCATATCAACATTGCATGCAACAAACCTTGCGCCAGGTGTTCGCACGCCTTGTTGAAGGAAGCGACGAGCTCCTCGATCATCTCGGCGTGTTCGGGCAGCGAGAAGTCGATCTTCCTGCGCAGGTAATCCAGGTAGCTGAGCCACAGCTCCAGGTAGTCGTTGGCCGAGGGGAAGCCGGCAGAGAGCGCGTCTTCCATCACAGCTGGAGGGAGAGAGAAACACTTGAGATGGCGCTCGGCTCGGCGCGCTGGGCAATGGCAATTTAGCCATTTATATTAAGGTTGGAATTTACGGGTGATGTTCAGCATCATATTGATGATAACATCAAGAGAAAATTCAACATTCATTTGGTAGGCTCCGATATTTAAAAAATTAACTTCAAATTTTGTCCTTTGAGCAGTACTAGGTATCCGCAAATTATGATTTGACAGGGGTACTAGGCCCTTTGCAAAATATATGGCTATTCTCAACCAACAAATCATTTTATTTTACCTATAAACATATGGATGGAATCCAAGCAACAAGCACATAAGAAATAACATGTAATGTAGGTACCAGTAGGCCTACCATGATCATATTTGATATACTAGACTAGGCTTGTATACTTGGAGGAAAGAGCTGTAGGGCCTATATGAGGCTCATTCCATTGATGCAAGAAGTAGGTAGGCCTATAGTCTTTTTGTCAACTACTGAGGATGTACTACATCATTGCCGGCAACTTTATTGCACTTATAAAATGACATTAGACAGAGCTGATCACAAAGTGGTGTAAAAACATTGACATCGGTCTGAAATAGATTTGAAACTAATCAAACAAAAGACGAATCACTTAAATTATGGTGAAAAACATTTTAAAGGCCAATTCCAATGTAGTGTATGTACCGGTACTTAACGTAGGTTGATAAACCATGGTAGGTACCTTTAATCGTATCGTGAGGCTTAGAACATCGCTCGAGGACTCGAAGATAGTGTTGCCACAGCGAAGAATTCCAAGGACAATTACGAACTGCTCGCTGACACGCTGCCAGTACGACCATCTCTATCTTGAGCTGGTTGCTAAGGTATTCAATGTACTCAATCCATAGAGAAGCGTCTGGGGTCTTGTCTTCGGCTATTGCTCGCTCGTACAGGCACTGTATTCTCGCAGGGTCGCTGTCTGAAGACCACTCGTGTGCAATATACTCGCGGTAGCATTCACTCCGACCTTCCACAGGGCAGGACAGCTGGGAAACAAAATAGATCATTGAAACATTGGGCACAGCAAAACTAGCAACTAAATAAACTTTCAATGAATAACAAAAGTCTGAGGTAGGGTCAAAACACGTCAGCCCTACTTTGAGTGCTACCGATAGTCTATGGATATTTTAGGTCTACTGGGTACATCGAATGACATTTAATAAGGTCTAGCTAGAATGTTGCTACATGGCATATAAATGCTTTAAGAGGATGGGATAGTCGCGAAATTAAAACCACGCGAAATTACAGTTTTTTCGTGATATCTCAAGAACGATGCAAAAAATCTAAAATCTGATTCTAGACCGAAAAGTGGTTTTGTTAGAACAATATAATGCAAGAAAAAAATAATGTGATGTGATGGTAATTAAGTTTAGAAATTAGAAATTTAATAAATTAAATTTTCATAAATACAAATCTCACCGATTATTATATTTTAATATTTTTTCTTGCATTATTGGATGAGCGAAGCGAAGACTTCAATTTCACTGACCCCCAAAAAATTTAGCTCGGGTGTTTTTTTTTTTGTTTTTTTTTTTTTGTTTGTTTGTTTTTCTGTCTGTTTGTTAACTCTCTACCAGGCAAACGGCATATCCGATCTTGATGAAAATTTGACAGGACCTTCGAAATCTCTGAACTTAGAGGTGTATTGTTTTTGGGTACAATCGAAGAAATATTTCTCAAGAATATCGTACTTTTACGATTTTTTTCGATTTTTAGTGCGATATTTTCGTGACATTTGAGCCAATTCTGACCAAATGGCGGGGCTACAACGTTCATATTTCACATGGACATTAAGGTAATGGTGATGTATTGCTTTTTGAAAGAAAAAGTTGAAAAAGTTAACCATAATCCATAGAATAAAGGTTTTAATATGAGTTTTTTACGGTTAAGTGCGATATTTTCGTGTCATTTGGGCCGATTATGACCAAACGGGTAGGGCTGCAGCGTTCATATTATACATGGACATTAAGATTATGGTGATGTAGTACCTTTTGAAAGAAAATGTTGAACAAGTTAGCCAGAATCCATAGAAATAAGGCTTTTAATATAAGTTTTTTTATTTTTTGTGCGATATTTTCGTGCCATTTGGGCCAATTCTGACCAAACGGGTGGGGCTACAACGTTCATATTATACATGGACATTAAGGTTATGGTGATGTAGTACCTTTTAAAAGAAAAAGTTTAAACAGTTAGCCAGAATCCATAGAAATAAAGCTTTTAATATAAGTGTTTTACGGTAAATAATACCAAGTGACAGGTAACAAAAAAACTTGACAACAATCGCCTACAATGCGTAGGCAGCAAAACAAAGAACTTGCAAAAGTAAAGATATCCCATGCAAACTAAAAATTTTAAAAAGCTCATCCATCAACGCGGCGGGACTTAAGCGTTTTCCTAGTATTGTTCTAACAAAACCACAATTCGGTCTAGAATCAGTTTTTAGATATTTTGCATCGTTCTCGAGATATCACGAAAAAACTGTAATTTTGCGTGGTTTTAATTTCGTGACTATCCCATCCTCTTAAGTAAAATTTGTGAACACTTCTATGCTGTAGGTAGGCTACTACTGGACAATCGAAACTGGTAACAACCCGGTGCTGGAGCACCGGACGGAGGCTATCTTATATGACCATTGACCAGGTAGTTTGACCATGGATATACAAGGCGCATGGATAAGCATCTCCTGGTTAATTCGTGTACTGCGAAACTAGACCCGAAAAACAAAAACTCGTCAAATAATTCAAATAATAACATTGTTGACATTTTTGTCAGTTTACACAAATGTTTACATTTTGATGGGCTAAAATGGCCGGCAATATTACATTACTGGTATTTAAAGTTGAGGCCTAAACCGGAAACTAGAATCGCAGACACACTGCCCCATAATGTTGCATATCCAGTACTGCCAGTTACTATTTTAAGTCCATGGTTTGACCATCCCTCTGCTAATCACTACATATGCTCAATTTAACACTTAGTAGTTAGTAGGCCTATTTCAACATTTTCATAATAGCCTATCATCCGATGGGCTACATGACAACGGCTTGATGTATAATCGAGCAGACATAGGCTGTAATGTTTTGAACTAGGGAAACGCTAAAGTCCCGCCGCGTTGATGGATGAGCTTTTTAAAATTTTTAGTTTGCATGGGATATCTTTACTTTTGCAAGTTCTTTGTTTTGCTGCCTACGCATTGTAGGTGATTGTTGTCAAGTTTCTTTTGTTACCTGTCAATTGGTATTATTTACCGTAAAAACTTATATTCAAAGCTTTATTTCTATGGATTCTGGCTAACTATTTAAACTTTTTCTTTTAAACGGTACTACATCACCATAACCTTAATGTCCATGTATAATATGAACGTTGTAGCCCCACCCGTTTGGTCATAATCGGCCCAAATGGCACGAAAATATCGCACTTAACCGTAAAAAACTCATATAAAAACCTTTATTCTATGGATTCTGGTAAACTTTTTCAGCTTTTTCTTTCAAAAAGCAATACATCACCATTACCTTAATGTCCATGTGAAATATGAGCGTTGTAGCCTTACCCTTTTGGTCAGACTCGGCCCAAATGTCACGAAAATATCGCACTAAAAATCGAAAAAAAGCGTAAAAGTACGATATTCATGAGAAATATTTATTCGATTGTACCCAAAAACAATAATACACCTTCTAAGTTCAGAGATTTCGAAGGTCCTGTCAAATTTTCATCAAGATCGGATATGCCGTTTGCCTGGTAGAGAGTTAACAAACAGACAGAAAAACAAACAAACAAAAAAAAAAAAAAACAAAAAAAAAACACCCGAGCTAAATTTTTTGGGGGTCAGTGAAATTGAAGTCTTCGCTTCGCTCATCCAATAATTTTATTAATAAAACAAAGAGTTAGCCTAGCTAATGGTTCTGTTGTGAATGGTAGGTAGCAAGAAACCTTCCTGTTATACGATGGAATATCCTCGCGGGGGATGCAAGACCAATACAACCCCTGGCTAGTGTTTGGTTCTATCTTCTAATATTTCTTAGACTGTACAAAATAGCACATTGTTAAATAAATGGTTGATCACCCTGCTCCAGGTAAGGATCTTCCAACTGTAGACCTTGATGTAGAAATGGTATGGTGAGGCACAATTACATAATAATAACTTGTTAATGAATAATTATATAGATTTTACCACGGCTTAGTCTATAGGCCTACAAGCTTAGTAACGTTTGCTTACCAATTTCTCTTCATATGGAAGGATTTTACTTAGTTTTGACAGAGCTTTCTTGTAACCATGCTCAATGCTTTTCGTGTCAATCTTCTCTCCCAGATCGTTAAGCCAGTTGTTGAACTCAGCGTAAGTGTTTTCCATGTCGAGAAGAGGAACCGCCAACTGCCGTTTGAACAGTTTCACAACGCGACTGTACTGTCCTCCCGGATCTTCCTTCTCATTCACGTCCAGTTTTTGGGCACAGAGAATATTGGCAAATTCTCGGAATGCCTCCCAGACAATTGTCCCCCTTGCAACGTGAAGACCAACCGCCGTCAATGCTCGTTCAAAAATAGAACATACTTTGTCGATCCCACCGTCCGTTGCCATGTCCCCAATACTGAACTGTGCGTACTCCAACCAAACATCCACAGCTGAAACATAGGTAAACAAAATCAACTTTGTTTTAATTTGAATTCTTGTGATGTTGCTTGTGATATTCAGATTAGAAAAGTTTCTGAGTAGGCCTAGTCAAACTAGCAATTCAAATCAAGTGTTTAAAAAAACAGTATTTCTAAATGGTTTCATTGAAAACTTTACAAAATACACTCATATGTAATGCAGTTTCAAAGTAATAAAAGTAGACCACATTACTGTAGTAGGCCTTACACTACACCCAAGCATTAAGTGTAAAAAAGTGAATCTAGTCATCAAACCAGTAACTAAGTAGTAAAAGCATGACGGGGGAAGGCTGTCAAGATCAGACCAAGTCAGGCTTACTTACAACAGTATGGTCTGTACAGTCGTTAAAAAGTAATTAAAAAACACAGTTAACTCTAACTCGAGGGAGAGCTTCAAGCCATCAACCAGGTTCAGGCATCAAAAGTTTAGTCTTTTACACGTCTTTCATACGGCTGTTTTATCAAACTCAACACTTACTTTCGTCCTGAATCATGACAGATGTTCATGTCATAGAGTTTTGTCATCCTTAGAAGACATTGATGAGAATTGAGTCAAGCAGCACTGGTTGAGTGCAGCAATAATGTGGAACTGGCCCACGTTCAGTTGGAATAGGCCTACATATTCCAATATCCAAATGTAATTGTCAAGTTGTGCATTACCATAGACAATTTTCAAAATCACCATTACACTCTAGCCCTAGTCCTCTATATCAAATGCAAATTGCAAAGCATTGTGCCTGCTAAATGTCATATGCTCGGGTATGTGACTGACTGAGTCTCCAGTCATTGCAGTTCGTCACACACTCGAGTAGGGGATGGCCTGGATGGTATTTAGAGTGTAGATTTCCTTTCTCCTATAATGCTTTGCGTTTTTGATTCTGACAGTCGTCTATTTTGAGAATGCAATTAATTTACTGGTACCTATGCAATAAAAACAATAAACATTTTGAAAACACTGCCAATATAAAATGTAGATATCCTGTGTGTCCTGCCAAACTCCATCACAGGCAGCTGGTTTATTAGCCTACTGAGATGAAAACTTTTAAGAAATATTGTGAAAGTTAGGGATCTAGCAGAGAAATCTGTTGAGTTATTATCAGACGAGAGAAAGAGAGATTGATTGATTGATTCAAGTTTTATTTTTGCTGGCAAGATTAAGGCCATGGGGCCTTTTCTTACATCTAACCAGCTTTATTTATTTATTTATGTCTCTATTTGCAACAGGCAATGTAGCCCACTAGTCTACTGGAAGGCAGACGGCACCAGGTACGACAAGCCTTCCACAAAAGTTACCAACCAAGCTCGTAGCCATCGAATAGACGGTGTTTTGACAGGCAGAGGTCCTCCACTCAACCCGACCCTGCCGAGCAACGGTCCCAAGGGAACGAAGCTTAAACACCGAAGCTACAACATTAGTATTACAGCATATATTTTTAGGCAAATGAGACCCAAAATGTCCAATTCTCCCAGATGTTCTACAACCCCGAAAACTTAAACACCTGTACATCTATGAGTCACTTGGAAATTTCCACTTCTCCCTTAACACATGGTACTGATTCAATCCTAAATTAATGATTATGATATACATTTATGATAGTTTATGATAAGAAAAAAGAATGACACCTTCAAACACTATTTGAACCCAGTTTATACACTAGACTTATTTTACTTAAGGCGGATCCACATAAAAACGTAAGACGTAAGCATAAGGTTTTAACGCGTAGTCGTAACGTTGGAACATAGAAAACACGTACTGGCGTTCACACAAATGCACAAGGTTTAAGACATAGTTATAACGCATAAGACACTGTTTTAATGCGTAAGAAAGTTGAACAATTTTCAACTTTATGCTAAAACCTTATGCTAATGTACGAAAAAGTTGAGCCAAACTAACATCTACTTTGAAAGGCTTGACTACTACAGTCAACTACGCTTCCGTTATAAATATATATAGTTGGCAGGACTTGGAGCTTTATTTGCATAATTATCAACATCGATTGGAAAAATTATATTATTATATTATTTTATTATTATGCGAGTGAACCTGAAGAGGACATGACAGGCCTGGCAAGCCGGTGTTAACAACTCATAAAATGCCCTAGAAAATTGGTGGCTATAGCCACCCCCTGACCTAACTTAAGTTGGAAACAGGAGTCAGATATATATATATTATAACCTTCGAATCCTTCTTAAATCAAAGTTCTCTCTGTTCACTCTGCAAAGAACTTAGAAGACAACTGACATGTCTTGGGCTAAATTCTTTGTGCTTACGTTTCTATGTGTACCGGCGCGCTTACACACTACGCGTTAAAACCTTATGCTTACGTCTTACGTTTTTATGTGGATCCGCCTTTAACACTAAATGCTCCTCAATCTTACAAATGTCTAAAATATATATATATATATATATTAGATAGGCCTATATTAGATTTAAGGCTTTTGCAGTACATGATATGAAGATACTATATGTTTTGAGGTAAAACTGCGTGCGACTATTTAACAAAATAATATTTTATTTCCGATGTTTCACTAGGGTTTCACCTAGCTTTATCAAGGTTAATATGAAACAAAAACAAAATGGAATAACAAAGTACAAGATGACAATAATTAAAACACAGCCATCTAGGAAAACAGATCTAGATGACAGAGAGTTGAGAGAGAGCCTCCAGATGTCAGCGGTGTAAGTTATCTCCTACTTCTTGTCACGGGACCTTCCCGGAGTTGGTCTAATTGTAAACGTCGGAAATAAAATATTATTCCATTAAACAATCACACGCAGTTCTACCTCAAAACATATATATATATATAGTCTAATAGGCAGTGCAATCTGCTCTACACACGTTATTAACAATGTACAAAACAGACCAAAAATTAGACAGTTTTAAATTGGTGGCCGCATAGCTCAGTTGGTAAGAGCATAGCCCGGTAAGCTAAGGTCCCGGGTTCAAACCCCGGTGTAGTCACTTTTTTAATTTCTGTCTAAAGTACTAACATAACAGCGTCATAGTCGCCTACTATAAAGCCAAGGTTAAACATCTATAAATATATATATATATAAAATAATAATAAACAATAATATGACCATTTTTATGATTAAAAATATTAGGCCTACCGTCTTACATTGTTAAACTATATTCCTTACTATTTCTATACTATTACTTCACGAGTAAAAACCATTTGAGAAAATTATAGTCTTACATTTTTACACCTATACTATTTCTTCACTTACAAAAATATTTTCACAGACATGAGAAACTATCGAATTTTAATGGTTCATACAATTACAATCCTGGAATATAGGCTTGATAGTAATTTTGAATTTTCACACATCATGTAAAGGTAACAAAAACATAAAATTAACAATAAATTTGTTTAAAATACATTAATATAAAGCAATGAAAATGACAATTATTCTAGATATAATTGTTGAGCAGCCTGGCGGAAAGACCCTAGATTTGTCAAGTCTCTGACGACACTAGGGGTACGGTTCCATTCCCGCGCAGCGGACACTGTAAACGAAGAGAGAGAGAGAAGGGACGGAGTCTTACCACTCAACTCAAATGAGACTATCTGTTCCTTTAGCCTAACTGTGTGTTGTCTGTCTGTGAGTGAGTGAGTGAGTGAGTTTGTTATAAAAAGGCCAAACCGCTGAGCAGATTGCGCTGACAGGTTTAAAAAAAAATTCCACTGAGATTGAGTAAACCTTGCAATCTTACCTCGTACTTTGAAAGGGCTGTTTTCCTTAACCTAGGCCTTGCTAATGCATTTAAAAAAGATGCTCTATAATGGGTAATGGCACATCTTTTTTCTAGGCTACGGAAAACACAGCCCTTCAACAAAGTAGGCTACTAGTTAAGATTGCAAAGTTTAATCAATCTCCCAGTGAAATTTTGAGGAACCTGTCAGGCTGTCACCCTCAGTCCCCATTTTTTATTTTTTTTAAATTGACTTTGGCATAATGGACTCTGGCGACTGGGGCTTTGCAGTAAACCCAAGACTGCCACAAAGACCTCGTTACGATTGAACTTCGAACCTGGTGAGTAGATTACCTTTAGAGTTTTTGAGGTTTGGCTTCGAGGATCGAGCATGGGACCCGTACATAAGGAACTGGAAAAAAGGTCTTGAAAAAGTTCAAAGAAAGCTAGGAAGGTATTGAACAAAAGGAAGATTTCGGTAGATCATGTAAATGAACAGGACATCATGGGAAGGACATATATGTGCACCAAAATTGTTGAGGATTTGGGGTGGGAGAAGCTAAAAGACCGGCGTAGAGTAGACAGGCTTTAAAAAATGTACAAAGTGTCTAGGGACAATGAGGGATGGTGAGAGCTTCACGGTTATTTGGTTAAATAAATAAATAAATCCATATAAGAGTCTACCCACTAAGTCACATGACTGATTTTCAGTGGGGGACAGTAAACCAAAGCGACCAAGCCAACCCTGCAGACCCCGACGCAATCGATGAGCGAGTGATAACCAACCAAAGATCAATATTTTTTAATGGGAAATATAGCAATCAGTGGTATGGACAGTGCAAACACCTGCGGATCAACGCCCAAATCAACAAGGCCGATTCAGAACAACTTTAAATTTATTATGAGCCTCGTTGCTAGAAGGGCTCCAAAGTCACCGTTTACATATTCCAAAGTCAAGAACTGATAGACTTAAGTCCAAGTCAGAAGTTAAAAAACTTCTGACTTTAAGCGGGAATCGAACCCTGGAACTTCTGCATTGAAAGCAGGTAGGCTAACAACAAAACCAATGAGCCAAATAAGCCAAATATTTAGGTAGACACGATCACACGTGGAAATACGAGAGAAGAGTATGGAAAACAAACCTGGGAAAATACTTCTTCTTGGGTAAAACAATCGTTGATTGGAACGGGCTCACTGAAGAGCAGATAGGCCTTAGGGATTGAGAAACTTACAGCATTCTCTAATTTTATTAAGCCTAGGCCTATGCCAAAGGTGGAGGAAACCCAAAAAGGAGAAGGCCTCACCACCGGTCAGATGAGAACGAGGAAGAAACTACTAGGGCCCTGAGAACAGACGATGGCTGTGGCAGTTGCTAGACTAGTAGGGTTGCCATAATTTAAACTGAAGGCGGCGGGACAAATCTTTTCAGGGAAAATAGAACGGGGGGTTTGGGGGCGCTCCCCCCAACTACAGCGCCGCAGGCGAAATTTAAAAAAAAACTACGTTTTTAGAGTGCATTTTGAGCGTTTTAGATAAAAATGCTGGACTGAATGCAGTAACGAAATATTGCAGTTTTTAGAAAACCAACAAAAATGCATTGGAATTTGGAACACTAATGACACTTTTTTATTAATAATTTTTGGGTCTTGGGAAGTTGGGACTGTGGAGTAAATAACGGATTCAACAAGTTAACAATTCAATACGTGTTTGTTATACTTGAATCATACTTGTTTTATTGAACTAATTGTAATTATAATTGTAAACTTAGTAGGGGCTACTTCACTTCTAAAATATATGCAAAATATATCTGACATTAGAAATGATACAAGTAGGAACTATTATTGGAGGACTTAGATAAGACCAGATTAGTTTAGTTAGATTTGTACTTTACTGATGATTTCGTTTGTTCCAAAATATGTTTTCTTTTAGGTGACTTTAGAGACTTGCGAAACCCTTCACAATTTTCTGGAAAATTTGTCTTGATCATTAATTCTGCTTCCAGCGTGCTTAAATTAAGACGATTACGGTACGCCCGTGGCCTATAGGTTGCTGTTGATAGCTTTGCACGTTTTGGACTGCATATATCTGATATTGTACATTGGACTTTGACAATTTTTTTACAAAGCGGGACAATTGTGTCCCGCTGGGTGTACTGGCGGGACGCGGGACTTAAAGTTGGATATCGGGACTGTCCCGCCGAAAGCGGGACGAATGGCAACCCTATAGACTAGGCCTATAGGGCCTAGGCCTAGCCCTAGAAGGCAAGCGACCCTAGACATAGCTATTAGACATATTAGACCTTATAGCTGCGTGTTTCAGGACAAGGACGCACACAATACAATTATACGAATATAGACAGGGGGAAAATCCCATCGATGTTAAATTGAATAATATTACTTACATTATTGAAAAAATTAAATAAGGTAAGGCACCCGGGGAAGATGCCCGGTGACTGGTGACTTCCTTCAATTGGCCATAGGGTAAACCTCTCTATTCATGAAGCACATTATTGTGCATCCCTAAGTGAGGGCTGCATTCCGGATAGTTGGAGGAGAGCAACAGTCATACCAATACATAAAGGGGGAGAGAAGGGAAAAATGAGTAATTATAGGCCGATATCACGAACATCGGTGGGCTAAAAAATTATGGAGAGAGTAATTGGGGATCACGTCAAGTAAATTAGGTATAAGGGGGAAAACTGGATGTCAGAGAGTCAGCATGGGTTCAGGAGGGGCTATTCATGTGAGACGCAGCACCAGGGGTTGGTTAATGAGTTAGCTGGAGAGTTAGACAAGGGAGGCGAAGTGGACGCGGTCTTCATAGACTTTGAAAAGGTGTTCGATAAAGTACCGCATGGGAAGCTGTTGGAAAAAGTGGAATCGGTAGTGAAGGATGAGTGGGTATTAAGATGGATCAAGGACTTTCTTGAAAACAGAAGTCAAAGGGTAAAGGTAGGAGGTGAACTATCAGATGAGGCAGAGGTAACATCAGGTACCGCAAGGCAGTGTCTTGGGACCGTTACTTTTCGCAATATTTGTGAATGACATAGCGGATGGAATGGGGGCTGGAGTGCGACTCTTTGCGGATGATTGCGTGATCTATAGGGTGATAAGGAATAGAAATGATGAAGGGAAGGGAATAAATATATATATATCTATCTGACTCCTGTTTCCAACTTAAGTTAGGTCAGGGGGTGGCTATAGCCACCAATTTTCTAGGGCATTTTATGAGTTGTTAACACCGGCTTGCCAGGCCTGTCATGTCCTCTTCAGGTTCACTCGCACTTCTTCCCACCAGTTCACGCCATCCACTTCTGTCTTCCCACAGTTTCCTTGCTTCGACTTCTTCCCACTTCTCACCTCTTTCCTGTATATCATTTCTTATTTGATCTTTCCACTTCTCTCTTGGTCTACCGACTCGTCTTTTAACTTTGTCCCCACTTTCAAATTCTGTCCTTGGAATTCTTTCTTCTCCCATTCTTCTGACATGTCCATACCATCTCAACCTTTCTCGTCCAATTTTGAATAATAGCTTCTCAACTCCAACTTTTGTCCTGATTTCTTGGCTTCTAATTTTGTCTAACTTCGATATTCCGGCTATGCTTCTTACAAACTTCATTTCAGCTGCTTGAATCCTACTTGCATCTACGGCTCCTAGTGTCCAGGTCACTGAAGCATATGTAAGGATGGGTAGATAGTATACCTTGTACAATAACACCTTGCATTCATTAGGGAAATCCTCGTTCCAAAGTAACTTCCTTACTTGCTGATAAAAGGATTCTGCCTGGGCCACCCTTTTACTGATCTCACTTCCCATCTTTGCCTCCTTTGTGATAATGCTACACGTACGCAAACTCTTCTGCCTCTTCCAGTTCCTCATTTCCAATTTTAATTTTCTCTCTAGTTACTTTACTTGTTCCTTTCTTTCTAGATTTTTCCATCACAATAGTTTTACTTTTTCCTACACTGATCTTTAGTCCAAATTCTTCTGTTACAAGATCCCACTTCTTCACTTTTGTCTGCACTTCTTCAGCTGTCTCTCCCCACACTAGGATGTCATCCGCATAAATCATTGTCCTTGTGCCAGTTCCCGTCTCTGGTTCCACCTTATTTAATATTTCGTCCATTACTATTGAGAATAGTAATAGGGATATTACACTGCCTTGCCTTAGGCCAGAGTTAGTGTTAAACCACTCAGTATTTCCATGGTTTGTTTGAACACAACATGTGCATTGTTGGTAGGCCTACATACTTTTTATTCTTTCGATCATGCCGTGGTTAACACCCTTCTTTTTTAGGCAATCCCATACTTTCCCTTGGGGCATGCGATCATAGGCTTTTTCTAGGTCTAAAAATACTAGGTGCACCGTTTGTCCTGCCTCCCATCTAGTTTCCATGATTTGTCAACTGCGAATATCAAATCAGTGGTTGACCTTCCACTCCGAAACCCATACTGCTCTTCCCTTAGCTGTGGTTCTATTATTTCATTTAATCTTGCTTGTATTATTCTTTCATATATCTTAGCTCCTTGGCTCATTAGGGTGATGCCTCTGTAGTTTTTAAATACATAAATAAATAAATAAATTTTATTTAGAGTCTACCCACTCAGTTATAGGCCTATAACTGATTTTCAGTGGGGGACTTTAAATCAAAGCGACCAAGCCAACCCTGCAGGCCCCGACGCAATCGACGAGTGAGCGATAACCAACCAAAGATCGATATTTTTAATAGGAAATATAGCAATCAGTGGTATGGACAGTGCGAACACCCGCGAATCAACGCCAGAATCAACAAGGCCGATTCAGAACAACTCTGAAATTTATTATGTGCTTCGTTGCTAGGACGGCTCCAAAGTCACCGTTTACAAACTCCTAAGACAAGAACTGATGGACTTAAGTCCAAATCAGAAGTTAAAAAACTTCTGACTTTAGCGGGAATCGAACCCTGGACCTTCTGCATTGGAAGCAGATACGCTAACCACAAGACCAACGAGCCACACAACAAGACCAACGAGCCACACAACAAGACCAAGATAAGATAAGAAGATATGGAACTCCTGGGAATATGGGTGACGGAGAACTGCACGAGTCTAAACGTAGATAAATGCAAGTGGATCCGATTCACCTGAAGGAAAAACAATGGTGAAAAGGGAGGAGGGTACTCAATCATGGGGAAAGCCCTGGAAAGGGTAGAAATCATAAAATAAATACCTTGGCATTTGGTTCCATTGTCAGCTCAAATGGTATGATCATATTAATACAGAAAAAAGGGATTCAGGTGTTTAAACTTTGTAATGAGGACTCTCAAGGGGGCAGGGAAAGAACCCTAGTTAGGCCTACGATGGAGTATGGAGCAGCGGTATGGGACCCGTACAAAGTTGGTGAGATAGCGGGTAGCCTATAGAAGCGGTCCAGAGGAGGGCAGCCAGGAGGGTCTTAAAAGTGAGAAGGACATGGAGGGGAGTGATGGATGAAAATGGTAACAAGGGAGGGGGGAGAGTGTGGGAGGGATTTAGGATGGGAGAAACTTGAAGATAGGAGAAGATAGGAAAATGTATAGGGTAGGCCTACCCAGAGAGCATGAAGGATGGCAGGAACTGCACAGAGACCTGAGGAAGGCAAACTACTTTGCAAGAGGGAACCACAGGTGGAAGTTTGAAAGGGGAATATGGGGAACGGATTTGGGAAGGTTTTCCTACTTGCCTAGAACGAAAGTTGAGTGGAATGGTCTGGCGGAGGGAGTTGTGGGGCAAAAGGACTTAAAGGGCTTTGTGTTGAAATTAAAATCAAAAGCCAAAAGGCCTACTAGGGATGGATGAGGAAAGAGGGGCACTCCTTCGGTTGGGGCGGTCCAACTATCAACACAACAACCAACAACAACAAAAGTAACCTTCAAAACCTTTAACGTCGCGATTTCAAACGAAAGTTATTTCGCGTTGAAAGTACTTTATATTTAAAATAGCGACATTAAAGGTTTTGTAGGTAGAGTATCGTATATTAAGAAACGAGGAGTGGCGCGGCCTAAAGATAGTTGGACCGCCCCAACCAAAAAAGTACCGAAAGAGGAAACCAAAGAGAGGAGCAGGAGGCAAGCATGGAAGATGAGGAATGATGCAAGAGGGACCATGGATTAAGATGAATAATAGCTAGCGAAGAGGATTTAAGTCTGCCACCGAATAGATAGGGCCTAGTCAACTGCAGGAGTGATAAACAACAACATGGGAGCCTAGGCCTAGCCCCTACCCAATTAATTTACAAGTTTGACAGTTGGATTTGTCATTGAAACACAATAAGCCCACCCTAATGATAAATTTTATAAAATCCTTATTCTGGGTTTAAGCCTAGGGTAGGGCTAAGCCTAGCCTAGTGTCAGCTTTGGGTTTCTAGTGTAGCCCTAGCCTAGGCCTAGCCTACGCAAAGGTGTCAGCTAGGGGGCCTAGGCCTGCCTAGGCCTAGGCCTTAGAGCTTACCTTTTTCTCAAATGCAGCAGCTTCACCTTCAAGAACTTGACCGTCATCTGATGATTCATCTGAAAAATCATCATTATCCTCATCATCACTTTCAAGATCAGCTTCTTTCCTTAAAGGAGGTTTATCAGGATTATCAGTTTCCATCGCGAAGCGTTCATCACTGACGTCCGCCATGTTTGATGTTTTTGAATACACACCGCCCTTAAAGCATTCCATCAGGTAACAACAAACGAAGATCGAAAGGGCTGTGAGTTTGAGAAGAAGAAAAACATTCGTTTGGCGGCTATTTATTTATTTACGATGATTGTTGTTGAACAAAGTAAAATAAAACCGCTGTAATCTAGAGATTGTATCTTTAAATAATCCTCAACAGCCTAGAACTAGATTCTAGTCCTAATAAGCATGGCAGAAGGTAGGATCTAGGCATCTAGCCCCCTAGTTTTAATTTGTAGGTTATGTTCATTCGGCTAGGCCCTAGGTAGTAGGGTCCCTAGGCCTATATTTAGGGATTATGCGTTGATAGCCCGGACCATAACGGAATGATACCTATGCTAGGCCTAGGCCTTAGGCCCTTTTAACTTTAACTACGTTAACCATTGCTAGTGCTACCATTACCAGTGCTAGGCCCTACCAGTAGGCCCCTACCTGAATTTGGGTACTCTTTCGGATGGTATGCCCCAACTTAACAACACTACGCCGACATGGCGGAGAGTACAAACCTTTTTCACTAAAATACTCCACCTACAAAACCTTTAACGTTGCTAATTTAATATAAAACACTTTCAAAGGAAAAGTACTTTCGTTTGAAATAGCGACGTTAAAGGTTGAATTGTTTTTAATGAAAAATAACAGTGTTTAAAAGTTGGGGCATACCATCCGAAAGAGTACCTGAATTTGTACAAACAAGTATGGAAGGCCCCTACCTAGGCCTAGTCCCTAGTACCTAATTCAAAATCTCCCTTTACCTGAACTGATGTTTTTTTTTTGGTTGAGTCATCAAGCATATAGGTACGTGCTGTCTGTGTCGCTACTGACCTTAATCCTTACGAGTGCAATCTGTCTGTAACTCTAAGTAGTGGCTATCTTCTGTATCCCTGCACTAACACTCTTTATTTCTGTAACCTAGCTCTTGAAACCGAAGCTAGTTTGTTGGTGATAGTTCTGGACGCCCACCCCAGCCAGAGGATACTTCAAGATCAGCCAGGCATTCTAACGCAATGTCTGGAATCGATCACCGTGTTCGCAAACGCACATCTCATGTTGAAGTCGACCAACAAGCTAGCAGTTCTGGCTTGTCATGCAAAATCCAAGTATGTACCTACAACAATTAGGTAACAAGTTTAGCAATATGTTCTTGTGAGTTTTTTAGGGGCATGGCAGTCAAAGAAGTGCAACTACACACTGTCGTTAAATTATTTTTAAAATTGTGCCAGTGTAGTCGGACTGAAATGTAGGCCTATTATTGTGAGTTGTGACATTATGTTGACAACATTTTCTAGATACCGGAACGAGCCGAGTGGGTTGTTGTTGTTGATGCTTCTTGCTGTTAACAACTCGGATCGGTGACAAGTGCATCTTATTATTCTCGAGGTCATCTCTGGATTCCACATCCTCTCCCCCCATCGGACAGGATCGAGTGAAGCTAGCGAGACAAGAGATAATAACTCGAGTGTCTACGTTCTATGTTACAGTGATTTCCTCTTCCCAATCGTCGACGACGAGAATGACCAGACAACACAACGACAACAGGACGGTCAGTACGAGCTCTTCACTCGTGTCGAAAAGATGCTGCGAGACAATTTAAGAAAATTCATCTTAGATGATTCCATCGAAGATATGGGATCTTGCACTCACTCCATTTTAGCAGGTGCACTAACCATGGCCCTGTGCTACATCCATAGGTAACTTTACGCATATTACTGGCATTGTAGACTAACATAGGCATTACGTGGGTTTAGTAGATATTTTGTAATCTGTAGACCCTAGCATTCACCCAGAAACGACGGTAGGCCCAAAATACAACTTAATATTTTTACAAGAACTTTTCAGACGTCATAAAATCAATGACATCAAAATATGTTAATTTTTCTTTTACCAGCACATCTAAATATAGGGGAACATGCTGTACCTTGGGGCCACTTTTTACATTTATATTTTTTCTGTAGAAAGGAGATGATGAATCTGGTTAATTTTTTTTTGTATTTGCTAGAACATGCCTTGTACAAACTTTGTTGATTTTATTGTATAATACACTTTACAATTATTTACTATAAATTAACTGTTTTAATAATTAGTGCTTAGTGCAAAGTGGTCCAAGGTACAGCATAGGGATGTACCTTGGACCATATGATTTGTACCTTGGACCATGTACATAAATTCCATAGGAAATTGTAGGATAGGCCTATACTTAATGTTTTTCTTTCTTGTTACTTCATATTTAAGAGTGGGAGTGTAAAGTTATATTGTTCAATTGAATAAAAATATTATTTAGGCCAACCATTTTGATTATTATGGTTCCTAAAAACAGAATGTGCCAATTAATGCACTAATAACTTAGTACAGCTGCAAGTTGCTCAAGCAATTGTCAAAAATTAAACACAGAACTCTGTCATTTTTAAAGTGAACTGATGGATCACTTAAAAGTTTGAAAAACATGTTTTCGGAGACGAAATCGACATCTTCTTGCATTGGCCATCGGAACCGATACTCCGCAATGTGACGAACAAAAGTAACTTTGTATGAATCATCCTTGTTTCTGTTTATGATTTGACCGACACAACACTTCGGCTCGTTACTGTTCTTTACTGGGTACTGGACCACAACCCAATTCCTGCTTTGAAAGGAGCATCAACCGGATCTATAATCGAGTCCTTCATCGTACTACTTGCACATGCGGAGGATAGTGGAGTAGACCTAGGCCTATCTTCATCATAGTCGGACAATTGTTCGTCTTCGGTGATTGCTTTTTTAAATTTCTTAGGCTTGGGCTTAATCAACGCCTTACAGATGCCGGACTTCTTACTTTTATTGCTCTTGAGCCGTAGTTTCTCTTCGATTGCATTTTTCTCCGGGGTGTCAGTAAAAGTCGTTGATTTAACCCTTTTCCTCCCAGCTGATTTAGCCTTTCTTGGTGCTGCTTTGGCAAATGGTCGAATGTCCTGGGGCGAAAGAGTTTTTGTGTTTGGGACTGGGTCTGTAGACATAGATCCACTGGAAGTTTTGGTTCCAACATTGATCATGGATGTGTTTGTTTCATCCGTTTGTTCAGCATCTGGACAAGGCCTATCGGTTACGTACGAACCCAAAAAGTCGTCATCATTAAATATATTTGGATTAAATGGTACAATACCTTGAAACTTCGAAGCCTTTTTGGATGTTACTCGTGGTAAAGCTTAATGGGAATGCTGCACCAACCAACTCCGCAACTTCGTATATTGAAATTGGTTTACCAGGCTTTTTATGCATCAAGGTTTTACATTCTTTGTTTGTAGTGTGTTTTAAAAGGCCCAAAGACTGTCCTGTCTAAAGGTTGGAACTTGTGGCTAGTGTGCGGTGGAAAAGTAAGCAAAGTAATGCCAACGTCTTTAGCTCTACATATTACTTTAAGGGCAGTGTGGCTATCATGATTGTCCATTAAAAGTAGAATTGGATCCTCCAGGGATGGCTTGGTATGAGCAATAAAATGCTCCAACCATTGGGCAAATAATCTTCATTGACCAACCAGATTGGTTTGCAGCTCCTAGGGTACCAAGAGGTGCTCCCTTAATCATGTATGGTTTGAAGTTCACCCTTGGAAATATCATAAATGGAGGAATGTGGTTTCCAGTAGCACATATTGCACCAATCATAGTGGTATTTACCCCCCGTCACCAGAAGTCATACTGCCTACCTGTTTTACCCCCTTTTCTGAAATTATTTTGGGGGGGACATGCACTGTTGAAATGCCTGTCTCATCAACATTCCATACTCGGTGTGGGGGAAACTTGTGTTTGGAAAGTACCCTCTCATAATTGCCAAAGAATGTTTGTACATTGGCTTTGTTGAAGCTAGTTAAGCGGGATAAACTAGTTGCCTCAGGTTTTCGTAGTGACAGATCCTTCTTATATGTAGCCATAAAAAAACGAAACCACTGGACTCCAGCCTCTTGGTTTTCGTCCCAGGATGGTGGGTATGTTTTCATGTTGGCCTTGGCATATTGGAATGCCAGTTTTCTAACTTCGTGTATGGTCAACCCATAGTGTAGTGCAGCAGCTGTTTTTAAGTATTCAACAAGTACAAGTTCCTCAGCCACCTCAAATACTTTCTTAACAGCATTGTTTGCCTTGTATTCAAACATATCTGCATCAGATGCTTTGAAAGAAGTCAGATGGCGAAGAAGAGTGGTACGAGGAACATTGTAAGCTAATGCAGCCTGTCGAACGGACACATTTTCAGAAATTACTTTATTTGCAGCTGCTTCTATATCAGTAGCCCTAGTGGGTATTTTCACCCTCACCTTGCCCTCCTTACTTCGTGGCATTATCTAAAGAAACAAAACATACCATGGTAAAGAAAATGCCAAGTTAAATGTACCTTGGACATGGTCCAAGGTACATTACTATAAGGTGACCCAAGGTACAACCAAGCACATGGCTTTTTGATTTCCCTCCAATTTAGTTTGAGGTTAAGTTGCCTGTTTTATGTATTTGGTATAATTATACATCAAAACATGGTTCTCAGACTTAAAAAAGTGTTTTAGCAATAAATTATCATTGAAGGCTTCAAAAACAAAATAGTAACATGCAAAATACTTACTTTGAATGGTTGAAAACACAATTTCTTTTTTTATGATGCTAGGTTTTCTACCACCATCCCAGCTGGACATAGTCTGACACCTAGTGGTATAATTGACAACTACAAATTTTAGTTATTTTTTTTACCACAAGATAGCAGAGATATCTTGAATGGTCCAAGGTACGACTATGTCCAAGGTACAGCATGTTCCCTACATCTAAATATGAGGGGTCAATAAGCTGTTGTGTATTATTATTCACCCTAAATAGTGATGTGCACTCTTATCAAACTAGAAGCGCTTCTAATCTACACTAAACAGCTGCAACACTAGTATGGCACAGAGAAGCCCTCATAATAATAGCATAAAGATGTTCAATGCCCTACCAAATGAAATAAAAATATTAAATCTATACACACCTTTAGTAGGAACCTTAAAACATACCTCATTGAAGGTTGCTATTACAAGTTAACGGAATATGTACTAGGGCTTGGCTAGTGTAACATTGAGAAAATGTTTTATTGATACTACATTTATATGTACTACTATATTTTTTTTTATAACTACTCTCTTCATGTATATATTATCTTTTATTGTAAAAAATGTAAAATGTCTTTAAATAATTAATGTTAAATTTCTATGTATGTATATGGCTTAGGTGGAAGATCAATCGTGTTGGATTGAACCTCGCCTTTTTGTTGTTAGGTTACATGTTTCTGTATGTATTTAAACAACAAATAAACAACAACAACATCTCTATTCTCTGTACAATAATAAAATAGGCCATGAATGACTAGTACAGTACATATATGACTTCGATCAAGAATTGGCTCCATATAACTGGCTTCCATTGTTTAATGCCTGCAGGTGTAACCGTGAACAAATCGTGGGCAAGAGTAATGCGCGTGTGCTGATAATGACTGGTAGTGGGGACTCTGCAATGCAGTACATGCCGTACATGAATGCTTTCTTCACTGCTCAGAAAGAGGTAAACCTTGCTTTTAGCCTGATGAGATCATTTAAATCCTTGTTGGGCAGAAAATAATGATAATTTTTTCACTGTTGACCGACTTAGAACTGTTTTTGGTCAACAGAATGTGATGGTCGATGTTTGCAGCCTCAGTCAAGATCTGGCTCTATTACAACAAGGTTGCGACATCACAGGAGGAATCTACTTCAAAGTCCCCAGCCTTCCCAGTCTTCTACAGTATCTGCTCGTAAGTTGGCACCATCGTTGCTCGTTACAGTGACAATATCAGCCAGAAGTGTGCCCTCAATTTAAACACGAACCATTCACTGTTTAATATGGTTGGGACTTGACATCGATTATTTGATTCAACATCGATATGACATCGATTATTTGATTCAATATCGATATGGCATCTTAAAAAAAAAAAAAGGAAAATCGATTTTGGAACTATGTAAAAAGTATAAACCATACAATTTACTTTTTACATTATTTTATAACATACCTATTAAATTTAACATTAAAGAAGAGAAAAAAATCTTTTTTTATGTCAGAAATTATTTTTGTTGATTTTTTTCAATGTGATGTCAAAATTATTGGTTTGACATCCATTACAAATTTATAATCAAATCCCAACCCTACTGTTTAAAATGATATGATAGTACATGTTTACGAGTGATATAGATTGATGACTTTTTTAATCGACTTGATAATGGACACTATGGTCGGTGACATTCATCACCTAGATGTACCGTATCTTCCGGCCCATTTAAGTGATAATAGTGGTAACTAGGTCCCCTTTAATTCAAATTCCTATGAAAGACAAAACACTTTTTTAGTTGGATGAGCAAAGCAAAGACTTCAATTTCACTCGTAGAGAAGAGGTGGTATTGTCTAGAATTCGTATAGGCCATACACGCCTAACACACGGATATCTCTTAACCAGAGAAAAGGTTATTCCCATATGTGACACATGTGATGTACCTTTAACCGTGCATCATATGCTAGCAGAATGTGCCAAATATGATGCATTGCGCACGCAATTTGATCTCTCCCAATCATATGAAGAACTTCTATCATATGATAACGGCGACAAACTTTCTAAATTTCTCATCCATTGTAATCTATTTAACAAAATTTAATTCACATCTTACACATTTGTTTCTTTTCTTTATTTTCATTTACATACATAACTTTTATTTTGCTATTACTTTCTTCATCATCAATTTATTTTGTTATTTATACACTTAGAAAACAATCTAATCATCAAACATACCTGCATTCACTCTTCTCATTTCCTTTCATTCACAGGCGGCGCAATATGACCTAACCGGTTGAAGCGCCCTAGTTTCTCACGTCGTCGTCGTTCAATTTCACTGACCCCCCAAAAAATTAGCTCGGGTTTTTTCCTTTTTTTCTGTCTGTTTGTTCGCGCTCTACCAGGCGAACGGCATAAGCAATCTTGATGAAAATTGGAGGGGACCTTCGAAATCTCTGAACTTACACCTGCCACGTTTTTGGGTATAATCAAGGAAATATTTCTCATGATTCATGAATATCATACTTTTACGATTTTGAATGCGATATTTCCGTGATATTTGGGCCGATTCTGACCAAACGGATGGGGCTACAACGTTCATATTTCACATGGACATTAAGGTAATGGTGATGTATTGCCTTTTGAAAGAAAAAGAAAAGTTGAAAAATTTAGTCAGAATCCATAGAAATAACGGTTTTAATATGCGTTTTTTGAGGTGTATAATAATTAACTATAGAAACTTGACAGCAATCACCTACAATGCATTCAAAAAGCAAATCTTCAGGCCTCCAGATATTTTACATTCTATTAATTGGTACCTATTACCATAGCAATTAATACTACTAAATAAAAATTATCCTAATTTAACAAAAATGATTTTGCAATGGGACTTGAAAAAGTAAAGAAATCCCACGCATAGGCCTACTAAACACTTAGGCTACAAAAAAGCTCATCCATCAATGTGACTAAAAAAAGCGTTCGTGAAGCGGCCTAGTTTAATAAAAATGTAATTGAAAGAAATTTAACATCAAGCCTCAAAGCTTTTATTGGGACTCAATTACCAGCTAGTTAAAATTAGAAATTTGAATTCACTGAGTTTGGATTAACAAGGGTTGTTTGTTTGTACCATGTTATCGATATTGAAAATGTGTAGTGAATTATCAAAGATTAACAAACACAGCAATAATTTTTGTTAATAATTAGAAGACCCCGAGCTAGCCCTTCAGTTTTGCAAGAGAGCCCCCAACCTGTGCTTATGTGTTGTCCCTCTTGTCTCGGGGGCAGTGGGTGTTCCTCCCCGAGCCGGCCATCCGAGGCCAGCTGGTTCTACCGCCTCCCGTCAAGGTCGACTACAGAGCCGCCTGCTTCTGCCACCGAGAGCTTGTCGACATCGGCTACGTTTGCTCCGTCTGCCTGTCCAGTAAGTCAAGCACTCTGAGATTAGCAGCAAGATAGCGATCAAAAGAACAGCTTTGCATCCAATCCAACATTAAAATGTTATTTAGATATTAGGACTAAGTACTATTTGTAAGAGAAATTATTTCAATGATAAATAAATATATATATATATATATCTGACTCCTGTTTCCAACTTAAGTTAGGTCAGGGGGTGGCTATAGCCACCAATTTTCTAGGGCATTTTATGAGTTGTTAACACCGGCTTGCCAGGCCTGTCATGTCCTCTTCAGGTTCACTCGCACTTCTTCCCACCAGTTCACGCCATCCACTTCTGTCTTCCCACAGTTTCCTTGCTTCGACTTCTTCCCACTTCTCACCTCTTTCCTGTATATCATTTCTTATTTGATCTTTCCATCTCTCTTGGTCTACCGACTCGTCTTTTAACTTTGTCCCCACTTTCAAATTCTGTCCTTGGAATTCTTTCTTCTCCCATAAATAAAACAAATAAAATAAATTTGTATTTAGAGTCTACCCACTCAGTAATAAAACCGATTTTCAATGGGGGACAGTAAACCAAAGTGCCAAGCCAACCCTGCATTGGAAGCAAAGACGCTAACCACAAGGCCAACGAGCCACACAAACATTACAATACAATTTTTACTTGTTGATATGTAGTTTATTCATCAATCATCAGTTATGTGACCGATAGAGGTAGACGTTAAAAGTTTAAATACAAATTTATTTAATTTTCAGAAGTAATTTATTACAGTAGGCCTACATGCAAAATTTTACCCTGTTCTAACAGTAGACCTGTTCTCTTTACAGTTTTCTGCAAATTCAGTCCCATTTGTACAACCTGCCAGTAAGTATCTACTAATATTCAATCTCTCGTTAGTAGGAAAGCATTTTAATGATGGAACATTTAATACAACCTTGATAGGCCTAGTAATGTTAGAGGCACCAGACATCTTCATCCCATGCATGTAGCATTAATACCGAGGTAGCGTAGGCAATATCTGGTCTGGTCGACTCCTTGTTATCTACATAGGCTCACCATATGCACAGACACTGGAATAATGGTAAATAATATACAGATAAGAACAGTGAACTGCCAACGCTCATATTCAAATAATTACATACTGCTAGCTGTTGGTTGCTGACTTAAAATTTTAAACCAACCCAGCAGATAGAATCTTATGAGAAACATCAAAGTTTGCTAGCGAGTTGAATATGTACCGGAACATAAACTTGTATTAGATTAGTACTACTAATAAAATGTGCAATGCTTTTCTTTTACAGCACCGTCTTTAAAAATCCAACTCCTCTGACAATGAAGCCCAAAAAGAAGAAGATAAAACTCAACTAATATTCTTTGTTATTTTCACAATAAAACGTAAATTTTAATTCCACTCTAGTTTTTAATATTTCCTACTCCTTTCAAATGTCAGCAGAAAATTACTTATGCAAAAATGCATTACAATACGGTATTTGAATTGGAAGGTGGTATGCTCCGTTGAGTATTTTTCTAATAAATTATTATGTTTTGATTTTGAATAGTTTCTTAACTACACTGAATGTGTGAGAATGAGGTCGGGTCGTGTAGAGCACTCATTGACGGTAATGTTTCCAACACTAGCATTCCTAAGCATTACTTTTTAAAGTGATATATAGTAAAAAAATTGCATTACTTAATACTTCAGCAAAAAATGTAAAAAGTTAGGTTTACTTTAGACCTATATATATTGCTTCTCTTTATTCAAACAGCAATTTAGGGTGTTAGGTGTTTTTTAGGGTGTGTGTAAAGGGGTGTTTCCACCATTGATTTTATATCTAATATCTTGAGCCTATATTATTACAAAAAATTAAATTCCTTCAAAATTGTAAATTGAACTTACCAATTACGTTGTGTCCCATTGTAGGTCATCCGTAATGAGGTTCAACCGTTCAATTAATGTGATTCTAAAGATTGCCTCAGTACAGTGGCCATCAGTTTCAAGATGGTACTGTTCCAAGTTTCATCTAACATTACTAGTTACTACTGAATAAGAAGCAAACTGTGATACATAACTGATAATGTATTTTTTAAATGGGTATCTTGCAAGCTTTTCTCAACAAAAATTAATAGGTTTCGTTACTTCGTGCTAACCGATAAAATATGGCTGCTAACTGGCAGTAATGCATTAGGTACCAACCACAAATTAAAAGAAAGTAGTTGTATATAAAATAACTTTTCCTTTACTGTACAGTTGATAAATGTAAAAGTATATATAAAAGTTGATAAATGAAAATACTGGTATGTTACAGAAAAGTTATTTCGTTACAGTAATGCTTTTACTTCTGTTACGTTACTACTTGCTACCCATGTCTGAACACCAAGACAAGTGTGTTGGGTTCATTACACTAGGTGAATGAAAGAATGCTAAATGTAAATATTATTATGTAGGTCTAAAATATAAAAATTTAACATTTTTGCTTATTTTGAGGACTCTCAAGAACTAAATACCTAATATGTACGTTGTTTAATCTATTATAATAGGCTACTAGCAACGACGTCACGCACCCAAGTGCATGCCGGGTATTCTCCGCTTCGAGCCCTACTGAAGAACAAGCAACCCTCATTTCGCAAGTTGGCTCCTGCTGAACGGCACAACACTTGTCACTCTCTAACTTTTATTCTATTCATTATTTGGACAAAACGTAAGAGGATATTCTTTAGAAATTTAATAAAACTAGGCCGCTTCGCAAACGCTTTTGCCAGTCGCGTTGATGGATGAGCTTTTTTTGGAATATTTCTGTCCAATGATTACCCTACATTTTTATGTGGAATCTCCTTACTTTTTTTATAGTTACTTGATATGATTTGTTCATTATATACCTGTAAAAGGCTTATATTAAAACCTATATTTCTATGAATTTTGACCAACTTTTTCTTTCAAGAGGCACTACATCACCATAATCTTTATGTCAATGTAAAATATGAACGTTGTAGCCTGTAAAATGTATGTATGTATGTAAAAATGTGTAATGAAATTTTGCAGGGTCAATAAGTACAACATTCTCTCCTATTTTCCAAATTTTCAGCTAAATGGGTCAAGACCTTAAAGACTTATTGGTAATCATAATTGTAGGTACATTTTTATTTTTTTATTATTTATTTTTTATAACCAACGATCGGATTTTGTTCAAAAACTATACAGCAACCCGCCTAGGTGGTATGTACATGTGTGCAAAATTTCAGGTCGATCAGAGAAACGGTGCGACCTGTACCGAAGCAGTAACAGAAAAGAAAAAAAAAAACACATTCAAGCCATAAGAGTCAAGTGGAGACGCTCGCTACGCTCGCTCAATAAAAAGTTTATTTATTTCTTGTCTAAATAGTTAGATGTATATAAGAAAGAATTCTTGTCAAAATCCGATCCGATCAGTATTTTTTTTTTTTGTCAACGGAGTTGAGAAGGCTTATAGTAGTTAATAATTTTGTCATGTATAATAATGCATACCTACATTGTTATAACAGGCTAATGTTGATGTAAAAAAAAACATAAAATAATCGCTATTAGAAGGAAAGATATGTTGCTAAATATTATTCCTCTCAAGTGTCGTCCAAATAATGAATAGAATAAAAAAGTTAGAGCGTGATATTTGTTGCGCCGTGCAGCAGGCGTCAACTTGTGAAATGAGGATGCTTGTCACCTGGCGCCGAGCTGTGACGCGAGTTGCTAGTAGCCTATAGACTTGCAACATAGTACAGGAGCATCAATGAAAGTTAATTCCATAAAATATACTGTACTGATTGTAGACATTATATGGAATCAGAAACAAGATCAAAATACTGGATTTATAGTTTTATACATTTCAATTTCTTTATTACCATACCCTACCAACGATTCTTTAAATTTTAAGTTGGGTGACATGTTTTAAGTTAAACCAACAGCTCAAGATCCAGGGAAGTTAAGCTATTTTTAAATTTCAAAATTACATAATACAACTGTATATTCACATGTTTGTTTAAACTTATTTCATTGCAATCAAGGAAATTATAGTCTAGTACGTAGTATTTTGTAGTAGATATTTGATTTGGGAAGTGAGCCGAACTAGTATAACGTAGACACTAATATACATTAACTGGTACCAAAAGGAAATACTAGTACAAAAATAATTAAATAACAAGAGTAATGAAAACAATAAATAGTTCATTAAAATGTAAAAGTGAATAGAAAGAGAAACAGTATTTTAGCACATTTGCCGTTTCCAATTTTTCCTGGATCACCTCGTATTACTATGATATATGCAGAGAAAGTTCGCCACTTGCACTTACACAACTCTTGAGGTAAAGTTTCATGAACAACGTACATTTTTCACAATCTTTTTGATTGATCCTTAACCTACAAGTTTAAACAATGTACTGTGTTTGTGACTTAGGGCTGCCATCATCAGAAATGCCCTTCTATGACACAGATTTAGCAAATTTCTTGGTAGACCAATATATAGTACGTATTTTTATTCAGTACATACATTGGCATTGGTAATATTTAAAGGCACAAAACTGTCTCAATGCCTGCGTGTGTTCACTGATGTTCTAGAAGATTGCCAGGATATTACTATTAGACACGTCACTAGTAAGGCCGAGATGTTAAAGGGATCGTTCACCTCTTATGTAAAGGTGTACCCAGACATCTATTTACCTAAGTAGACTCCATTTACAACAAATTCTTTCTCGAAAATAATCATAATCACCATATATTAATTGTTAAATATGTAATGAAATTTACTACGTTTTCGCCACTTCGCTGTACTGGCAACAACGCACGACACGGCCTTGGCTTCCGAGTCGAGTAGCCGGGTGACGCGGCGAACTGAGTTATCGTATTGGACATTTAAAGATGCTTGGCGAGGGGGGATATGACATGTAGTCAAGTATGGCATACTCGCTTCAAATTAGGTTGAAATAAAAACGCATGACATGTGTTATTCGGCTCAAGTGTCAAGTGTAGAGGTGTTTACGAAGTTATGTCGTTTTGACAATTGACTTCATAAGCGCACAGCGCACTTACTGTAACACATACAAAACCTCGTACACCTAGCTGAAATATATATTTACTGCCGATGCCAGTACGTTAATTATTCATCCTTTTGTCGAGTATGCTGTTGATGTGGATTTTTAAATCTTTTTTGTGTTTGGAATGGTTCTTCTAATCTATATAGCATAAGATATATTATGAGTGGGTGTGCCTGCATACTCGAACGATATAAACAAAAAGCGATAAGCTAATGGGCCTAAAAAGGGAGAAAATAAACATTAAACACTGCCCAGAAAACCTTACGCAGACCTCTTCACATCAGTTGGACACGTGCACTCGTTTCGATCAATCGTTCATGATGACATTGAGGAGTGGTGTAATAGGTGCAAAAAAATAAGAATGTTTATTATACGTTACAGGGCAAGCGAATTCTATTCAGTAGTGTTCGTGTAGAGTTGTCCACAAATGTCAAAATGTCAAACGACAAAGAGTGAAATCGTTGCGACGAGAGTGACTTTATTAGTGAATTACTTGAACATGAGTCGGCGCAGTGTATAATAACTATGCATATAGTTGTTTTGGGCAGATGATAGTTTTCAAACGTTTTCAAAGATGTTCTCAATATTTTACGCCACGAAAAGCTTTGGAAAAAAACATCCATCAGTACAATAGAGAAACATTGATGTCTGGCGTAATAAAGTAAGCATACCTACTCATTGTTTATGGCTATTACAAACAGAAATTGATCAAACAGGCAACATAGATTTGTTATTCATTCTGTATATACAAGAGTGGTCATAAGGCGGCTGTAAATAATAAATATACAGATAATTCCATGAGAAACTAAAATAAAATGCCGCTTGGGATAATGAAACATTGTTAATCGGTTACATGATACAATACATGATACAATACATGCATAACGCGCGAGAGTTATTCGGGAGGTCCGCGGAACGATCCTCACCACTGGCAATCCTGACATTTACAAGATTAGGAAAACTGCTGTCAGCCCATTGCGTTTGGAAATACTTTAATCATGTAATTTCACTTATTGTGGAAGAATAATTGAATTTTTTAAATGCCATAACCAAATCACTTTTATTTTTTTAAAGTGCAAGTAATTCTGTATCATGTGTGTGTTTGTGTGTGTGTAAGAATCGCTATCGCGTGTATTATGTTGTTGTATAGGCAATACTTATTCAACTCCACTACCTGTCCTACCTGTCATTATTGGCAACATATAACTTTATAAGAACGTGCCAGTATAATATTTATTCCATTAAATTGACGACAATAACGTATGTGTTTCAAAACAGGTGTTGGTTTAACTCTAACGTATTGTTAATCAGATGATCGCAGGCCTTCCGCTTTGTTTTTAGTAGAACAGACTATCTCGACAGATAGACCGGGACCTGCCTCGCGCGTTACTCACCGCTAGTAGCTGTGCTGTGCTGCAACACCTCGCCCGCTCCGTACCAGTGACGTCACTGACCCGAAGCGCGCCGATGAATTTAAAGACCCTATTGACGTAGGTCTGGAAATAAACACAATGAACTTAATTTTTATGTTCGTACTTGGTTTTAAGAATAACTTGTTAAAGAGGTGAACGGGCCCTTAAGACCATCATCAAGGGCAGGATTGCAGGAATACCCATGACCTATTTAAGATGTTTTGTTGAATGCAGCTTTTTGTGGACATAGATATTAGATATATGCCTAAATGGCTGGGTTAAGTGAAGCTAGGAACACAGTCACAGGAAAGGTACAGAAGTACGACAGTTTACATTAAAGAAATTATTACTATTAGCAGGTCGCACAAACACATAATACCTATTTAAATACGTATATACACATAAAGGATAAAGCACCAGTTACTCAATGGCTGCTTACAAATTAGCCTCTTCAACCAACAAAAATACCACCATAAATTGTCCAGTTATTGTTAGCAAACTTTACAAATAAAAGTTTACAAGGAGTAGTTCTAGAATTATTTGTGGGATACATAACCATTGTCCGAAATTACATGGCAGATGGCAACCCTAACGTACTGTCAACTCCAAACATGCTTGAAACTGCAAAACATTTTACATACAACAGTGGTTGTCAACCTGACTATGCACTTCAGTATCCAACATATTTGAGAACATACATATTCCTTACTAAAATCTTAAAAAGTAAACAATTTAAAATTGCCATATGATGGTAATTTATTATTCAAGTGGTTTTGAGATCACAACAAACTTTAAATTACTTAATGAAAACAAGGGGGTAATTAATAATTAATAATTATTGAAGATGGGGCGACATGAGCAATAGTCAAAAGCGCCAAAAAAATTTTACGTAATGCAACATCTTGGTCCACTTGCCAATCAGTCAATTACATTTCTGAGTGAAAACAGTTCTCGTAAACAAAAGGTACGTACTTGAAATACAAATTTATTTAGGTTTTTAAATTATGGTCGAGTCAACAATAGACACGTGCCAATATTCAGCGGTTTTGTAACCGCTTACAAGCAATTCCATAGGCCCGGTGCACAAAGCAGATTGATTTCAGGACAGTTTACTAACGAAGCAAAGTCACCTGCTGAATATTGGTATGCTGCTAATGCGTAATTTTTATTAACACTAAACGGTCAATAAAATAAATAAATCGTATTTAGAGTCTACCCACTCTGTTATAAAACTGATTTTCAGTGGGGGACAACCTTGTAAACAACAGGCTTACATTTACACTAAACAGTTTTCACACACACCCGAATCTCCCATCTGCTGCATCTGAACAAGTGTCAACCCATGGTAGCATCTTGTGCGTGTTTTGCATGGGACGGTAAAGTAGACCAACGTCTTGATCGTCTTGTACCTAATATGTTGTTTGTTACGCTGGAGAACATATATTCATTTGTCTCTCTGAAGCTCAGAATGGCATTGACTAGGTACTTCTTCTGACATCCCATTAAACACAATAAAACATGCGTATTAAGGCACTACATTCGGCTAAGTTTTAATATGCATACAGTACTGTGTAACATTATTTAGTATTAAGGCAGAAAGAGGGCTTGTTCAGATACTCATCATGACGTTTAGGTAACCAAGTATACATACAGCAAACACAAGAGCAGAAATTAGGTTTGCCTTGAAACATTTTACTATTAAAACTGCATTCATAGTAGCAGTGCAATACGTTTCATCCAGACCACTGATCACAAGAACCAATCAGAAAAATTGCCATGCCTGCATGTTTGCTAAGTTACTACAAATGCAAATAAATAAGTAGCCTAAAATAAGTTATCCATTCCAACATCAAAATCAAATACAAGAAAAAACTCGCATTTCTCTTTTTATTTTTATGTAGATTCTAGTACTAAAATAATTAAATAAATAATTTATAGAAGTAGTGAAAATAAAGACATGTTCCTAGGAAATTGGAACCAATAAGAAAATGTACATTTGAAGTGTATGAAACGTGGAGAGACGCGATCAACTCTATAGCAGTTCCTGTTACAGTTTTACTCTCTTTCTCTTATTAGTTATTATTTTACTATCACCAATGGAAATCAACAAAACAAAGACCACTGCCAACCTGTGAAGTTTGATGAACTTCATTATTTATGTTATTTAACGAGTTTGCCTAGTTATCAGGTCTTCCTGTAGCCTCTCAAAAGCATATACGGTAGCACTAACCATCACGATAAGACGAGCTAGGCGACACAAATGTTCTATGTTGACAGATTGGCATTTATTTTATCAGAGCAAGAGTTAAAAAAGATGTCTGTGTTTAACAAACGTATGGTCGAGAGTTTCAAATGGTAGGGGTAGGCCCTACCTCACTCAGAATACCTAGTACAAAACAGCTTGTCACTTCCTCTCCTATAGTACTAACAATAACGTAGTTGCAACATTACCAGTATTTTAAATCTTTGCAAGGGTACGGCTATGAAAAATATTGACAGTCTCATCAGCGTAACTGCCAATATTATAATGGGGCGATTATGAGAGTGCATGTTTATGAACATTCTTAATTTTAAATAAGACAAGTACAAGGTACATTGAAGCTATATTTGTTAATACTACCTACTGTATTGTGTTGTGCCGGGTTTTTACTGAAAAATATTGACAACCACTGATTCTACAATAATATATGGAGGTGATAATGACAGTGCATGTTTATGAATATTCTTTATTTTAAATAATTAAAAGGAACGATCAAGCTACATAATATGTTTGTTTATTTTGTGTAGGTATGAGTGACTGTAAAACATATTAACAACCACTGAATCAACAATATATGGGGGTGATTATGAGGGTGCACATTATATTTGAATGTTATTTAATATTTACTTTAGAACTCGGTACAATGTACGATGAAGACAATGTTTATATTGAGAGGTTGTGACCGTGTGACTATGAAAAATATTGACAACCACTGATGAAACCGTATAAACCGGCATGAGGGGGGCACATCTCATAAAACTCACAACGAAGGGCGAATCACCTATGTTTAAGCATCTTCACACACTTATGAACTAGGACTATGAGCTACTATGTACAATACAACGACATGGGCTGGCTATCGAGGGTACTGAAACGTGCCGAAGCCGAGCCCTAAGCCCCGGTGCGTGTGAGTCGCAACTCTCGCTACTTCGTATTGCATTTCCATCGAGCTGAACAGCTCTTCCTGTTTCTTGATTATCTCCGGTTTACTACCGTCGCTGGCTGCTTCACAACTGCCCGACGCACCTGGAAAGAACAAGACAAGAGCCATCGAGTTATTCTGATAGAATTGTTTGGTCTTACCTTACAACTAAAACACAAGCACTCTGGTTATTTAACAGTTGAAATCCACGTTTCTGGTATACATTTCCTTGAGACTCTTATGGCGTATTCCATTGGCACCAAGATTCCAATTGATGTCAACATCCATTTGAACAGAACATAACAAAACTGAACAGATGAAAAGACAAGTGGCAATTCGGTACGCACTAATGTGGTTAATGCCATTCGCAAAATGCCATTTAGCCTACGCTCTTTCTCAACACTCTGTTTTTGTTCCTTGAAAGTTGATATTTTCAAAATTACTCTGGGTAATACATAGGCTATCTGCTGCCATAAACGTGTACATTGAAAATGTAATGTCAATAGCGACCGTGCCATTTGTTTTGCTTGAGGGCCTGGCAATGCGACTCACCTTGGTTCTTGATTCCCATCAGTCTCTTGAACTTAGCAGTCATCTTGCCGTCCTGGTCGGCAGCGAAGGTGGTTCCCTCCCAGTTGTTGCCGGTGGCAGGGGCGGCTGCGGTGGCGGCTGGAGCGGCCTCCGCCACCTTCTGGGCCTGCTCGTTACCCTGGGTGGCGCGGAGAAAACAAGTAGGAGAGTGAGAAACACAGTACATCAAGAACATTTTAGCAATTATCACATTACTATGGGGGTGTGAGCAATACTTTTTGGTCTCGAGTCGAGTAGTAAACACAAACCTCCAAATCTAAGGTTATTATTACTAGGCCTACATTTAACCCCTAGCCTTACCCTACGGTCGAATCGACGACTTGCAATCGATATATGCTGCCTTACCTAGCGGTCGAATCGACGGCTAGTGCAGCGCTCTGCGTTATCGACTGGAGGAGGGAAGTAGTTCGCCTAGCGCCAACAGAATGCATGCAATGCCTTCTACTTGTTTTCAAGCTATCCACAGGTGGTTATCGATCGCGTCTAGCCAGTTTTTGTTGCTTTTCTGACGAGTTGAATGGTTTGTTTACAGTGAAAATGGCTGCGCGTAGGCGTTTGACAGAGTGCAACGTTGAGGACATTTTGCTAAACAGTGACTCGGACGATTTTGTTGGGACTGAGAGTGATTATAATAATTCAAGTGACGATGACAATTATTCTGTGCCTAGTGCCGTGAGTGATAGTGACCCTGAAAATGCAGAACAAGTGAGTGACCAGTGATGAAAACGTGTCGGGAGCGGTGATGATGATAATGTGGCGGGCGGGAGAGCGGTGACCGTCGTGTTAGGGGTAGGCCTAGGGGTAGGCCTAATGCCCCACGGAAAAGGGCAAAAGTCGACGACTGGAAAATGGGAGTCAAAGTGTCCAGCAACAGGTAGGCCTACCAAAATACCTTTTTACAGGCAATCCAGGTGTTAGTGACGAATTTGATGACTTGGAAATTACGCCTCGTACCATTGTAGAGAGATTTTTATGTGACGACTTCTTTCAACAACTGTGCACAGAAACAAATCGATACGCCAACAGTAAAATAAACATTGATGTTGATCCTGATACGCCTAAAATCTTGGATTCGTGTTGGTTTGACACTATAGTTGACGAATTGAAAGGTTTCTTTGCACTCTGTATTTCACAGTCACAAGTAAAAAAGGATACGTTGCAATCGTATTGGTATACTAGGAAATCTGTAGATACGCCTTTCTTCCAGACAGTTATGTCTTATAAGAGATTCCTACTTCTTTGTCGGTATTTGCATTGTGTAAACAATGACGAGATAGACAAGGACGATCGTTTGGGAAAAATTCGCTACCCCGTTGATAATCTGAATCAATCATTTTCCCAAATGTATACTCCTGAAGAAAAGATCGCAATAGATGAAAGCTTAGTAAAGTGTCGCGCACGGCTTTCTTTTGTCCAATTCAACCCTTCGAAAAGAGCCCGTTTTGGTATAAAGTATTATAAACTATGTGAATCAAACAGTGGATATTGTCACCAATTTCGAATTTACACTGGAAAAAAAGTAGGGGACGATGATCTACCATCTTGTGAAGCGATAGTCATGGAGTTGATGGCCCCTCTTCTGAATCTTGGTTACTCATTGTACATTGACAATTGGTACACATCACCTTCATTGTGTAACCGGTTGATAGACGAAAACACAAATGTTATTGGCACAGTGAGAAGAAATCGGAAACAGATGCCAAAAGATTTACTAAAAATGAAACTAAAGAAAGGAGAGGCTGTAGAAAGGCACAGTCACAAGATGATGGCTGTCATGTGGCAAGACAAAAAGCCTGTCACTATCTTGTCTACCATGCATGACAACATTGCAATGACAGATACAGGCAAGGTAAACAGAAAACAAAAGAAGCTAGCCATAAACCAAAGTTGTAATCGACTACAACAAGGGGATGGGGGGAGTTGATCGAATGGATAAACAACTTGCTTCATTCCCTCTGATGAGAAGATATCTAAAGGCATATAAAAAGATATTGTTCTATCTTATCGACATGTCTGTCTACAACTCTTACGTCATCTAAAGAAACTTACAGGAGAAAAATTGAAGTACAATCAGTTTCGACTCTTGGTGGCTGAAGAGATCCTAGGGGGAATCACACTTCCAGATTATGCAAGAAGAGGCCGTCCATCTAACGAGACCCCAAATGAGACTTCAATCAGCACGATGGGCTCACTTTCTTTGGCAGATACCACCAAATCCAGGCAAACCAAACCCTTCAAGACAGTGTCGCGTTTGTTCAGCAAGTAAAAGAAGAGCTCAAGCCGGTGGGAGTGCGAGAAGTGCGAGGGGGGCGCTACACATGCCCGAATGCTTCAAAATTTACCACACCAAACAAACTTTTAGGTAAAAAACATTTCAATTCACTCAATGCATAGACTATACATTTACCTGATTATTTGTGAACATTTTAACATATATTTCATAAGAATCGGATAATTACTTTAGGAGATACGAATTTTTTTGTAAAGTCCTGTGCTATTCTCATCCCTTAGCGAAAATAAATGGATTTTTAGGGAAAGTTGGGGCCTTTTATAATGGTAAGCGGATGGGTTAATACAGTCTAGAAATAAATAAAACATCCACCCCGTCAACATGAGTGTTTCCCAACTTTATTAAGTCATTGTTATTTAATATTTATTACTTATCAACAACAGGGTTGTACCCCACAAGCGTAGCAATATGTTTACACATCACAGGCCCTAGGTATTACTTTGCCACACTTGAAGGTGCTTATTAAGAAATGCATGTAAACAGTGATGGAGAGATATAGCGATTGTTATGTACTGAAGGTAGGACTAGCACCTGGACCCCTATTCTATAACTCTCACCGAATTGGATTCCTACGTTTTCGACGGTAATTGATTCTGTTGTGGTTGGTCGAGGTCGAAAGGTATGATTCACATGGCAGTGAAGTCGGCCAAATGTGAACAAATGAATTTCTGTCAATTGTCACATCTTTAAAAGGATAGAATGAAATAGATGTGTGAATTATTTCCAATCGGGGAGAAATGTGTTTTAAATGGTATAATTTCATTAAAAAAGGAACGCACATAACTTTTAGGGGTAGGCCCATTGGACTAAAGGTAGGTTTTCTTTGAGCATACTATTTCAATTTGAGAAAGTTAATAGGCTATCAGCTTCCTGGTTGTGTTTATGTGTAGGCTAGGGCTTATCTCCCATCATTTTTTTTAATCAAACATAAACAATTTTCGACTAACGAAAAAATCACATTCCTTCCGACCTCGACCAAACGCAACCGAATCGATTGCCGTTAAAAACTTACAAATCCAAAATTTGGTTGGAGTTATAGAATAGAGGCCCTGAAGAGTATTATCTTTCATCCAATCTTGGAGAGGAGGAATGGTACTAACCTTGTTTCCCCAGAGGAGACGTCTCTTCTGTATCTGCTCAGCGTACCTCGCAGGGTTCATTGCTGCCGGGTTGTAGTAGCTGGGCAGCTCGATACCGGTCTTGGACTTAACCTGCAAGCAGCACACATGCACACTTGTACTTAACCTGCAAGCAACACACATACACACTTGTACTTAACCTGCAAGCAACACACATGCACACTTTTACTTAAAGGCCCTCTGTAGTAAAGTGAGGTCAATTTTAACAAATGTTCAATTCCATAACATTACTCGAAAGCACGTGCTCATAAACGTAACTGCGAAAACCGCATGTCGCTGTGTTCTTTCTCCGCCAAGTTAGCGGACGTTGAAAGCGAAGAGTGGGGGAACCCTACGTCATCTCAGTCTTATCGAGGCGAGAGCTGTCGACTCGGCGGCTAGCGAGATAATATGCACGCGTTGCCTTACTAACGCAGACCGCTTTACACTTGACACTTGACACTACTGACAGTATGGTATTTCGCATTTTCTTGGCAACAATCAGCAATCATGTCAAACATACAGCCTTACCGGTTCGAACCCCGCAAAAATGATAAAAATGATTTACCACCAAGTATGAAAACTGACGAAGAAAGTATTTGCTGTACGGAGAGTGATGTGATAAGTAAAGTTCGAGGAAAGTGCAGAGTGCATCACTTATCACACGGCATTTCAAAGCGTCGTTTTATGTCATGATACGCTTCAAACTGCCCTACAAAACATGGTGTTCTTCATAGATGGTAAATCAAAAGCTTCTATATAATCTACTATAAGACGCCACGAATAAAATGTGGTGTGTTATAGAGTACAAACAATTTATTAGCTGGATGAACGCATGGTATACCCTAAAACAATAGAAAAGTAATTCCTTCTTGTGTTGTTCAGAAAATAAGACAGAATTATCCGGAGAGCGATGGCGTGAACGTTGATTTTACTGCTGCAGTTGGATGTGATGCCGAATATTTTAATTGAGAGCAATTAATTAAAAGAATTCAGGTTCAGTGAAATTCGTTATGTATCTGAATTCACTTTAAATTATGGCACAAAACATCGAATGTATTTTCTTTAGATTTTAGAACACAGTCATAATAATATTATGTTCCAATCTATTATTAAAACTTCAGGCGGGATTCGAACTCACGTCCTATGGATGGTAATCGGTTTGGACCATTTGGAACTACATCCTAACAAACGAACGTTATAACCATTATATTCATTACTAAAATCCGACTACTAGACAAGAATTGGCTCACCATGTATGTTTTATAGCAGGGCTTATAAACCACTTAATTATAGTATAAAAATTCTCACTCATAAGGCCCGGTATTTCAATGTCCAGTTAAAGTGGCAAGTAAATTTAACTGACACATAACTTGTTTTCACTATGGCAACCACCAATCAGAAGCCTTGTAAATATTTACTGAGAGGACTAACTAACAGATAAATTTTAACTAGACATTGAAATTCTGGACCTTAATCACATATTTATTTACTCAATGCACTACTTACTTCACATATATGTATTGTTTCAGAAAACGCACGAAAACAATTCGAACTCATTCCTAAGACATACATAGACGCCGCTATGCTAATTGTACCCAATCCATATTTTTGAACGGTTTCTGTGACCGCCAAATTATTGAGTGACTTTTCGTACATTTAGTTTTAACAGTCAAAGAAGAACCTTTTACCGATTGCTCTACGTTTGTAAGATGAGAGCCGCATCTTGTGCATAAAACAAAAAGTACCTTCAGACATTCCCAAACACGAGAAACAGATTGTTGGTCTCGCTTTCGGCAAATCACTATTCTTTTTACAGGTAACGTTCTCTTCTTCGTGGCCGTCAAGTTCATGTCAGTGTCACTATCAGACTGCTTTTTTAGAAAATAACGTGGAACTGATTTATTTCGAAATAAGCCTTATTGTCTATTGATGAGATTGGAGAAGGGTTGACAGGTTGGGAAAGCAAAGAGAACATAAATCCCAGCCTGAAGGGCTGGGGGCGACAAAACTTTTCACCTGCTGATGACAACTGCAGCTAATTTAAAGTTGTTACCTTAATCCACGACGCGTTTCGTCCTTCTGGGACTCATCAGGCAGATGGTGGCCACTAAAAATCAGCTAACTACATGCAAACAAAACTCACAACACATAACCAAACCTGTGGTAGGGCCACGCAAGAAGCAAATTCTGCATGCATGTTGTCATCATCAGCAAGGTTACTTCAAACACCATTCATACTGAGCCACACCGTCAGCACAACCAGTAAGGGGGCTTCCCTCCCAACTCTAGTGCTCGGGAGACAAAACATCCATGACTCACCCTGGATTCGAACCAGGACCCTTGGCAACAAGAGAAAGCTGCCCCTTCTGTTGCTTGGCCAGGGTGCCTCTTCATCATACTTTAAAAAAAAATATATATATATATATATAAAAATATAAAAATAAATAAATAAAAAATAAATAAAAAATAAAAAATTTAAAAAAAAACTTAAAAAAAAAAAAGAAAAAAAAGAAAAAAAGAAAAAAGGGTCAGAGATAGGAAAGGTGGAAAGTCACACAACAGCACAACCAGTGAGGGGGCTTCCCTCCTAGACTCTGGTGCTTGAAGATGATAGTTCAAAATCTTCATCTACAAAATGCCCGTAACAAATTAACCTGTATTTGGTTGGGAGTAAAACCTTTGCGATTAACTTTGTTCACCCACGCACGATGTCTAGTAGGTGATTTTTCGCGATCAGGATATCTGTGAAAATTAACTTTTTTTCATCATTTCTGGTGTTTTTCAGTTTTGATATTGCAACCAAAGACGTAGCATATATCCATTCTTGTTTATATGTTGTGAAGAGTGTATAAAAAGTATGTCTGCAAACCTATACAAAATAACCACAATATGTATAATATCTAAATAAAGCACTAAGTTAGTGAACATTCAGTTATTACTTCACAACGCAAAACTTCACCCTACTTCACATGAGATACTGGAAAAATGCTGCCAAGGAGACACTGTCTTTGTGACCTACGGTGCAGGCGCGTAGGAACGTTTTTCAAAGTTTGGGGATTGGGAGGGGGGGGGGGGATTTATTACCAGATTTTGTGGCGGCAGCAAAGGCGAAAACAAATTCAACATACTACAGTTATTTCGTCATGTTGAAACTGCATTCGGACTCTGTAAACAATGTTTGACAGCAACTATCTGGGATCTAAAAACTCAAAAAATGAACGTGAAGTGGCCCATTTTAGTAAATTTCAGACTATTTTTTATGTAACGACAAAGCATATAGGAAAACATATTCGTTTTACCAAGGTGATTCGAATTGTATAAGTGTATGTGCATGTTTACTATGGAAATATTGGGATTAATATTTAGCTCACATTAGTTTTGACCCCCTGCCCCACACCCCCTCTCCCACCCCCCTGGGCCAAACTTAGGTAGGGCATTGCCTCCCTTACCTTCTCCCGGTTCCCACGCCACTGCTACGGTGGTCCCAAGACTGATGACGGTGTAGGTGTGTGGTTGTCACGGAAGTCGAGCCGCTAGCCGATAGCAGGAGCCGCCGTGCTTGCGTGAAGCGTCTGACTGAGATGACGTCACATCGTAGCCATGTGAAACACTAACTAGCGATAAATCCTAGGCGGCTGATCCGATTTAAGTCGCGTTTTCGGCTATCGTTTTCCTCGCAAGAAATGACGTTGAACTAGACTTGGTTACTTTACTACAGTGGGCCTTTAACCTGCAAGCAGCACACATGCACACTTGTACTTAACCTGCAAGCAACACACATACACACTTGTACTTTCAGTCTCTTAGTTCTGGACGCAGTTTCCCAACACCGTTGTCTAATATTCTATAGGGTTGCCGTTTGATAATCGATACGATTATTTCCCGAAACGGTCGATAATCGATTCAGTCTTCCCGAATCGATTATCGATGCCCTTCAAAAAATTTTTAATCAACAGCGGTTGAAGGTTGGTTGCTCTGCAGAACTTTATAAAATATTTCCAGTCAAGACATTAATCGCTTTATTCCGTGAATTAATCGACCACTGCGAGATCTACAACACGCGTAAGGCGCAACACATCGCCCCTGCCGTGCTGCAGTGTAGAAGCTGGGTTTGTTAGGTTGTGCTTGTTTCATTTAGTTTGAATGAACAAACAGACCTAGAAGAGGACAGGAGCAGATGACACATGCGATGCCCACAGCCTTGCGCTACACTACTAACTGTGAGGGCAACGGACACTGACCTGTTGTACTTGCGCTTGCATTGACCTCTGCACAAGCTCCTGGGGTGTAATCACTCCGGTCATGTCATTCATCGAAGGCAGAGAAATCCCTAGTCGTTCCAGGACTGGAACAAACAAGTTACCAACTACAATCTAGATGCCTGAGTAGGCAGTAGATAGTACAAGTTCAAACTTTATGGATTACCAGGCAGTAGGTACTGTAATATTAAGAAAGTGAAGAACATCAATAAAATATAATACAACAGTCTAGGCCTAAGATTCTTGAAGGCTATTAGTCACTTCATGATTCTTCGGGTAACCGTTTAACTTAAGTATAAATAAAACCTAGGTACCTACACAAAATCCTTCCTTTACTATTACTATTACCTGTGAATGCAAGTTTATATACAACTGGGTTCGTGTGTAGTTTTCCCAACTTACTCGAGAGCTTGCTAGGCTTCTTCTCATAGGGGGCGCGGTCGACCAGGCGATCTATCTCGTGACCTTGAACGCCGTCGAGGTTCAGGGTGAGTGACGATCTCTGGATCTGGAACGTAAAGGAACGCTACATTTCATAGTATGGGGAGGACTTGGTCGTACTACTAATTAGTAATTACGGTCTTCAAGTATTGGTACTGCTTCTTGTCCTCAAATACTTGGTAGCAAGTAACGATTGTTTCTGTGACAGGAACCATCGCTAGTGGTGCTAGGCTACTAGTATTTCCGTGGAACAAGCGTAAAAACATTTCAAACCCGGGAAAACCAGCACCAAAATTTAGGAGCAGGTAAAAGACATATTTTAGAATTTTATTTTCACGGGGGACACGCATGGTAGCAAATAGTCACCTGTCATGGCGTCCACAAGATGGCCGCCAAAATAATTTTTAAAAATTTTGCTGTAACTCAAGAATTTAATCATCAGATTTGGATAAACTGGGTTTTGTTTTATTCGGTTTTTAATGCTCTATCAAAAACGCCATCAGAAATTTTACCATAAATAAAATAGTTTTGATTATATTCATAACTTATTACAATGTATTGCAATTATAGCACTTTTTTGGTGTATATATATTTATTTATACGTAGAATTCGCTAGATTGTCATAAAATTTTCAAAACTATACTTAAAAAAAGCCAATAAATCCAAAATTTAAAGTCTTAAAAACGAAATTCTTGTAACTTTTTGATTAAATTTAAATTAAATTAAATTAGGCATTAATTAAATCTCAATTAAAAGTTTCTTACCCACGTACCAAAGTCACGTTGTGTGAATCACACAAGAACAATATAACCACGATGAACCAAAAAAATATTAGTTCCAAAAATTAATTCCAATCACTTTCCTATTAATTAAAATTTAATTCAATTAATTAAATTAATTAATCACCGAATTAATTACATTTTAGTTAAATTATCCCACTTTTGACATATGTATTGCTATGTATACCTAAAGCTCGAGCGATCGTCATAAAAAATATACTACTTTACTGACATAATCCCAATGAATCCGAATTGTCATGTCCCGAAACAAAATTCCTATAACTTACCGATTATAATTTAAAGAAATCAAGTGAAGAATTACTTATATCTCAATAATTGTTGTTGTCACTCATTAACACATACAAAATTGCCAACCGAAGTATCAAAAATTAAACAATGCGAGTATAATTTTAAAAATGTATTGTCCCAAAATTAAGTTCATGCTACTTTCCCGTTTTAAATTTAATTAATAAATAAATTAAATTAATTGATATAATCACCATGTGTTATGTAAAATTACACAGCCACACTGGGAACCATTTGCATGCTTATTTTACAGGAAAATAATTTTGTGGGAAATTCAATTATCAGAAAAGAAGCATGAACTTAATTTTGGGACTGTTAATTTTTAAAATTACACTTGCATTGTTTATATTTGATACTTCTGTTGGCATTTTGTATGCATGAATTGAGTGACAATAACAATTATTGAGATTTAAGTAATTCTTCATTTAATTTCTTAATTAATCGGTAGGTTATAGGGAAATTTTGTTTCGGGACATGACAATTCGGATTCATTGGAATTATGTCAGTAAAGTAGTATATATTTTTTATGACGATCGCTGAGCTTTTTAAATATACATTTAACAAAACATATGTCAAAAGTGGGATAATTTTTAAAATAAAATGTATTAATTCGGTGATTAATTTAATTTAATTAATTTTTTCATATCATTTATTCGCCTTAAAAATAGCTTTAAAATGATTCCAAGGTCAACTACATTGGGTTAATTTTACAAATTAATTGAGATTATTGTTCATTATTTTTAATTAATTGAATTAATAGGAAAGTGATTGGAATTAATTTTTGGAACTAATATTGTTTTGGTTCATTGTGGTTTTATTGTTCTTGTGTGATACCTACGTGACTTTTGGGAGTGAATAAGAAACTTTAATTGAGATTTAATTAATGCCCAATTTAATTAATTAATTAATCAAAAGTTTCAAGAATTTCGTTTCAAGATTTTAAAATTTTGGATTTATTGCGTTATTTTTTGTATAGTCTGAAAATTTTATGACAATCTAGCGAATTCTACGTTTTAAATAATTATATATACACCAAAAAGTGCTATAATTGCAATACATTGTAATAATATATAAATATAATTAAAACTATTGTATTTAGGGTAAAATTTCTGATGGCATTTTTTTAGAGCATTAAAAACCGAATAAAACAAAACCTAGTTTTATCCAAATCTGATGATTACTTCTTGGAGTTAGAGCAATTTAAGAATTTTTTGGCGGCGGGCCCTGACAGGTAATTTGCTACCATGCGGTCCCCCGTGAAAATAACATTCTAAAACATGTCTTTTTACCTTTCTCCTAAATTTTGGGGGCTGGTTTCCGGATTTGAAAATGGTTCCTATAGTTTTTAGCGGGGGCTTGTTCCACGGACTATTCGCGGTTAAAACCTAAACCCGGGAGCAGCACGGATCGTTATGCCAATACGGCCGACCGAAGGCAGATAAAAAAACGGGCTGCATAGGGAGCAAGGTGTTTTTCATGCTTAAAAACATAATATTTCATTGTAAGCGTCAGTTTCTGGAAGTATTTCTACTTTCCAGTACTTGGGTACGATGGGGTAGGACAATCACTATATTTTTTTAACCCTCAGCTGCAAAATAACTAGCAAAATAAGGAATTTTATCTCGTAATTTGGAGACGTGTATTTTCAGTAATTTTAACTTGATGGCAATACCGCGAATTTCTTATGATTATTGGCCTTTACTTAGGCCTATATGGGATGTAATATAATATTATATCACAGATTATTTATTCTCCCCCTCCCCTCCCCCGGAAGTAATTTTTTGCGGGTTCCTCGCGAATAAATTATCAAACTCGATTTGTTATTAAATTTGTGTTTCGTCTCGCCATTGAAACTTCTTAAAAAACATTGTCTCACATTTAAACCCCCCCCCCCCCCCCCCCAATGCGGCTAAAAATTTTAAAGTTATAATTTATATATAGATGGCACCGACCTTCACTAAACTTTTACGCATAGTTAACTAATTATATTACGCCTAGTTAAGTCCTAGAATAGGGAATATTCCAGTTAATATTTTATATTTTATTTGAATTCTTATTCATGTCTTAATAGTCACTGCACTTTTTTTTATTTAAAAAAAAATGTTTTTTGTGTAATTTAAACGAGAAGTAAATTGGACCCCCAGTTTGCGCGCCAAAAACGAGCGTGCGCCATCTTTGGACGGTACTACGTCATAACTGTGCTGAGTCAAGGCCAATTGGAAACTAAATGTACGTATATTTGTACATATTTACATACAGACGGCGGTGCTCGCCCATCCGCTCAACACAAACAACTCCACAGGGATGTACATTTTCACCGTCTTTTGTTTTTCTTTTTTCGTATGTGACAGGAGATTTCGCGAGATCATTGTGATAAAGAATAACGAGCATTTGGTATTGAATTTTTGCATAGCCTAGGACTATCATGGTATTCTTTATCTACAATAGGCTTTAATTAGTCATCAAAGTAAGGTTTTTTGAGCGGGGTGTGTGTCAGAACACGAAAGTGCAGGTTAGGGTCGGCAAGTTAAGCCTAGGGCTTGTCAAGTGAGAAATTTTAGTATTCACATACCAATGACTATATCCTACAGGAACGATTGGCCTAGACTGTTGTATTATAAATAATTTTCTACGTCTAGGCCTAGACCTAGGACTGTTTCAGTTTTGTTTTTTGATTGCAATGTCAACTTTTCTCGTTTTCTGGCTAGGCGTTAAATGTAAAATGTCCGCCATCTGTTTACATTACTGTAGGCTACGCTAGGCGCTGCTTTGTTTAAAAACACCGCCGTCTTGATGTATATCTCGATCCTACTATAATACTATTCCAACATCTTTGGTCTGGATGTATGTTTATCCAGACGGCGTTGGATCAACACAGTTCTGACGTCACAGTCGTTTTTGCCGCTTTAAAAAACTGCTGCTTTTAAAAACGGCTATAAATCACTGGATTATTATTTCACGGAAAAACAAAGTACATATTTGTAATCGGGACGAAATACTTCTTCTAAAAAATCTATTCGTACAGTATTTGGCGGAAGTGGAATATTCCCTATTGTTTTGTTGTTGTTTTGGTTGAGATTATGAATAATATGAACCCATAAATAATTAAGTCTATGCATAATTATTTGTTGTTCACGGCAGCAGTTGGTACAAATCTCTTGGCATAAAAGAATAAAAATCAAGGTCTAGGATAGTTTACATTCAATGCGCTGCACAAATTTAAAAACTATAATTATTTATGGACATACATTATTAATAATAAATAACAATTACAAAAATTCCATATTATATCTATACCAATTATCAATTACACCATTAATGAGACTTGCTAATATATACTATGGTTTACAGTATCTTTGGGTTTAGAATGTTGAACCCAAAGACGGTACATAGCTCTTAGCCCGATTTGGCCCTATACCGCCTACAGCACATCATTGTAACAAATTAATTACCATTATGGTTTATTGTTTATCGGTTGGTGGTATCCATGAAACTGATGAAAGTTGTGAAAAATGTGTCTCAAGGAATAGGAATAGAACCGACGATAGAACTCCCATCTAACCCCAGTATTGCACGGAATAATATACACATTCAGACTTTTTGTTTCTTTACGCATTACAAAAATGTGTATTACTAATTTATGACCTTTCTTGCTTGCTAAATAATAAACTGATCGAGTAAATTCTTTCTGGATTGACCGTGACGCTACAATATTGCATTGGTTTAACATTGAATGCCGCCATGCAGCCCGCCCGTATCTGCCTTGGAGCAGTTCTCCACTTGACCGCCAGATGTCAGCCTCTTTGCTTTTAAACGCGAATAGCAGTTCCCTGTGGTGGCAAAGGGCAGTATAGGGATCATCTGACAAGACTTTTCCAAGACAAAATGAATGCCTTCCCAACTGGCAACAAACTATGAGGATCTCTTTTGGGGAAAGCCAGATAAAGCATGATTGAGGGGTCAATAAAGCCAAAAATGTGGGCATCTAAATCGAGATTATTGAAAAGCTAAGGTCTTACCTAGGGTTGCCGTTCGATGTGAAAATCGTGATAGATTATTGGATGCATGGAATCGATAATCATATCGAAATATATCGATATCATAGACCCAAATCGATTATCATATCAAATTCCAAATTGAGCCTAGGAAGCAGGAAAAACGCAAAATTGTAATGACTTGCATGGGGCGTCACTTTTTACATGTTCCAACAGTACGCGCCGGGGAAGGTCGCGTTTAGTGAGCGAGAGCGATAACGAGATCTCGACATTCCAGCTCAGCCTTATCTCCTCCCGACCCCCTCGTCGTCGTTCTTTGAATTTTTAAAAACTGCAACATTTGACTACCGTATTTGCACGATTGCAAGCCGACCCCCCCAAAAAAAAAAAAATCGATTGCAAGCCAAGGTATGGATTTCTTTGTCAGAACAAGGATATCGCTATTGTAATTGGATACACAGTTATGTAAAGTAACCCCCCCCCCCTAACAACTGTAAAACGTTTGAAAAGGTGTGAGTAGGAAATAGGAGACTGGAGAATAAACACTGGCGGCATCTCTTTGAAAGAGTGGCGAACAATTAGGCTAGGCCTAGGCCTTTGTCGGACATTAGACTCATTGACACCAAACTGCCGCCCGGCGGCAAGGTTGGATGTCTCTTCCGCAAATATAATAGCACTTTTTTTAAATTGGCCGTATAAAATGTACGTGATAGTGCCATACTAGGGTTATCAGGTACAATAAGAGAAAATAATGATATCGCGACTAGAGGCTTGCGTGTGATAAATGTCACAACGAAGACAAACAATGTTGTAAACTGTTGAAAGCTTGACCCAATGAAGATACAAGGAAGAAAGGAGTGAGAAAGGAAACTGTGATCGGCATTGTGTCTTTGCGGTATGTTTAATCTTGACCGTATATTTCTCAGTTCACTCCCATCTTGTTGGTTAACTACGTAACATATAGTGGCGTTATCTTGCGGTAGTTACTGAGACTACTACGTAGAGAGCGCTCGTTGTGCGGTCGATAAAAGAAGACTAATTTTCATACGTCATTAGTTTGACACCGATTCCCAAAAGCCGGAGGGTGCTTTTTTAACATCGGAAAGTGAATAAAAGGTTGGCTTGCAATCTGGTATATACGGTAATCTTGTTAGGCGGCGTCACAAATGGAAAAGGTCCTCTTTGGGATGGAAGATTCAATATAATTGGACAGGCTGAGGCTAGAGAAGTTCACTCCACAACACGTCGAGGAGTACTGAATACATCGCGATCGGGCCGGGCGTTTTTTTTCCCGTCTCGGCTGCGAGTGTGTCGTTATACTTGAGCAGCTATTGGCTACTCCGACAACCCAATAGGCGCGTTGATACCACAGCGCGGCATTTTTAAGCCCCGGCAAAACCGCGAAAACATCGATGTCACTATTTAAAATTTCGAAATCATATCACATATATCAAAGTACTTGAATCGATTGTCATATCATATTACTGAAATCAATTATCGATCGATATTTTGATTATCGACGGCAACCCTAGTCTTACCAGGATTGGGAGTCATTACGATAGTGAAAAGTATTCAGTGCTATGGGGCAGAGGCTCTTTCTGTAGTTCTTGCAATTTTTATGAAAAATGTTGGAATGTTAATTGTAAGGATGAAAATAAAAATGATAACATAATCGGGCTGCCGTTTTAACGGTTTTTTATCCTTTTTTACGGATATTAAAGGTGCAAAACGGATAAACAGATTTTAAGTCTTTTTTACGGTATTTTGTTAATTACTTTTTCTATGTTTATTTTCGTATATTTGAATCTGTGCGGGCTAATTTCGATTGAAAAACATTGAAGGCGGGGCGATAATCGATTCGACTTTCGATACGGGGCGGAGCCGTGTCCCAGACGTAGTAGGAACTGCTTTTATGGAGAAACAGCCAAGCTGTTGCTTTTTGGGAGGATGGAAGTTAAATTGAATAGCCAAGAACAAACAATGGAGATTGCAGCCTACAAAATTGTTTTCTTTCGTTTTTGTTTATAAAGTTTGGATTATGTGATCTTAAACGTGAAGAATGGAATTAGAATATGATTAAAATGTTATTTACTAGTTCTGCAATGTTATTATAGAACACAACACAGGGGGCCTAGGTTCAAAATTGTGATGCAACATTCATAGGCCTAGGCCTAAATTTTTTAACCAGGTCAAAAAAATATTAGTTTTATGTTTAAAATGGATTTTCTGTAATATATAACATTTTACATTTTTAATGCAATCTTAATTAAAGCAACCACAGGCGTTTCTACTTTCTGGCTCATTTATTCTCGTCTGTGCATAGGACTAGGCCCTTGGCAACTTTTAGGTTATGATGGTAACAAATATAAACATCACATTTAGCCATTTTATATTTTTGATCAATGAAATTACCGCTTTTAGACTTTTCACGGATATTTGCGGATATTTAAAACGTCCTCCAACAGGATTTGAAAAAAATATCAGTGGCAGCCCTGACGTAAGTACATAATATTTGAGTTGGCAGACACGTTGAAGGGATAAGACACCATAAAAATCCTATGGTGACTAAGCTAAAACTAACGGGACATGCGTAGGTACCTGGATCGACGCCGGTGATCTGGAGAACGCTTGGAACGTTTCTGGTCGCCTCTACGCGGTGACGATCCGCGCTTCTCACCTGGTGATAATCAACAGAACACTTGTTACCGGGAAAGCACATTGCTTCAATAAACAAACAAAAAACATAAACACTTCTCAATCATAGGGTTGACGTTAAACACGTTCATGCTACCGTAACCCAGACCATATCAACAGCGGAAAGCAGAGTTAATAATAGGGGAAGTCAATTAAACAACGGTACTTACCAGTATTCTTCTTTTCCGTAATTTGTGGACTGTGGCTTTTCGTACTGTGATGACTAGACGGACTTCGGCTTCTGTTCCTCTTAAGCTTTTCTTCAACAGCTACGCGGCGAGGACTGCGGCTTCGATCTCGTTTTGCCGGTGCCAAATCCCTTTTTACTTTCCCCTAAGACATGTACATCAATGTGTATTATTTGGTAATAGAACCTAGGAACGTTACGTCACATACTGCGAACAACAAATTAAATAATCAAGGTGAAGAAATGGTAGCTGCCCAGGCTAATGCTTTGACTTGCTCTTAAAATTGGGGTAAGTGTCAGGTCACGCAATCAATTTACCGGTAAGTTGACATAGCTTTCTCACTAGCTTGCATTCCAAATCTAACACTGAAACTTTAAAATAAAGGAAAATTTTTCCATATTAGGAGTGAATTATTACAACGGCATGAGTCAAATTCGAAGAGCATGAAACTTGAAGGTAGTAACTTAGGAAAGTTAGTTGTTAAGATGCTTGAAAAAAAAATGGAATTAGAAAGGTAATGAAGGCGACAACCCTCCTGTTGCAGTTAAAGGAGACATACCTGCTATCCTTCCTGTCCCTCACCCCGTCTGAAATCCTTCTTCTCTCCGCAGGCCGGTCGTGAGACTTCCTCTCCCCGATCTTCCCGCCGGATTTCTTCTCTTCCTTGTGCGAGTCCCCTCTGCGCGCATCTTTCCCAGTCTTATCCCGCGACCTGGATCGCTTGTCCCGCGACTTGGAACGCTTGTCCCCCGACTTGGATCGCTTGTCTCGCGACTTGGATCGCTTGACCCTCGACGCCTCGTTCCCTAAACGAAACACCCAGGGCTTTTAACAGCGAAGGAGAATTAGTCAATGTGCTAACAGGATCACAGACACAGGAGCTAGTGGGTGAAAAAGGGTGACGGGGCTAAGGAAACACAGACCTACGGGCAAAGGGTAGTGAGGAACAGGGTGACAAATCACTGCAAGGCTCTCAAATACATCGGTTTTTCTGTGAGAAGACATGAAAAGAATATTCTTTATAGGCCTATGCATTAACATCATTTGTTTGTAGGCCTAGATGACATCAGGTGCATATAAAGAATTGTTGTGTAGCAAACATTTGAGGTTTAATTATGCTAGGTACTTTATGATCATGGAGAATTTAAATTATTTACTATTTATTAAGTTCTAACACTGTATGTATGTGTACTGGTTGACTAGATAGATCTAGTATGATGGCATATTATATTATTGAGCCATGTGAGTATTTGCTTGTTGGATGTGATGGGGGCCAAAGTTCTTGTGGTTAGCTCAACGAGAATTGGTAGGGAGGGCAAAACTCGTAACTGCAGTTTCTTCAGTTCATTTCTTATCACAAGAGGCCTAAGAAACATCAAAGTAAATAAGAAAACACCTAATTTTTTACAGATTTCTTTGAGCACAATGCTCAATACTTGAAGGTCTGCAGAGCATACAAGAGATAGTTCCCTTTGAAAAGAAACTTGGCTACTAGTTCAGAAAGTCCAAGTACGGGTACACATTATTATTAGGTATAGGTATTGAGTGAGCTCTGGACTCACCAGTAGTCTTTATCCTTGTGAATCTTGGACTCCCGATCCTTGTCCTTCGAAGAGCGCTCGTTACTTTTCCGGTCTCTATCTTTGTCCTTGGAAGCGCGCTCGTTACCCCTCTGATCTTGACCACGTCCGGAGTCGTCTCTTCTAGACTTTGTTTCCTTCCGGTCGTCTTGGCGTCTCGAGTCGTCCGGTCTCCTCTTCTTTTCTTCGTATCTCCTCGCACTCTCTCCGCCCTTCCCCTCGGGTCTGTACTTCCTGTCGTCCGACCTCTCTCTCCACTCTTCTCGTTTCTCCTTCCCCTCGTTCCTTCGGTCGTCGGGCCTCTCTCTCGCTCGCTCCTGTCGATCAGACTTCTTGTCCGGGGTCTCCCTCTGATCCGAAGGTTTTCCACTTCGTTCCAGACCCTCTTTCTGTTCCCTGGGTTTCGTCTCTTTTCTATCCCCGTTGTCGGAATATCTTGGCGGCTTCACCCGGGATTCTTCGTCGGAGCTTGTGTCGGAGGAGGAAGAGTCCGAGGATTGGACCATATTCGAATCCTTGAGAGAGCAAGAAAAGCTGAATTAATCTTACCACTAACAGTTGAACCTAATTCTACCTGAACGGGTCCTCGGCCCCAATACACCCATACTACGGTAACTACCGTACACATTCACCATCAAGAACAATACATTATAATAAATAACAGCCTTTATAACAGTCCTTTGGACTCTGTACTCTACACATCAAGCATTCAGGAAAGGGATGGAGTACGTTACGTAAAGTTCAGAGATTATGGTGAAGAAACATACATGCATGCACACGCGCCACAGTTAGAGTAAATTATTGACATTTATTATAAAATTTAAATTTGTTAAATATTTAGTTTTGGGTTCTATGCCTAGTCAGGCTATAACAATTTACTCCAAGCATCCGAATTTTCAGGATCTTTCAAGAGATGCATTATTTACCCAATATTGAGTCCAATGCGAATGACAGTAATTTTCAAACCGCGTAGACAGGACAGGCTTCTCCTAGTTAACTGTGGGGAACTTAGCTGTAAGTCCCACAAATACCTTCAAACAAATTCTATGCTTCTCACTCTCAAATGAAATCAGTTTCCCGAACACATTTAACAGTAATGCAAGCAGGTCTACGTACATATTTATTATTATTATTATTATTATTCGTTAAATTATTATTATTATTATTATTATTCGTTACAATCACAATGAAGTTCAGAGCCACAATGACACAGTAAAGGAAAATGTTGAAATAGTTAAATGGCGCCCAATGTCCACATACTGTAAATCGTTAAGTGTGTGGGAGGTGAAGCAATATGAAAAATATTAACATCCAGTATGAAACACTGATCACATGCAGTGACGTACACTTAAAAGGCAATGTAAAAGAAATTACTCGGGTGACAGTACAGGCCTAAAACCTAGAACTTTGTCCAGACATTATGCACAGTAAGCCTACAGTGCTTTTATGAAGACTAGTTAATTTCAAAACATTTATAAAAAATATTAGGCCTCCATAATAACTAATGAGTAGGCCTTGGCCTCGTGCATTTGATTTAATTTGATTAAAATAAGGATAAAGTAAACCCCTTAATAATATAGATCTGCATGCTAGAAAATGTGGGAGGCATTTAAGGAACGAAATCCCAATCATAAATGACTGAGGATAACCAGGACTACGTGAGTAGACATTTCTTGACAGATATTTCTAGGTAAAGATTAATGAACAATTTAAATTAGGTTAAGGCCGAAAGCATAACGTAAGGGATAAAAACTAGGCTAGGTATAGTAAACATGTCTGAAAATTAGTTTTCTAAGCTAGGCCCTAACTGAATTACTATGTTTAAGGAAGTCTTTGCTTAACATGTTCGTAAAACCAAAATTGATGAAATTTAGTTTAAAGACACAGGCCTAACTTTATTTCCCACTTGACCGCATGTTCTAATTAGCCAACCTACCTGCTTTTTGATCCAAGTACTCACCATGTTACGCAATGCATCGTTTTGGAGCATGGGAAGTGTCACTTGCAGAGGTTGGTATTACTCATCTGACGCCTTCACTTCGGCGTTGGCACTTCTGCCCATGCACATGGTAGTATATTTAATGAAGCGTGTTAATAAAGTTCGGCAATGGCAATAACTCAAAATGTGTGGAGGAAATGAATATATCTAGATTCTAGAGAAATTCATAACTTTAGACTTTCACTTAAAAGACAAGGTGGGCACTCTGCTTAGGGTACCCAGTTACCTATCATGTTCATCTTACATTTTCATACTAGGCCTACATACAATCGAGGAAGAAAGCTCTTTAATGATTGAGAACACACCTGGCCAAGATTAATTCCATGTTATTAAAAACCCAAATCCACATTTAAATCACTTGGCTTATTTAAGTTTATAGCCATAGGCTACAAAGAAACCAATCTTGTGCTAATATCCTTTCAAATTTAGTCGTCAATGTTTCACCAGGCAGTGGCACGCAGACTTTTAAGTTTTCTAGTTAGTAATATTATTCAGGTGAATGTCACAACACAACTTCTGCTAGTTTGTTGAACTCAATAAAGTAAAAATACGGTAGTCCTAAAGTAGGAGTCCTGCAAGTGCTTACCTATAAGGACCAACTTTAGGATTATCCATTGTGACAATGTTAGGCCTAGATACAACATAATATTATGTAGCCTAATGCCGCATGTTCAACTGGAACTACATGCCAGACTAATAGAAGACTATTTCTTTACGAAACACCTTTTAAATCAACATTTAATTGTAGGGTAGGTACAGAAAATAAGGACCAAGAGCAGACTGCCACTTAAGCCTAAGTCAAAACTTAAAACATCTTACGCTAGAGACAACAGGTGAAGGCCTAGAGAATATGTATATCCCTACCTCACTCATATCCATTTGGACATTGTCGTAGTTATCGGCAGTTTCCAGTTGGCTACTGCTTCTCCTTGTACCGTTCTGTTGACAAAACAGAAATATGATTAATCTTTTGTGGGTCACTTATTCTTAAAATGAATGAGGAGCCCTTTAGACAAGTGCTGACATGATAAAAAAACACTGGACCTGTCAGAGACGGTTAGTACTAAACATAAGGAAGTGGTAATGACAAATTTATAAGTCAAGGTCTACCGCCTACCTAGACCTGCACGGCGATTCTCTATAATCCGCGTTAAATTTAACGCCACCACGTTAAAATTTACCACACGATAGGTTAACGCGTGATTTCCTAAAATAAAACTACAAAGTGCATTGACTGTCTTGACCGGTGTAACAGACTGCAGACCGGCACCTGTTTAGTTTGGCAATGTTCTTGAAAAGGCTGTGTGATCGCGATCACTCGGCCAATGAAAACGCTGGAATGAAGAGGAATAATTGACCAAAGTCGATATAGTCAATATTTATCGACTATGTCTTGACGGAATTGAGGTTTTCTTCTTACTGTATTTGTATTTAATAAATGCAGTTGGGCCTATAGAGGTTATACTTTATTCCACTAACATATGTAGGCCTACATGTTAAACCCAAAATTGATTATTTAGATACCTAGCTATCACTACAAAAACGATTCTTCAATGCTTCAAAAATTTGATTAGAGGTGAAAATCGAGCAAATATCCTCTCATATTTTTTAATGCAGGGTTAAATGTGACGTAACATTAGCCGACAATAAAATTCGTTACCTAGTGAATCACAAATTCGCAATATTATCGTTAATTAACGTCATAGTGGGAGTGGGGAGTGGTAGAGCCTACCGTGAAATGGATCGCAAGCGGTAAAACCCATTTTGAGATGCTGGGAATTCCTCGAAATCCAAAAATATTGTAGCAGCGTCGATTAGTCATATAAGCCTACACAAGTGTATTAAGTTACCGAATTTGCTATTAAAAATCCGGATTCCCGATAATTATCGCGATATTGCTAGCAATATGCAAGAGCGTCATGCAAGGGGATAGGCCGTAACTGCAATATTCTAGTTTTGAGCTATGGCGTGGGAAACCCAATGACTAGGCATGCTTAAGAAGTTAAGTGTGACCCATAGCATGTAGGCCTAATAGACACTTGCGCTGCCATCTGTGGTGAGACATGAGAACTAAAGTTTGCATACAGCTTACCACTATTACTAGATCGACGTACCTGCTTATGTGGCAAAAGGCAAGGAAAAAGGGATAACCGCCGTTATCCCCTTCTTGCATGACGCCCCTCAATTATCGATATATACGATTATCGTTGACATCCCAAGTAGGGGTATAAAGGCACCTTAGCCAACTAGACTAGGAAAACGCCAAAGTCGTTGTTAGAAGAGTGAGCGAGTCACGTGTTGAGTACCCGGGAACATTTGCATTTAAGTTGATTGAAATATAGTAGGTATAAATGATGGGGGTTTGAGATTACGGCTAGTTGGTATATAAGGGCTCAACTGTAAGGCCATAATGTGCTACTCTAATCTAGTTAGTTGGAAATAGTGTTCGATATTAATTTAATCATTATTATTATTATTATCTTTGATTCATACAGTTGTGAAAAAGTTTGCCCCGACTGGAGATGAGATGTGATGAATTATCCCACCAATCTTTCAGATTTGACAGCTACATTGCCGTCTTCTGTTGGATTTATGTCATGTAAGTCAACAGTCACAACAAATAGCAGTTTCCTAAAGGTTTGTTCTTGGTCCCGGTAGCTTAATTGGTAGAGCTATGGCACGTTAACCGGAGGTTCTGGGTTCGAACCCAGTCGGGCAACTTTTTCGACAACTGTATGAATCAATAACTATGTCCTTAAAGCGGCTTATGCTTAAAAACATATATTCATATTATTTTATATTATTATTATTAAAACATAGGCCTACGAGCTTAGCGCCCCCCACACTCCCCCTAACCTACTTATCCCATCGGAAGAGTGTTGAAAAGTTGGCCGGTCCCACCCGAAAAAGTACCCAGCCTTGCAGATGACACTATGTTTTTAGGCAAGGCAAGCGCCGTTGTGAAACATTAATATGTCGACCAGTGATGAATAGTAAAGCCTTTTTGAAAGTTATTTTTCAAATTTGGCAACAATACGTTATAGGCCTAGGCCTGGAACTTCTTCGGTTGGGGGGGTCCAACTTTTCAACACTTGTATTTTTCAATGAAAACATACGCACCCGAAATCCTTTCCGTTACAAAACTACTTACGTTAGTTAGTCGACCTTTCCGCCTAGTTACCTGCTGCGCTAACTCTAGGCCTAGGATATTTTTGATAAGAGCGCACCTGAAATGCCTTTTTGAAAGTTATTTTTCAAATTTGGCAACAATACGTTATAGGCCTAGGCCTGGAACTTCTTCGGTTGGGGGGGTCCAACTTTTCAACACTTGTATTTTTCAATGAAAACATACGCACCCGAAATCCTTTCCGTTACAAAACTACTTACGTTAGTTAGTCGACCTTTCCGCCTAGTTACCTGCTGCGCTAACTCTAGGCCTAGGATATTTTTGATAAGAGCGCACCTGAAATCCTTTCCGTTACAGTGTATAAAAGTTGGACCCCCCTAGCCGAAGAAGTAGGCCTACCCTAGGCCTAGGCCCTAGTTCATTGAGCGAGCGTAGCGAGCGTCTCCACTTGACTCTTATGGCTCGAATGTCTGTTTTTTTTTTCTTTCTGTTATTACTGCTTCGGTAGGCCTACAGGTCGCACCGTTTCTCTGATCGACCTTAAATTTTGCACACATGTACATACTACCTATGCGGGTTGCTGTATAGTTTTTTAACAAAATCCGATCGTTGGTTATAAAAAAAAAATAATAATAATAATAATAATAATAATAATAATAATAATGTTCCGATCGTTATGAAATTTTGCATGTCAATAAGTAAGCCCAACAACATTCTCTTCTATTTTACAAATTTTGGAACTTTTTCGGTTGGTATGGACCGGTTTTACAAAACTACTTGCGTTAGGTTAGCCGAACTTTCAGCTGGTTACCCTGCGGCTGCGCCGCGCTAGTTCTAGGATATTATCGATAAGAGCGTGTTAGAGATCTTTTACCTAGGCCTATGTTGCACTACTGCACATAAAGCAAGCTGTGGGACAAGATGCTCTCTAGTGGTTTTGTTATGAACTACAGAAGAACATTGTTGTGAATAGAAGAAGGAAGTATTTTGTTGTTATTGATTGCAAGTTGATGAGAATACAGATTGTCTTTATTTAAACAGTGTTATTAATGTAGTTAGCTCGTGCCAGACCCTCCAGAACAGATTCCAGCTATTCCAGCTAACACAAACCACAAACCCAAAAGACAGGCCATTGTAGGCCTAGCCCATGTGGTCGGCAACGGACATGGCCGTTGCTTGATCCACTTCATAGTTAAGGGGTAGGACGTCAAAATTGTCAGACAAGGGGCTACATTAATTTTAGTGCATAGGCCCTAGGCCCCTAGGCCAGCCTACGCCAACTTTACTAAGGCGTAACACGCTTGGCCTAGGCCTAGGCTTATTAGTAGGCTAGGGCCTATTACCTTCATATCTTCATTATCACCAACTTCATCTTCACTAGCATATCCGACCAACGACTCCATTTCCAATTACGTGTAGTCTTCCCTATATACCTTATAAATTAAGTAGAATATTAATCGTGTTCAGGAACTAAGTTTTACAACAATTATAATTAACTTCTGAAAGACAACCGACATGTTATTTCTCTGTACACCACCGCCTTCCTTTTTGCTTCCAAATGACGAGCTACGAAGTCAAGGTCGCGGGAAACAGTAAAGTAAAGAAATAGTGGGGCAAATTTATGAGAAAAGCAATTCATATAAAAATAGCATTACATATTACTATTTATTTCGTAGACCTAGTTAAAAATTGAAAACCTAAAGCTCAGATTACGCCACGGAAATAATATTACAGGCTTTATGGACTCGTAGTCGTACCACCACCACAGTAGTAAAAACAACAAATACCGTTTTTCTTTTAAATTTGATTGTTAATTCTCTATTGACACTACCTTATTTTGTAATTTACACGAAAATATGCATGTTTTAAAATAAAAACAAGTGTAGGCCTAGGCATGGTAGAATTTAGATTTCTTTCTTTGTTTGCTGCATGGTGCTTTGTTGGCATCGGTTGGCATGCGTAAAATTCGTAAATACAATACAAACTACACAGGCGGTGGAAAATAAAGATGGTGGTTGACGTTTTGTTGACAATATTATTGTGATTTGTGACTTGTTAGGATTTTACAATTCATATTATAATTTTCTCTATAACATAAGCCTTATTATTGTAAAGTACATTGGTGAATATTACGCGAACGTGTGTGTTTTTTGTAAAAAGGGATGTAAAATAGTTTGTAAGTGAGACTGAAATCGTCGGGTAAGGATGCCTGTTGACATCAACAGACTGACAGAAGGCTGGCTGGAACTGGAAAGTGATCCAGGTCTATTCACACTTCTTTTAGAAAATTTCGGAGTTAAGGGAGTTCAGGTTGAAGAAATATACGATTTGCAAAAATCTTTGGAAGGTCCAGTTTATGGATTTATATTTCTTTTTCGTTGGAGCGAAGAGCGCAGATCTAGAAGAACAATTGTGCATCAAACTGAAACTTTTGTGAAAGATGAGGATGTCATCAACAATATATTCTTTGCCCAACAAATGATACCGAATAGCTGTGCCACACATGCTTTGCTCTCTGTTCTTCTTAACTGTCCCAGTTTGCATCTTGGTTCAACATTAAGTCGTCTTAAAGTACATACTTCAGGTATGGCACCAGAAAACAAGGGCTGGGCTATTGGTAACACACCGGAATTGGCAAAGGCACACAACTCCCATGCCATGCCACAGGCAAAGTGGAGGCTAGATAAATCAACAGGAATAACAACGGGCCGTTGTACTGTGGCAGCTTTCCACTTTGTTAGCTATGTTCCAATACAGGGCCGATTGTTTGAATTAGATGGCTTAAAACCATTCCCAATTGATCACGGACCATGGGGAGAAAACGAAGAGTGGACAGAAAAGTTCAGAAGAGTAATTGGGGAACGATTGGGTATTGCTAGTAAAGAGTGGAGGTTTAATCTTATGGCTGTTGTGCCAGACAAACGGTTAGGTCTTACTCACAAGCTCAAAATGTTAAAAACAAATAGACAAATAGTTTTAGAAGCTTTGCAGCAGCTTGTGAAGATATCGGAGTCAAAGGTTGACGGTAATGCATTATTGGAAGACAAGAAAGAAGCAGACTGTAATCCCCCTGAAAACAAACCCAAACTAACAAACATGGAGCCCCCATCATTTGAACTCAATGATGTTGTTCACACAGAAAATACCTGCACAAAAATCAGTTGAAAGAATCAAATTTGTGCAATAATTCCTCCGATACAGCCGCTTTGGAAGCCCATAATTACATTTCGAAAATCCACCTTGTTACAAAACCTGCCGAAGCCTTGAAAACAACCAGCACTGATCCAAATATTGTTGTCAAGGTCGAGACCCTTCTTCCCCCAGATTATTCGACCCCACTGATGATACACACTTCCCCTGCTCCCAGTGGCTCCAGTACAGACACATCGTCGGAAGTCGGTTCAGCGTTCAATTCGCCAACCCAAGGCTGGGGATGGAATTCTGGCCAGAGCAGTCCAGCTTCAACCAAAGACTTTAAGAAGTTTGTTGCAATTCGTATAGCAGGACCAGATGATGAGAAAATGGAGTCACCAATAGCAGCCCGTTTAGGTAAACGTTTCAATGATGCTTCTACCTCGGGATTGAAGAGAGTTTGCTTAGACGGAGGTAATGAAAGTACAACTCAAATCCCGTTATGGGACCACGACAAAGATGCAACTCCTTGCCGAGAAAATAAAGAGAGCACCAATGAGAATAGGGCTAATCATATTAGTTTATTTGAAGGACGAGACAAGTTTTGTTCTAAATACCCAGAATTATTAGAGCCACATACATTTGCACCAAAGGATCTCTTGGCACTTTTAAAAAATCTTGAAAGTGAAATAACGGTGTGCGAGATTAATTTACACGATGAAAACGAAAAGCGCAAGAAATATAAGATGGACGACTGTAGACGGACACATAACTATGATGAATTTATCTGCACATTTCTATCGATGCTGGCTCAGCAAGGTAAGCTTGCTGATCTGGTTGAACAACGGAAACCAGGAATCCCCATTCCTCGAGTAGCACCAAAAAAACAGGAGATTAAACCAAACTCGTCACGTAGACGTCGTAGTCGCCCTAAGAATAGAAAACGCAAGTGAATTAGGTCCTTGGTCCTAAAACGATGTTGGCCCTTTTTTCTAATATTGAGTTAGGTAGCCAGAACTAAGCTTTACAAATGTAGGCTGTATGCCATTTTACCAATCCTGTTCCCAGTCTCGTTTTCTCATCTTTATAGGGATAGGCTACTATTAGTTCCTATCAGTTCCATCCTATATATATATATATACACACAATACTTTGGAAATAATTATTCTATAGCCTAGAAGGCATGAATTAAGCTTACAATACTCGCACATTGTTATCGACAGATATTCATAAATTTGGATAATTTGTGCATTCTAATCTAATCTAATAGACCCTGCTGTGCTGGGTCTAAGACATTTTCATTTTAAGCTTTCTGGTTGTGATAGTGGTTTTGTATTGTATTGTATTGTAATTCGTAATTAAACTCCAAATTAGGCCTATCTATGTATGTGCATGTAGAGGCCTACAGTATTATTATAGTTATGTACCTACCTACCGGTAATGTCTGTGTGTATGCTTAGGTATAAGTTCTTGTAATTATTTAAGTGGAAGGAAATAAAATATTTAAACATAAATGGGATACAATAATTGAATGTTTTATTTTCAACCAGCAAATAATCCAGTCATTCGAATAGAACTGTCAGACAAATTACTGCACAATGTGTAATTGGTAACTTTGAATCCCAGTTCATGCTGCTTATTTTTTATGTTACCTATTTAAGTACAGTAGATCTACTACAATATTGTAATTTGTACTAGTAGGTAATACAATATGTAAGTTATTATCTCAACAAAGATTGTAGCTGCCTCTAGAAGCAAAGGTGTGCGCATCGGCAAGCAATCTCGTAACATGACTAAAAGTAAAAGTAATGATTTTCTTCTTCAGAGAATATTACAAGAAGTAAAGCACACTTTATTTTCAGTGGTCTGCAACTGCAAACTCTTTGTCGAGATAAATAATTTTAGGCGTACTGATCATAAACTGCTAATGTTTGAGATCAATAAATTTATAGCCGCTTGCGGATACTTTGTCAGAGTAACAGGTCATATCAGTAATGTTACGTTATTTCACTTCTCCGGATCAGCAGTTTCAATAAGATAGGGGAGGCTTACAAACGGGATTCGGAGAATGCTTTGGATTTAATATGGGCGCCTGGATGGCAGCAGTAGAAAACGTAATTTATAAATACTAGGCCGCTTCGCGAACGCTTTTTCCAGTCGCGTTGATGGATGAGCTTTTTTGGTTGATTATTTCGCTCCAATGATTACCAAGTTTTTGTATGCGTGTGATCTCATTACTTTTTCAAGTTCCACTGCAAAATTATTTTTGTTAAATTAGGATAATTTTTAAAGTAGGTCAGTATTAATTGCTATGGATTGCTACGTATTGTACTGTGATTATTGTCAAGTTTCTATAGTTACCGGTACTTGTTAATTATTCACTGGTAAAAGGCTTATATTAAAACCTTTATTTCTATGAATTCTGGCTAACTTTTTCAACTTTTTCTTTCGAAAGGTGATACATCACCATGTACAGTCAGGGTCATATATAAATCAAGAGGTCCGAAAGATACCTCTTTCACCGACATCTCGTGGTCAACTCTTGGTGTCATTATTTATATCGCCCTGTGAACTACATTATCGACATAAATAAGAAACATGGCTGATAATGTCAAAGGAAAATTCTCTATTCACCAGAGAAACTATCAAGCCTAGAAGAAATATAACATGGAACGTAAAGAGAGCATTATATATCGATACCTTGGCCTAGGCATAGCATTAAGACTATTCCTTAGTTCTTATATTTGCCTTAGTTTCTAGTTAATTTCGAATAATTCTATCTTAGCTGTCAAGTCTTATTTGCAAACCACCAAAGTTTGTTTTATGCTTTTGTTTTGAGAAATTGTATTTTTCTTCTGACTGCCTTCTAGATATTGACTATTTTGTTGACCAAGAGTCTTTCAAAGCCTCCTAAATAATATTAATAACATCAAAAGTCTAGGGAACTTCCATCGATCGATAATGTAGTTCACAGGGCAATATAAATAATGGCACCAAGAGTTGACCACGAGATGTCGGTGAAAGAGGTATCTTTCAGACCTCTTGATTTATATATGACCCTGACTGTACGAACCTTGTAGCTTCACCCATTGGGCCGTTTGGTCAGAATCGACACTAATATCACGAAAATGTTGCATTAAAAATAAAAATAAATCGTAAAAGTATGATATTCATGAGAAATATTTCTTCGATTGTCCCCAAAAACTCGGCAGAACTAAGTTCAGAGATCAGATTTCGAAGGTCCCTCCAATTTTCATCAAGATCGCATACTGTTTTCCCGGTAGAGAGCGAACAAACAGACAATAGAAAACAACCCTGAGCTATTTTTCTTAGGGTACAAGTGAAATTGAAGTCTTTGCTTTATTCATCCAATAATAAAAATTTATATATATATATATATATTTTTTTCTCACAAATCTGTCAGAAATATAGCTTTCCTAATATGTTTCATTGTCTGAAGCTATGCACTGCACTCTCTCTGAGTACCATTTAACAGCCTTTCAAATTGTATAATTTTCATATTTCACACAACTGATCACAACTGATCTGACTTAACGTACCCTGCTCCCGACTCTGATCACTTTTGGATTGATCGGATCACATTCCCAGATTGCTCTTACATTGGTACGAGGGCGCGTTTGAGTAATCTGGCACCGATCGGATCAAGTATCCGGACAAACAGATTACTCTGGTAAGGTATCTAAAAGTGGCTACTATTATGTTGGGTTAGGAATATTTTCAAGTAGGTATATTGTGCAAAGACAGGGTTAGGCAGATTTGTACAGATATTTTTAAATATCCTAGTATTCATTATATCATCCATTGCCGTTTCCTGCTTCTGGCAGGGGGCTTGGGTAAAATAATCAAATTAAAAATTAAAATACATACGGTTCTATGAATTACAGTATTATTAAACATAGGGTAAGTTACCAGTATGTGAGATACAACTTCAGGGGAAGCTTGTTTTTGCCAGGTGTTGATGTGCAGTTGAGATTTGTTAAAAGCACAAAAAGGCTCATAATATGACATTATGTTTATCTTTCATTGTCGCTGCAATTGGAGCACACTGCTAGCTCTAGGCTAAAGTTGGGATTCGTTAAAAAGGTCCATATTTTGATCGTCGTCTACCACTGGAGCACACTGCAAAAAAGAGTTATACTATTAGGGCTATAGTTGAATGGTTGGTAGTGTAGTAACATTAAAACAGCATTGTGTATGACTGGACCATTCAGATCTATAATGCAACTACAATTCAGAAGTTAAAAAGTTACCGTCTCGCTGGTCTAGTTGGCTAAGGTGCCTACCTGGAATGTGGGAGACCCGGGTTTGAACCCCGGCCGGGATGGATTTTTTAACTTCTGAATTGTATTAAATATGGTCTTAGAAAGCCATGAACCAAGCAAAAAATGTTGAACTACCTCTACATTTTTTTATTGATCAAGATGAATCTTTTTGAGCATAGGTAGGGCCTATTCGGTAAGATAATGCCTACACCTAGGCTACTCTGACTCATTTATTATTATAATGGAACCTATAGCCCTACCTACTCTGACTTTTATATTATTTATTTTTCAAAATCAAAATCAAGGTGGCTAGTTTTTTCAGTAACAAAATTGATCAGATCTATACACTCGCTTTGGGTTAATAGTTTGTCTGTAAGGCGTAAGTTTACGAGTGGTACTTACATAATACTCTATGTAGCATGTGTGTGGTGCTACATTAACCATGGTTTGGCAACCAAGCAATCCCACCTTATCAGTCAATAAAGATACTTTTTGGGCTACCGCAACAATCTTCAACAACGGCTTAATATGGATGTATTTGTATCGAAACATCGAGACGCGCGGGCACTGAAAGGACTCTATCACTTCGCTGCTTGCAGGAATGTCGATCTGCAACAGGCCCGACGCTCCTGCGGTGGCAACGCGGAACTGTGGCTCTGTCGGCGCAAGTCGGATCTCCACAAATTCACTGCTGGCGTCCAGATCTCCCAGGACGTCTCGGAGGCATTCTCCCTTGATTATAACTTTGTTTAGCTCTTCAGTGTCCACAGTTAGATTCATTCCGTCTAGCGGGTCTTGAGTTTTAATGCTACAGTCAGTTACAACTCCACCCTCTTCTAAACTGAACAAAGCAAAACAGGATTTAGTGAATGGTAAATTAATTCTGCTGGCCTAACCTTCACAAAACAATCTATGGAATCTTAATCTTAATTAATACATTTGTATTTTCATACTTTGTGTAATGTAATGTAATGCTATAGGTACCATATTTGTTTATCAGACTAGAGGAGAATATTATTAGATTAGGTAAAGTGACCATATTTTGAAAGTTACAAACCGGGACAAATAATTAGTGTAAGCATATGTAGGCCCTACTGACCATTTCGTGGTCTGGGGGGCAGAGCCCCCAGCCACCGGAGGCAATTTTTTAAAGATATATTTGCGTCAATCGACCAGAATGTGTACATTTTTGTAGTCATAAAATCTTTATCTAGTGGTTCAAAAATGATAGTACAAAATAAAATAAAAACATTCAGCAGATAATAATGTATTGATAAGGGCATCATACTAATGAAGGTCTAATCAATAAGAATAAAGATAATTGAAAATGCATTTAATTTGTATAATATGCATGGTTAAACTTTTAATACACTTTGTCTTTAGGCCTACATCAAAATAATTACAGTAGGTATGTAATTATTCAAAAACTTAGTTCAATTGTATGATCGAAACATTTAGATTCTCCATTATATAAACAAAATCAATGCAAATAATGACTGAGAAAATTATTGGTGTGCGAGTCTTGATTTTTGAGTTCGACTCGAGTCCGAGTACTTAAAATAACTCGAGTTGCGAGTCAAATTCGAGAAGGGGTACTTTTTTAAATTATTATTTCAATATTACTCGTTGACTATATTTATTATTTGTTCAATATTAATTTAATTCATTGATGTTAGTCTATATGTATGCTAAAAAAAAGACAGAGTAACATCTAATTGATTTAAAAATGTTCTTTATAGATCATTTTAATGATAAAGCACAAATGTTATTAGGGCTACGCTGTGACATCATTCAGTAAGTGATATTACATAAAAATGTCGATACAAACATTAGTGACATGTTTTTATTATTTGTGTTAAAAAAAGTTCAGAACTTCCAAAAAGAATACAAAATTATATCAAAAGACTGGGGTTACTATTATGCTTATCAGGGTTGGTAAGCTAGCTACAAAAATAAATAATGATTTTTATGTTTTCACACTCGCGCACTACCCAGCACCTCCACCAAATCATTAGTAATATTCGCACACCCCTATAGAGTAAATGAATTATATTCTCATGGAAGTGGAAGAACTGTTGCCCTATCTTTTTTTTTTAACAGTACCAGGTATCTACATCCATACCAGTATCATGCAAGTAAGAAATGCAAAAAATTTCACCCTAAATAGTGATGTGCACTCTTACTAGGAAAACGCTCAGTTGGACGCGTTGTTGAGCGAGCACCGGTACGTGCAACACGACCCGAGTACGACATTCCCATAATGTTACATACCAATAAAGGCTCATTCATAACCAACTTAGGCCTCTAACTTAGCAGCTAACTTAGCCTCTAACTTTAGGTTGCCGTTCATGATAGATATTTAGGCCGCTAACTTAACAGCCACTGCCTCCTAGATGTTGCTCGTGGCAGAGTGCTTTACAGCCATACCGTCGCCTCTAACGTTAGGGGGCTGTGCATGATAGATGTTTTTAAACCAATCACAACACAGATTTGCAGTATTTACTTTTATCGCGCCAATGCTTGACATACAATAACATTCAGCATTCAGTAAGTAGGCCTAGCCTAGCTCTACTTAGGTAGCATTATAGAATTGATTGACTATAGACTGTACAGTTTATTAAACAATAATTGATGGTAAAAATAATAAACGTATTTATTTAAGACAACGTGAAGTAAGCCTTACATAACCTCACATGGCCTAGCCCTAGCTGGGGGCTAGGCCTAGTACCGCAATAAACGTTAATAATACTGACGGTCAGTTGACATTTCTGCCCCAATCGATAGCCAAATGTTTTCTTTTATATTCTTATCTTTGTATAAAGACGAAGATTTACATATAGCAGTGGCCTTTTCATGAATTCGTTCAATAGCTTTTCATCGAACAATAGCTGATGTTCCTTGGGATCCATTTTTGCTGTTTGTTAACGTTTTCAATCGGATATGACCGGAAATTGTCTGCTCGAGTCTCTCTCTGATTGGTTAAAAGCTTAATGTTAAGTTAGCTGCTAAGTAAAACCTTGGAGTTTGCAAACATTTGGTTGCTGATAAATGTAAGTTAAAGGCTAAGTTTGGTCATGAACAGACGTGTTGTTTTCCATAAGACAAACCTTTAAGTTAGAGGCTAAGTTAGCTACTAAGTTGGTTGTGAATGGCCCTTTAGTCTTTAAGGTCTTGACCGATTTAGCTGAAAATTAGGAAAATAGGAGAGAATGGATAAAATCCACCGCCATCTAGAGGACCTTGACATCATTTCTCATCATCATTTCATAAAGATGTTCAATGCCCTACCTAATGAAATAAAAAATATTAAATCTATACACACCTTTAGTAGGAACCTTAAAACATACCTCATTGAAGGCTGCTATTACAAGTTAACGGAATATGTACTAGGGCTTGGCTAGTGTAACATTGAGAACATGTTTTATGGATACTACATTTATATGAACTATATTTTTATATAACTTCTCTCTTCATGTATTTATCTTTTGTTGTAAAAAATGTAAAATGTCTTTAAATAATTAATGTTAAATTTCTATGTATATGTATATGGCTTAGGTGGAAGAACAATCGTGCTGGATTGAACCTCGCCTTTTTGTTGTTAGGTTACATGTTTCTGTATGTGTATTAAACAACAAATAAAGTACAGTACTAACTATCTATCAGTGTTATTACTATTAGTATTGTCGCGCTTGGACTTAGGTCCTTTCGTCAATCTTTGAATTTCCCTAGATTTATATGTGGTAATTTGCATACTAAACTTTTTTTTGCCTATCTTGCATGTCAAATTTGCATATCAAATGTTAATTTTAATTTGGTAATCAATTTCATTTTAATTAGTAATTAGAAACTTAAATCAAGCTTCAGTTCTATTTCAACATCGATATTTAATTGTAATCAAAGTTGGACAGCACGGGATAGCTCAAGGTTAGAGAAACATCTCGAAGGTAGATTTCTTTCAAAATCCAAATACAGCTACATAGTACAGAGTAAATAATTATTTTTCAAGGAACGGTTTGAATGAGAGTTAATCTTGTTGCAGACAGATGTCTCGAAATTTTGTAAGAAACGTCGGGCTTGGTAAGCTAGATAGCGACAACCAGTCGGCGATTTTTCACGGTTGAGTGCATATCTGGCCTAGAAAAGCTGATGGTATTGCGATTCCGAGTAGCCGCTACGCAGTATTTTTGCGAGTTATTTTCGTCAATAGTAAGGGTCGAGTCAATAGGATAGTGTGACAAAGGGCATAAGTCCATGTACTTTTAGCAGGGGGACAGAGGTTTCAAGTTGAGTCGGTAGGACTATTTAATTGCTTCGATTTGGAGAAATGTGAAGCTTCACCTAAAAGTCGTAAGGGGCAGGCGGGGTTGTTCGAGAAAAAACAACGTGAGCTCAGGGCAGTCTGATGGAGGAGGCAACCGCAGAATGTCACACATCAGGATGGCGTCGGGAAACTAGTGTTTTTTAGGGCCTGCCATGCTTCGGGGTAGTGTTCCGAACTAAGTATCAAGTTTGAATCGTTAATAGTGACCGTCGGGAGTGATATTGATTTGGTTATCAGTAATTGTTTGAGCATCGTAATATTTTCATCGGCGTTATCAACAGTGATTTGTTAATTACAACCACCACATCAGTAATCAAACAGAGTCTTGTAATCTTTTCGCCGGAGTAAATAGTGATTCAGTATTTACGATCACTACATTATTAATTGTGCCGAGTATCAGAGTGGGACAATTTTGTTATTATTGAACTATTTACGTCGTCATCGTCAGTAAAATTACCAGCAATAGTTATTGTTTGGGGAAATTATCAGTAATTATGGACAGCTAATAATCAACTATCATCAATAAGAGCAATCAACCAGAAGCATTAATTAAATTAAAGGAACTGTATGTGAAATTATAATCTGCCACGAACAATCAACATTTATTAGAAGTTTTGATACAATATTAATTAACTGTGAACAATAGACAATTCCATAGAATCACTTACCGGCACTAAACTTAGAACTGTTTAATTTCGAGTCAGCAGTGATTTTAACTACAATAGACTGTGTTTACAAATCAATAAACTGAGTTCATCTAATCTACACTAAGAACAGTACCAGGATTAATTATAACAGTGTTGCCAGTGTTGACTCCAAAACCACGTGTGTACCTGCCATGTGGATTATCTTCTGATCCCAACCTCAAGACAGTGTCCTCCCTTTCACCACAGTATCATTTGGATTACGACAAACTATGGCCGAAGGTTAAGTACATGCCGTGGGCATTACAATTGTAATTAATTAATTTTGATAAATTTGATGTATAACTTCACATTTTGGAGGGGTATGCGAAGGTTCTTCTAGCCTTATTTAATAACGAGCTCGATAGGTAGGGTGTTTTTCCAGATGTAATTGTTATGTCCAATTGTCAATAGTGAACTGGAGTGTGTTAAAATTTAATGAAGCAAATTTCAATGTAGTTGTACTCTTGGAATCCTCCCCAATAATTTTAATTCATAAGCATTATTGTCGGTGAGGTAAGCAGACGGCTGAGCAGAGAGTTGAGTCTGGCAGCATCAACAATGGAGATCTTAATTACAGGTAATTGAGTTAAAAATTTAGGACATTTTAGTTGTAATTAATTTTTGGATGAGCGGAAGCGAAGACTTCAATTTCACTGACCCCCAAAAAAATTTAGCTCGGGTGTTTTTTTTTCTTTTTTTTTTTTCTGTCTGTTTGTTTGCTCTCTACCGGGCAAACGGCATATGCGATCTTGATGAAAATTTGACTGGACCTTTGTTTTCTCTGAACTAAGAGGTGTATTGTTTTTGGGTACAATCAAAGAAATATTTCTCATGAATATCGTACTTTTACGATTTTTTTCGATTTTTAGTGCGGTATTTTCGTCACATTTGGGCCGATTCTGACCAAACGGGTGGGGCTACAACGTTCATATTTCACATGAACATTAAGATTATGGTGATGTAGTACCTTTTGAAAGAAAAAGTTGAAAAAGTTAGCTAGAATCCATAGAAATAAAGGTTTTAATATTAGTTTTTCAATTTTTAGTGCGATATTTTCGTCACATTTGGGCCGATTCTGACCAAACGGGTGGGGCTACAACGTTCAGATTTTACATGGACATTAAGGTTATGGTGATGTAGTACCTTTTGAAAGAAAAAGTTGAAAAAGTTAGTCAGAATCCACAGAAATAAAGGTTTTAATATGAGTTTTTTTGAAGTTTATAATACCAATTAACAAGTAACAATAGAAACTTGACAACAATCACCTACAATGCATTCAAAAAGCACTTGCAAAGGAAAAGTGCAAACAAACGCACGAAACGCAAACAAAAAACTCACTAAAAAATGCTCATCCATCAACGCGGCGGGACTTTAGCATTTTCCTAGTGAGTAATTAAAATTTTAGTTTTGTAAATTTTTTTATTTTTCTTGGAGGATCCTATTCGCTGATGAGTTAGTTAAAATGTTTATGTAAATTAGTGACCAGATACCTGATCCGGGCAAACACAGGGTCTGATTCGTTACAGTATTTATCACAGGAGCGTATTTTTCAAAGTAAAACATTACCCTTTCATACACGGTATAGTTAACAAAATACCGGGACACTTTCTCCACAAAATTCCAAACCGGTACAAATACACCATTTTAATGAGTCTTTCGGGACACCAGTACAAGTGTTCTGAATACGGTACTGTACCGGTCAAACCGGTACGTCTGGTCACCTTAAGATTAGGTCCATATGATACCTACTTTCTATTATACCTACTAAAATTGTTTCATATTCTAATTTTGTTTTATAGTTTAAGTAGTACGTATTATCAATATAATGATTAAGACTCTATACAAGATACCGCTACCCACGTTCAAGCTACAGTTGAACATCTGTGGGGAGCGGTATCTGCATAACTGTTCACGTTAAAAGCTTCGGCTGACCAACCTGTATCAATGTATCGCTGTATCATATTGAAATAAATTGAAAAATAAAATAAATTAAAAACTTGGAAGCTGCAAGTACAAAATAACAAATGAAAACCTGAACGGTTAGGGTAACCAAGAGAGTAGGTAACTGTAGCAATATAAATTTATGATATTTAAATTTCTCTCTGAATTTACAAAAAATATCATCAATTAAACCTATGTAAGTGATTACTGGCTTGAACCAAATTGAGTGGTAGGGTACCTACATATTATATATTATGAATTATCAGATTAATTAAATAGTAATTTTATATTTAGAACTGGTAGGCCTACAAGTAGAGTTAGGGCCTAGACTTACAGTAGCTTGAGAGGATAACCATATCCTTGGTAGCACATTTTGAGTGCTGTTGAGGTCATACTGCCAAAGATATTCAAACACTCCAGCAGAGACTTGAGATGTAATCTAAAAATGATTTGTTCCTCGCGTAGTGAGAATCGTTGGAACACTTCTGCTTGGATGAATGCCTGGGCTTCTACACATTTTGAGTCCTCAACTGTTACTTTGATACCCTTTTCAGTGGCAATAAATGTGGCACTCTGTAAAAGAACTCACACTGTAATTACAATTACGTTCCCGTACACAACTCGTTGAATGCCTATATCCGTTGACATTGAGATTAACATCTGTTTCAGTTTTAAAGAGGCATCTGCAATTCTGCATGAAACTAATTTTGTATGGATATTAGGCACAATAACAGGTTCAACTCTCCCATCGGAAGTGGAAGGAGCCTGTTGAGAAAGTGATCGTAAAGGTTTAAGTGCTTTTACTTTGAAAAGTGGCTGTAAGAGTTAGTGAGACACACACTCGAGGACCTACGATGCTGTTTTAATGGATACAATGGGTTAGGTAAGGTGATTCAAAGCAGGACAGCTAGAAGATCGTGTTAAGCATAGTTCACAATAAGATACCGGTAAATGTAAGGTGCAAGTGTTGTCCTCCTCTGTGAATCTTTTTTTTTATACGCGTTTCCAAGCAAAGATAGATGGCAGCACTAAAACGCAACATGTCGGACCGATCGGTGATAGAGGCGAGCTGCTTACGGCGAGCGCTGTATATTAAGTTAGGTTCAACTTGATTTTTATAACATTTCTGATCATTTGCGAAAACATTGTTGATTATGTCATATCGTCCACGTATTTTATTAGTAAACTTCGTAAGTTTTGGGGATCGGCTTTATTAAAAACAGGAATTTAATGGCATTTTAAATTACAACAAATAATTGAGATTATTTGATGATATTAGCTCGAAAAGAACAAACCACACTGTTAAACTATTAAAAACAGAAACAAGTGTATCAAATAATGTTGAATGATGAAGATTGATGATATTTTGCCAAGAAAATGTTGCCCACCAATACTAATAATTTCAATAATTTACTTGATATCTAAAAATCAAAAGAGCTTCTAGCAAATTATAGCCCTACACTTGTTTTGCACGTTTTCTACATCGTTTTACAATGTAAACGCAATCGGAGTAGGTCTATATATATTTATCTACTATACACTTAGGACTACTGTTTTTTTAAATATACATTTTATTAAAAGTAGGCCAATTGAATAGCTGATGGCCTATTTTTATTATTGTTTTGTATGTCAATAATGGCATGACGCGTCATTCTGCAGACAGCTTTAAAATCTTGTAGGTCATATCATTATACTTATTCTATTGTAATAATATAAATCGTATTGATTATGATATTATGTATAATATTATGTAATAAATGAACAATGACGGTAAACGGTATATGTAGGCCTACATTAATTATATAGGCCTACCTAAGGTAGAAAAGGAGTTGGGACTTGTACATAAGCCCTAATACAATTATTATTATTATTTTTGTTATTGTTTTGTTATTATTAGCATGACTTTATTTATATTAAATTATCACAATAAAACTAAAGAAGAATATCTCAATTAAAAGTGCCATAAGAAGCGAGCGATACTGTATGTGTGTGTTTACTATATGAGTTGTGAACATTCTTAACGGTTTGAATTTGATTTAGTATTTATCGTACCCTGTTAGCCTATATTTAGTATATAGCCTCTTAATACCAATGATTTATTATGATATTACAATTAGAGAATTGTAATATGGATACAAATGCCACCCTCGGTGTCTCATGGGTGCATGGGGCGCAGGTCTGAATATAGTAATATTATTCTGGTGGACATGGTCTCGAATCCCGCATATTGGAGAGCGATTTTATCATTTTGGTGCACCCCCATGCTTTTGATTATCATCAATTAACAACATTTTGGGAGAGCAACGACAATGTACCTGTGATTGTACATATTTATAAGTGACTAACACGGAATGACATGTGTTCTTCAAGGTAAGCACATAGCGCGCTCCTCCGACTATCACTGATCGGACAGTTGCATTTTTCGCCACCAGGTAGCAACCCCTTTGCTTGGAAACGCGTATAATTAAATAAAAGAGGAGCAAGGCGTAGGCTAAGGTGCAAGTAATGTGAGTCGTTTACAACAGCCTATGTAGGGCTATTAGATGCTCTCTTCTCTGTCTTTTCTCACTGTCACACACACAGCTCATTGTAGCTGATTAGCTCGTCGTAAGGCCTTGTCATAAGAATTGAATTGTGGGCAATTTGTTTGATATGACTTACACCTTATGCTTTACGACTTAGGACAAGTTGAGAATACGAATACACCAATTGAAATTTGAAACATATGAAGATGCTCGGCAATACAAAACATTATGCCATAAGACTTACACCTTAGAACTAATTGTGAACAATGCTCAAGAAAGGAGGTGGAGAAAAATAGGAAAGAAGCAAGGGTAGGCCTACCTATAGGTAATATGAGAGTGTAGGACTATCAAAAATGGCAAACGGCTAGGCCTATACGGTTGTCGGTGGGAGACGAAAAACCTTGAGAAAATTACAGTTTGAATCTAGGATATATATGGGATGGGAGGAATTTCATTTAATGTTTGGGATCTGGGATTCGTTATGAGCAATCTAAAAGGGTCCAGCCGGGGAGTTAAAGATCGGCGTATAAGGTGGTGGTTAGGCCTGTCCTGGAGTATGGGGCGGCGGCATGGGATCCGTATAGGCTGGGGGAGGTTTTGGAGGTAGAGCAGGTTCAACGTAGGGTGGCAAGAAGGGTTACGGGGAAGATTAGGCGGTGGCGGTGGGAGGAGGATCATAAGGGGAATTTAGAGAGGGTATATGACAGTGTCACTGCAATGTTGGGAGATTTGGGGTGGGAGTCCTTAGAGGGAAGAAGAAGGGAGGTTAAGTTTTGCAATATGTACAGGGTGGTTAGAGGAAATAGGGGGGGGACTGCAAAGGCGGGGGTTTTACGGGTAGGGGAGATCATCATGGAAGTTCCAGCGAAAGAGGAGTAGAGGGTAACTTATAAGACGATGTAGGCGAATATCTTCATGGCAAGAACAGTTTAGGGAATGGTCTCGGTAAGGATAGTGGGAGAAAACCTCACTATACTACGTTATCAAGCTGGTCGAAGCGAATATTTCAATGCGCTCGAGTCGCCAACTGTTTAAACACGTTCTAGCTCGCATTTTCATTGCATCTTTATTGAGTCGTGTACATGGACAGATATGATGCCCAAAGAGAGGTGAAATAAATATTCTAATACACATGATACTACTTTATATACGGTACTTGATATCTTTCTAGTAGACATACTTAAAATACTATAATATTAAATTCGAGTCTAGACAAAAGTTAATAACAGTTAAAGCGACTTGAAATCCAAGATGGACTCCCAATAAGCTCGCACTTAGTCAGTGCCGGTTATATTACGAAAATAGCTTTAGAGGCAGTGGTTATTGACTACACATGCTTAGATATTAAACACCTACAGATGTTTAATATCAATGACTACATGGCTTATGATTAGGGGGCGTCGCCAATGAATTAGTCCGATCTGAGCCCGCTACCGTTTATCAACTACTTTTCAGTTCGCTTGGACCGAGCTAGTGCGGTATCGTAACCAAACTGAAATAAGAGCGAGCCAGAGTGTTTATCAGCGAAATTAAGTGCGCACTGGGTGAAGCTCGCACCGGCTAGTCCGGACTGAGCCCGCTTGATAAACGTAGTCTATTTCAGGCCAAGCTCAAGCCTAAACTACTCCCAACGGAGCCTAACCAGCTAACGATAGACCAAGGCATACATGAGGAGGAGGATGAAGATGGGGGAACAGGCTAAGGAGGTAGTGAAAGGGAAGTAAGAGAAGTAATGTGAAGGGAGCTACAAGGATAACTAAACTACAAGGATAACAACGAAGCTAAATATATGTCGAAAGGAATTCGAAGATAAAGGAGACGAAATCTGCCACCGGTTCTTGATCAACTGCAGGAGTGAGAGAACAACAAGTAGGGCTAACTTAAGAACGGATCTGGGTCAGTATGGTTCTTGGAAAAGACTGTTAGGGAGTGGAATGACTTTTCTGGGGATTTTGTATCTAATGGGTATTTTAGGGAATTTAAATCGTGTTTAGGGGAGGGCAGTAATTAGGGCTGGGGGGAGTGAGTGGTTGCCACCGGGCGGAAGGGCCCATTTGTAACCATTAGAAATTATGTTATGTTTTGAAGACCAATTAGCACAATATCAGGCCAGGAAAGATCACAAGAGCAGTAATTTTCTGTTTTAATTACTGGGAAATCTATTAACGACCCAAATAGGCATTAATTAAATGTGACTCGACTCGTAGAGAATCGGCAACCGTGCGAGAATCGTACTTTTGTAGGTTAAGTATGACCAGGCCATAAACCTGCTATACAGATCAACACAGGAATTATTACAATACGCACTTACATCGTTGAAATATACAGCTTTTAAGAGCATTGAAATATTCTTTACATTATCTAAGTGAACAACAAGCACAAAATCATCCAAAACACTTTGCTGACTGCACAGTGCCATTTTCTAAACACAATTTTGAAATAAATATCGAAAGTCGAATGTTGATCGAATGTTAAAACTTTGACCTGACAACATAACAATAAAATTCGGTAAACCTGTAGTATAGCGGACGTGGGTATGGCTAATACTCCACCTACAAAACCCTTAACGTCGCTATTTTAATTATAAAGGACTCTCAACGAGAAAGTACTTTCGCTTAAAATAGCGACGTTAAAGGTAAAGGAGGTACTTTAGATTTAAAACAGCAACGTTAAAGGTTTTGTAGGTGGAGTATTAGCCGCTATAATACCCACGTCCGCTCTGCTACAGGTTTACCTAAAATTACCCCAGGTAATCAAATTTGACTTATTTTAATTTATTCATATTGTTAGTTCCTTTATGTTGTAGAGTTTTAATCAGTATAGCAGTTTAATCAATTTACATGGATAATTTAATGCTAAAAATAAAACTGGAGAAATAATTTGAAAATTGAAATTCTAAATTTAGGGGTATTACGTTTTGGAGTGTTGGCATTCAGTCTACAATATCTTCACAACACACACACATGTGGCAAGTACATGTCATATTTTATAACCTTTAATTTTTGTCAAAGATTTAAATGATACAATCTTAAGAAGACATATGACCAATCATTACACAATTCATGGTAGCCTTCACATTTTGTTAGCACTTCGTCTATCTATCTGTCTAATAATAAGTCATAATTGCTCTGTGGTTAGGAACTCTAACCTTAAACTTTTGGTTTGTGATTTCCGAAAAGACCCTTTCCTTTTTGGATGAGCGAAGCGAAGACTTCAATTTCACCGACCCCCCAAAAAATTTAGCTCGGGTGTTTTTTTTTTTTGTTTGTTTGTTTTTTGTTTTTTGTTTTTCTGTCTATTTGTTCGCTCTCTACCGGGCAAACGGCATATGCGATCTGGATGAAAATTTGACAGGACCTTCGAAATCTCTGAACTTAGACTTGCCACGTTTTTGGGTACAATCGAAGAAATATTTCTCATGAATATCGTAGGCCTACTTTTACGATTTTTTTCGATTTTTTGGGCGATATTTTCGTGCCATTTGGGCCAATTCTGACCAAACGGGTGAAGCTAAAACGTTCATATTATACATGGACATTAAGGTTATGGTGATTTAGTACATTTTGAAAGAAAAAGTTGAAAGAGTTAGCCAGAATCTATAGAAATAAAGCTTTTAATATAAGATTTTTGGTTTTTTGTACGATATTTTCGTGCCATTTGGGCCAATTCTGACCAAACGGGTGGGGTTTCAACGTTCATATTATACATGGACATTAAGGTTATGGGGATGTAGTACCTTTTGAAAGAAAAAGTTGAAAAAGTTAGCCAGAATCCATAGAAATAAAGCTTTTAATATAAGTTTTTTACGGTTAATAATACCAATTGACAAGAAACAAAAGAAACTTGACAACATTCACCTACAATGCGTAGGCAGCAAAACAAAGCACTTGCAAAAGTAAAGATATCCCAAGCAAACTTAAAACTTTAAAAAGCTCATCCATCAACGCGGCGGGACTTTAGCGTTTTCCTAGTACAAGAGCAATTAATTGCTAGCAATGATTGCTGAAAAGTTGAGCAGAGTCCTACTTTTGGCAATTATTGCTAGCAATTTTTCAGAAGGCGTGTAAATGCGTTATAGGAAATGTGTGTATCCAACTTGGAGTCAATTAATTGCGGCAATGCATTGCTAGCAACTAATTGCTCGTGTAAAGGGCCTTTAAGATAGTAGTAGTAGTAGGCTAGCATTGGTAGTAGTATAGGCACCGTGCGTTCGTACAAGCAGCGCTCGCAGCGGCCACTCTTTGCAATTCGGAAATGCACCGGCTCGCGCGCACTAGCTGTCATCATACGGCGTACCACGTTATTGAGGTTCTCTGTGCTGTAATGTTTGCTACAATTTTGTCTAATATTGTAATGTTTATATGGACAACGGCAATGGCAGTAGTAGTTGTATTGTTAGATGCTTAACCTGTACAAGAATATCTCGAAATATGTAATATTATCTCAGTTTTCCGAGCCGGCCGTGGGAGCGATTGGGGAGTGATTGCAGTTTGCTTAGTCATTTAAAATTTCAATATTATAGAAAGTAGGCCTAGATGGGTGGGACATTGTTTTCTCACAAAATAATTAATGAACTTGAATGTAATTTAGAACAAGAAATGCAAGGAACTTAGGGTATATGTTTATGTGTAAGATTAATTTTTTTTAGGTAAGCTTATAACTTATAGGCCTACTACTTACGAGACCAAACCCTATGATTCTTACATTAAACATTAGTATCGACTGTATCGAGTAGTAAAGTACGCCCCCCCCCCCCCCCGACCTGTTAAATACGAGAAATGTATGTGTAAAAGTACGGCGAAGAACACTGTCTTCCAAACTCTTGCAGTCGAGTTTTTTAAACAGGTATACACGTCTCTATTGTTTTGTTTTGGCATTATTTTTCTGATGCCGGATTATTCACAATACAGAATTATATGATATAGGTTGATTGTTTGAGATCGAACATAACTTTCAGATAGGGGATGTGTTTATTTTATGTTGAATATGAACTATATTTGAACGAATAGAAAAATACTCGCATGTCTATATGACATGCATATGAGTGAACACTGTAGAAGGCTTACTTAAATAAATAAATAAATAAATGAATACAGTTTATTTTATCTTATTATTGTATGCCATTAATAGAACGTTAGATCATTTGTCAGTGAAGTATTAGAAAATCTACACTCACAATTAGATCGTAAATCATCAATGTACGGATAATACGGGGTGCAATGGATTTGTTTGCAAAATAATTCTTTAAATTATTTCAAAAATACAGCAAAATACATAACTAATAATTGTATTATTGTTATTATTGTCTGCCTTTCTATGAAGTAAGCAAATAATTATATTCCTTGTTTATTTAAAACTCATTGGATGAGCGTAGCGAGCGAAGCGAAGATTCCATTTCACTACACTGGAGAAAAAAATCCGGAATGTTTTTTTTTTTTTTTTTTTTTTTTCTTTCTTTCTTTTTGTATTTTTGTGTGTCTGTGAACACGATTCCGGCTAAACCAATACTCCAATTGCGATGAAATTTTATGGAGGTCTGTGAAATCTCTGAACAAAGAAATGCACGGGGGAAAATCATCAAAAATTATTCTTATGAAAATCGCAATTTTACGATTTTTTTCGATTTTTAAAAAAATTCTTCGACTTATAACATCTACATGCTTTATCCGATTGTAATGATTTTTTCACAGAACCTTAATTTTATGAATTAATATATTCGTGTGAAATTTGAGCGCAATCGAAAATTTATTTCTTATGAAAATCGCAATTTTACGATTTTTTAAATTTTTTTAAAACATTCTTCGTCTTATAACACCTACATGCTTTATCCCATTGTAATGATTTTTTCACAGAACCTTAATTTTATGAATTAATATATTCGTGTGAAATTTGAGCGCAATCGAAAAATCATTTCTCATGATAATCGCAATTTTCCGATTTTTTTTCAATTTTTAACATTTCTTCGACGAATAAAACCTACATACTTTATCCGATTGTAATGATTTTTTCACAGAACTTTAATTTAATGAGTTTATATATTCGTGTGAAATTTGAGCGTAATCAAAAAATGAACCATTAAAAAAATCACAATTTTACGCTTTTTTCGTTTAAAAAAATTACGCTCATCCATCAACGCGGCGGGACTTAAGCGTTTTCCTAGTTAATTTAATTTAATGTCTAGCATATTTATAATTACCTTGCAAGGACGATTCTTAAGTCGCCGTTTGCTTTGTATATTATAATTACCTTTATTGTTGAACATTAATTATATTTAAGATGATTAAAAAATCTAGACTGAATCGCAATATTTTGATCCTGCGACCTTCTGTATTGGAAGCAAGTATACAAACACAGGACCATTGAGCTACACAAATTATATACTGCAATGCGTGAAATATAACAATTGGTAATTTGGTAATATCTGACACATTTAATAATTATTCCGAGAAAACACCAGTGCCCATTTCCAGAGGAGATTCTTCAAACCAAGGGCCATGTGCAAAAAATAAATGAGTCCCCCTACCACCTTATCGTTACTCGCATGCTGATTTTCTTAGCTGATAGTTTTTGTTTATTATTATTTCTGGAAATGCTAGTTTGAACAAAATATATTTTTGATTGAATGTTTTATTATTATCTATACCTTAACAAGGAATAAACTATTTTTCGACACCTTAGATTTCTCTATATTTCGAGTAGGGCAACTATAGGCCTAGTCTTATCGCAGTGGGTCACATCTGGGCACTCTTGTAGTTGGGGGGGTCCAACTTTCCAACATGTTTTTTTTAAGTAAGCAAAAAAGTAAAAAAAAAAAAAAGTTAAGTTGGACCCCCCCAACTACAAGACTACCCACATCTGACCGGTGGCAAGACCTCCTTCCTCCATCCATGCACCCTTTACCTGTTCATTCCGTAATCTCCCACCGGACTTCCCTTTCGGTTCCCTCCATTGCCGTTCGGGCTTAAAGAACTGGAGAAATCTTTTAATTTTCTAACCCCTACCTGCCCCTCAGTGAGCCGGTTCCAATCAACTGTAGTTTTCTCCAAGAAGGGATACAAAGAAGGAATCCTGATCTTGTAAAAAGATTGTGATACACTTGTGGACAGTGTGCCATGAACTGATTTGCTACAATTAATACTGTCTATGATTTCCTGATTACAATCTAAATTGCAACAATTATGTTAGGGGAATACATTGCTGCCAGGCCTACTGTACTTTTCAAGCTCATGCTGGTGTTTACTGTTTACTAAAATCTCAGTACCGTAACTAACCTAGGCCTACCTGTACTTATCAGTACATCCAGTAGCCTGTATCAGAATGCACCCATCTCTATTGTTAGCAGGAATGGTTTAAAAACATAGTTTTATATTATTTTTTGTACCAGTATAATGCAAGACAAAAGGATTGTAGGTACAATTCAGTTGTCTTTATATAATACTAGGAAAACGCTAAAGTCCCGCCGCGTTGATGAATGAGCTTTTAAAAGTTTTTAGTTTGCGTGGGATATCTTTACTTTTGCAAGTGCTTTGTTTTGCTGCCTACGCATTCTAGGTGAATGTTGTCAATTTCTTTTGTTTCTTGTCAATTGGTATTATTTACCGTAAAAAACTTGTATTAAAAGCTTTATTTCTATGGATTCTGGCTAAATTTTTCCACTTTTTCTTTCAAAAGGTACTACATAACCATAACCTGAATGTCCATGTATAATATGAACGTTGTAGCCCCACCCGTTTGGTCAGAATTGGCCCAAATGGCACAAAAATATCGCACAAAAAGTCAAAAAACGTATATTAAAAGCTTTATTTCTCTCGATTCTGGCTAACTTTTTCAACTTTTTCTTTCAGAAAGCAAAACATCACCATAACCTTAATGTGTATGTGAAATATGAACGTTGTAGCCCCACCCGTTTGGTCAGAATCGGCCCAAATGGCACGAAAATATCGCACTAAAAATCGAAAAAAATCGTAAAAGTACGATATTCATGAGAAATATTTCTTCGATTGTACCCAAAAACGTGGCAAGTCTAAGTTCAGAGAAAACGAAGGTCGTGTCAAATTTTCATCAAGATCGCATATACCGTTTGCCCGGTAGAGAGCGAACAAACAGACGGAAAAACAAACAAAAAAAAAAAAAAAAAACACATCGAGCTAAATTTTTTGGGGGTCAGTGAAATTGAAGTCTTCGCTCCACTCGCTTCGCTCGCTACGCTCATCCAATTATTGTTATGCAATCTTTAATTAATATCTTTGTACCATTAATAAAACGTAATTTCATTACAGATTTATTTGTCACATCTGCAACAATGCCTCTCGCTTTGGGGCCACAATATAACACAAAAGTAAAACAGAACCGACCTAAAACAAAGTGGACTTGTGTAGCAATAAATGCTGCCTTCATTAATGAAGCAAGAAATTGTGAGTTATGGCAATATTGCCTTGTTTTAAAATTTAAATTGTGTGGAATAGTACGGTCTTAGAATTTGGGACCCAACTGAAATTACCGTTATGATTCGATGTTTCAGTGTCGGCAAGCGTGGACGAAAGCGGCGCTTCACTGGCTTCTCATCTTGAATTGCTCTCTTCTGCCCAGTCATCCGAGGAACAAATACGACAAATAAAACTGGTGAGATGTTATTGTTGATAGTTTAGTGTGGCAATTTGGAAAGAATAAAATGATTGGTAGGCAAAAAACAAACATTAAACAAAATGGTTGTATTGTGCAATTTATGCCTAGGTAGGGCTACATTATATTCCTAATCATATTTTGGTATGTCTCCAATATAAACCAAACCCTATTATGTTGTTATTGTCTAAAAATTTTAATTTTTTATCATTTAAAGAAATTATTTTTGTTTCAGATGGCTGCACAAAATGCATTGCATATGAAGAATCCATCATCTCAAGAGGCATTTTTCCTTATCAAAGTATTTGTAAATCTTGTTCTACAAGTACAGCCAAACAGTCCAATTCAAAATGCACTAAAAAAGTTACTTCTGAAATTCGACAAGACAGCTCATAGATATATTGCCGACAGTCTATCTGCAAGTCTTATGGAAGTTATGTCATCCTCCAAAGATGGGGACTTTGCGGTTATTAATTCTGCAATTAATGTTATTCAGGAGTGTTTTAATAACTTTCCACTGGGCATAGAAGCCATCAATATTAATTTTCACCATATCTTGAATTTTCTTAAAGATGCACTTCATTGTTACACTTGTAAACTTGATTGCAATGTATCTCCGTCTGAGAAAAGAGAAGTGTGCATTCTCGTACACACGGTGTGCGGTACATTACTTCCTCTGCTCCAGAAGTGTCACAGTATGAACTCTCTTATCCGCAACATTGATAGAGAAAACAAAGAGGTTTTACAAGAAATCTTGGAGGATTGCACTCTTTTGGCCAGTGATGAGGAGGTTCCGTTCGATACACGAAACAACTGCGGTCACATTATTGTTTTATTAGTTGTTTTCATCGAGCAAGAAAATGGCATTTTAAAGGTGATAAACTATTACCTACGTAACAAATTCATATCTGAAACTGATTGATATTTTTATTTGTTTACTGTCTAGTGTCTATTGTTTAGGTACCTATCCAAAATAGATTTTTACCTTGTTTGCATCAGACTTCAAGCTGGGTCTGTTGTCAAACATTCAATATTTCTTACTACAAGTGAACCAACCGGCCTGTTTCCAGTTGGTACGGAGCTCCAGCTCGCCTGTTCGAGTCCCCCGACTAGTCGCCTGTACAGGGCTGCTGAACGCACTGACGCACAGGCAGCTGTGCCTTCATGTGCCAGACACAAACAAGACGATCATAACATACTTGTTGGACGAGTTGCTACTTCTTAGTGAAATGTAAGCCAAGGTCAAGCAGTTTTAGTTGACCACTTCAGTTACAATGTTGCCACAGGGTAGTTAAGTTTAACAATTTTACCCAGCATTTCAATATATGTTCATCTAACAGATTCACATACTTCTTTCAATGCGTGTTAATAATGTGGTAGGACTTTAAATAAAATATTACAAGATCGTACTTTTGTGGCAGAAACACCGGTATGTTGTGGGAGATTCAACTTCAACACCCATTCATTTTGAAACATAAAATCAGACTCATTTGTTTTATCTTCACTTGAACTCTACAGTTTATCTGATTTGTCATCTAATATAACTTTGTGTCTTTCGTTCAGCCAATCATTCTCTTAATTTTAGGAACGAATGCGATCGCACCTTCGCGTACGGAGTGAGCCGAGCGATGGTGCTGCTGTGGAGGACCCTGTGTGAAATGATATCCAACCCCTCTCAGGAATATTCACCGATAGATGCAGATACAGATGCCAGGGACATCGTTCGCCAGACTCTGCCATTTGTGTGGATATATTTTGAACACTACGTCGATACTGTCAAGTAGGAATCAATTAATGTTTACTTATTGTTATAGTACCGGTATTATTATGTTAATAGGTAGATCTATATTTTGAATTTAATGTTGCTTAATCTGATGTGTGCAGGATTACACAATTTAATGTACCTAATTGTCTGTAACATATGTTTGCAATCCTAAATAAAATATCTAAATATACTGTATTCTGATTTCTCAGATTCAGATTGATTAAAACATATAGTTCACACGGTCTCTAGCTATTGTGCTTTCAATCTATCCAAATTAAACTATTAACCATTTCAAAATGAACTACGTACTAACAAATCTCGCCATCATATTGTAATTTTCTTATAGTGTTTGTTGAGTCAACTCCCATATTTGTACTGTATCTTGTTCTAGATTCTGTGCACAGAATGTTCTCGAGAATTTGGTCACCATTAGCCTTGTCTTAAAGGACGAAACTATTTCCGAGACGATCTTGGACCAGGTGGTTCGCATCTCGCCAGATAAACGTTCCAAGTACACCTGCATCCGGGTGATTACGAAGCTGATTGGTATCGTGCCTGTTGTAGAGAAGATACCCGGTCTTGTGTGGAGCTTGTTAAACGCCTTGGAAGACATGAGCATTCAGACTATAGTATGTGGCTTTCTGTACTATGTGAGCTTGTTTCTGGACTGAGCCTCAACTTATTCTTCTGTACATGGGTGAAAGTATAGTGAAAATGACTAGTGTTAATAGACACTAACACTATTAGTGGTGACATCACGCAACTGGTTGCCATTAGCAATGACTAACGAGCAATATTGATTTCAAACAATCTTAGGCGCCTGCAGTAACCAAATACAGTAATACGTACTTCATAGACTCATATCTTGAACTTGTATAAGTAGACCTTTAATTAGATTCTAAAAAAACTAGAAGTCTTAAAGTTTAAAGATACCTTTGAGAGACTTTGCCAAAAATACTACCCATTGGTTTCTTATGGGAAATAAATTGTGTTTGGAGTCAAAACTGGTCGTTGCTTTGCGTTGCCATGGGCTGATGATGTCGCACTAATAGTGTTTATAGTTCACAATAATTGACGAGAACGTGGAATAACAAGTTGTTGTTAATGATGATAGTGGAAAACGTAACAGAAATAAAAGTTATTCTTTCAACACTTTTTGCTTTGTCAATCTTATTGCTATAACTTTGCAGACACAAGACTAGGTTTGTCTCACTGTGAGTAAACTGGAAATGTGGCATGACCACTTTTTGTTCGTGTCAGGGCAATGTTTACATAAAAAAAATTGTGACTTCTATGATTGAACTGTCATATGCGTGTTAACTTAGTCATCTACTTTTTTTACAATTTATAGTACAGTACATAAATTACCACACAAAATCCTTTTTTCCAGGTAGCTCATACATTGGATGCTTTATTGGAAAAATCTTATGACGAAAGTTAGCTCCTATCAGTGGGTTAACGATTGGATCAGTCCAATCATCCTTGCCCTGAACACATCTAAAAACAGTACGGGTTCGCTTGAGAAACTTCTCGCGTCTGCGTTTGCGCGCAATCCGTCGTGTTTGAACCTCGTCACCGCAAACCAAGACAACAAAACACCTATCAAGGTGAGGTGATTGACTTGCCCCAGTCAGTCAGCGGCTACGTAAAATACTGTGCCCTTTTGTGCGTCATCATCGTGAGATATTTGCTCCAACTTCATGGTGGTCACATCACTTACCAGATACTTTTCTCACTCTCACTTGTTATGTTGTAGGTGATATTAGCCTGTGTAAAGATTGCAAGGCGGCAGTATGGATCCCAGTTGCAAGACATCGAAGGATTGGACGAATCAAAAAGACTATGGAAAGGACTTGTTGAGTATAACACGCTACAACAAGCACTTTGGCATCAAGACCAAGAAGTAGGTTCACTCATTATTGCACACTGTGTAGCCTTAGTTTCTTTCTTTTGTTTAGTAGTTTCCTAAAAGTGATGAATTTAAAATGTGTGGAAGGTCGAACTGCAACAAGTAATTTAATTACGGTACCACAGATTCGACTGTCTGCTTTCGAACTGATCTGGGAGAGTCGCAAAGCGTCGGAACCGTTGTCTATTCACGAGCTAACCCTTCTGAAAACGGCAATCAGATACAACATGCTCAATGAAGACCCTACCGCCAAACAGCCCACGCCCACGCAAGTGCGCAGGATGCTTCAACGCTTGAACTCTAGCACTTTAAGTTTGCAGCGGCACTTGGGCGTTGACTCCGACAATGGTAAGCAAGAGATTGCAAGAAAAAAAAATTGAATCTAGCACACTCAGTCACAGACTGATTTTTAGTGGAATAATTTTATTTAAAACATCCAAGACAACCACCTTGGCATCAGACACCATCAGTGATCAAATAATAGCCAACCAGAGAACCGTATTTGAAATAGGAAATTGTGACCAATGGCAATGGTCGTAGTGTACTCTATTATCTGTGGTATAGCCTATCCTCTTATTTACTATTTAAAATTACTTAGGCATACAAAATACGAACCATGCTCTAAAATGGATTTAAAATACTGGATGTAAAAAAGTATCTGTCTAAGATACCTGATCAGCAAAAGTGTACAAGTATTCAATTTGAATCTGAATTAAAGATATCATGAAGTGTTCCAACTTGATTTATAATCAAACTACCTGTTCAAATTCTGAACTAATAAAATCCTTTTTATAAAATACCTAATTGAATCAATGCTAAACAGAGCCTGACTACAAATCATGTGCACTAACAGCGGACTCAGTTCATTGTGGAGTTTTTCTGCTCTTTCCATTACAGATGACCAGGAAATTCTAGACGCTTACTCTGAGTTTTGTTCGTGGCTTCTTGACTTTTGCTGCGCCAACCTATTCTGCGGCGCTAACTTTATTCGTCGCAGCACTGCCCTGCAAGTGTTGAAGTTTTGTGTTGCTTTGATGGATGCAAAGACCTTGTCCAAAACACTCTTCACCAGGGACAACGCCACTGCGCTCGCCGACTGCCTTGAAGACAACTTTGAGACCAACAAAGTTCTCGCTCACAGCATTCTCACCGGATTCCCTGCGGAGGTTCTTCAGTTTGATGTACGGTTTGAGTTTTATCTTCTGTTGTGCATTGTTTCGAGTTTCAAAGACAAATATTTCTAGACCTGGAATAAACCTTGGGTGGGCTAATTCCTCATTGCTAGTCAAATAATATTTTACTAAAATCAAATGAGACTTCAATAAATGTATGCCATTTAAATGGCATTTTTCTAGTTTACTTATAAACATTCTTATGTCAATGTCATTTTACCCATTCAATTGTCTTTGACTTCTGTCATTCATTGACAAAGAGGTTTACCCTCTTGGTATGATATTGATGGTATGTTTCATCCTGTTCTCCAGGATCCAGCACACACAAAGTCCTGGATCACGGTCGGCTTGAAACTCGCGTCAAGCAATCGGCCGCCCGACTGCCTGGCCGGTGGCTACATCTTCCTGACGGTGACATCTTTCCCCCAGACGTCGAGCGCTTTGTCCAAGGTGACCGGTTGTGTGGACACCAATCCCCGGCTCCAAGTCATCAAGATGCTGACCAATCAGCTCTCCGCTGAGTTACAGACCGCCCAGCGCAATCTGTTGGTCGCTGCGGCCTCGGGGCCCATGTATGGGAGTCTTTTCTGTATTCGAACATTGCTGCAGGACGTAAACTTGAGGTAGGGCCAGGTTTGTGCTACTTGTGGTCTCTAATCCACCTTGTTACCCAGCGTGCTTCCATCTGGACCTTGTTCCACACATAGTCTACACCTGGATTTCCTACTCTACCACTTTGTAATGTTTATACTTTATATGGCCTTTATTGGAAAGTTTACAGTTAACCATTAACGTAACTAATTTCATTCTCTTTTGTGGATACAATCAATCATATTATGCAATACTAATTATTTCTTGTTTATGTTACATGTGAAATTTACACTTTTATTTTCCATTTGCAACACGTGGGATGTGATTTTCACTAGCACACACATTGCATAATATTCTTTCTCCTTAAGATTCAGATCCAATGTGTCCATTATATTACTGTCTGGTTATAATCTCAGGCTCCAGATTCAGCGGATGGTGCAACATTTTCTTTGGCTATGTAATCTTACAGTCTCAATGTTGTGCTGTACTCCATGTATAACTCTAATCAGAAACCACCACCTGCAGCGATGACTCGACGCTGGACCAGTGGAAAGCGCCGATCCTGACGCTGGTAGAGATGTGCTATGCGCTGACGCAGGTCGCATCGCCCGTGGTCAACAACTCGTCACCCGAAGGCTACTTGCCAATGGATCTCGAGACAGTGTCATCGTTGGACTCGGAAGGCAATGAGACAAAAGCAACTGCACAGTCCGTTCTGCTCTGCGCATGGCGTACGGTCAAAGAGACGAGCCTCTTCCTTGGTTACGTCGCTGAAAAAGCCTCTATTGACGACGATAAAGCGGGGTCAGTCAGTGTTGAATATTATCTTCATCATATGTCCAGTTTCACCCAACTTTAAATGGTATTTTGATTGAAGATTAAATTAACTTTCCTGCGAGATACTGATTTACTAACTAAGTTTTATGCACTAACTTGTTTCTAAACAATTACTCTTATGCAAATATTTTTTGTAAATCTTTGAAGTTGCCCATTGAAAAGAAAAGTGTGTTGTTGTCTTCTCACCCTAGGCTATTAGGTAAACTTTTTCAATAGTTGCAAATCTTTAATCTTTTGTACCGTACTTTAGTGGTATTCTCAACAAATCCCACTTGCTGGCGATGGGCGATCATCTAATCGCCCTCCTCTCCGAGATAAAACATCGCGGGGCGTTTGAACAGGCGTGCTTTGGCTTTACGCAACTGTGCACGCGGCTGTGGACCCACCCTGCGGTCGAGCTGCACGGGATACCCGCTAAGTGGCTTGCGGAGATACTCGCTAGTGTGGAAACGGGGAAGAAACTGTGCGCTACACGACGAGGGGCGGGCCTTCCCTTCATGGTGCAGGTAGGACTTGTACTATGCTCACAAATTTAACAAAAAAAAGTTTTTAGTTTACCCACTCAGACACAAAACTGATTTTCATTGGGAATCGTAACTAAATGACATGGCTTATTTCTTGATTTGATTAGTCAAATTGTAAATATTTAATACAATTCAGAAGTTAAAAAATTCATCCCGATCGGGATTCGAACTTGCCAACTAGACCACCGAGATGGTAACTATTTAACATGGTGGTCTAGTTGGCTAAGGCGCCTACCTGGAATGTGGGAGACTCGGGTTCGAACCTCGATCGGGATGGATTTTTTAACTTCTGAATTGTATTAAATATTAAATATAAGATAGAATACCAAGAAGAGAATTTGAACGCACATGGGGGGGAGTAAGAAAGGTTGGACGCCCTAGAGATAGATGGAGGGACCAAATAAAATGGAACGTTGAAGAAAGAGGGAAATCATGGGAAAGAATTAATGAAGAAAGACTCTGGGAGGATAGAAAGAAATGGAGAGAACTGGTAGAAATGCCTGTCATAGAAGACATCGAAGTAGATGAGGAGGTGTTGAGCCTGGCTAGCAAACACTGAAAGTCCACAGCCCGAGAAATTGGTGATACGTCACCCCCCGACCTGACTTATGTTGGAACCGGGTGTTTGATTATTATTATTAAATGACATGTCGTTATGATATTGCCTACTTTCTCTAAAATAAAACCATCATACAGCACTTCCTACTTACTTATTGTCATCTTATTTCTTCTTTCTCTTGAATTGTTAAGAGTTGTAAGCGCTTTGTACTCTGCTGGGATACATTGCTCATTTCATTTTCAATTGATTTTCCGTCACCAGAGTTGCCAACTTTGTTCTCCATTCTGTATCAAGTGACATATCTGAAAAGAAATACCAGTATTGCAGATATTGTCTATAAGAGTGCATTCAAGAGACTTGGGCTAAACCCTAGTTATTCATCCACGTACCGTCCCACACATGAGAGCAATCTTATGCAATGAATGAGAAATGAGAAAAGCCATCCAAGATGGCGCGTGGCCACAGTTCGGTGTGCGGACCGCTCCCGAGAATTATGATAATATTCGCGGTAATTCGGTTCGTAATTTTATCTAGTGCGTCAGTTCCGGGTTGTGAAAGTGTACACGATAGAATTAGGTATCAAAATTCCGGGAAAATATGCTAGTCGTAAACAATCGGTCGGTAACTGTTTTCACGTACTGTGGCTCTGGCATTTCGGCCAGGAAGGTGCTTCTGTCGCTCAGCGACCGAGGAGTTCGGGCCAGGCGGGACCGCGAGCCGACCATCGGGCTCAGTGTTGCCACCCTGTTGGCATTAGCCTCAGCGGCGACGTGGAGTTAAACCCAGGTCCCAGATTGTCCAGCCCAACTTGCCTCGTGTGTGAAGCTAGAGGACGAAGTAACCAAGTGTACATAAAGTGTGACTCTTGTGGAATGGTGGCCCATAGAAATGTGCAAACATTTCCGCTAGTGAACATAAGAAAATGACGAAAGGCGGCATGCGATGGATTGTTGGAGCTGTTCCGTTCCTACATTCAGCGAATCTTTCTTTGACGCATTTGGTAACGACTCTCTGAACACTCAAGACGGCCCTGACAACTTCAAACCTAGGAACCGCGGGAAGCTGACCTGTCTGTCTTTCAATGCACGCAGCATCTCGAACAGAAAGAAGCGACCGCAATCCAAGCTTGGCTTGAAGCTGTCAACCCGGCAATTATCTTCTCGTGCGAGACATGGCTACATTCCGCAATTGGCGACGCGGAGATAATGCCTGAAGGCTACCTGGTTTTCAGAAAGGACCGCCCGGCGGGGGATGCAATTAGGCGAAGAAGGGGTGGAGGTGTATTGCTCGCCGTCAGGCCGGAACTGGAGCCAACCCGTCTAACATGTCTCGAGAACAATGCGGAAATCATCTGGGTTGAAATCAAGTGTGGCGTTCACAAAATACTGTTGGGCTCGGCATATCGCTCGCCTAATCCAGGGAAACTCTAGGCAGTGATGAACTAATCGCTTCAATAGAAATGGCACAGCACATACAACACAAATACACGGCCACATACCTATGTGGAGACTTCAATCTCGACGTTGACTGGGGTCCTATGGACCACGCTGTGCCTGCAAACCCCTTGGCTGACAAGTTTCTGACTGCATTCTTGGGATTAGTGCCGCACCAGTTAGTCAAGGAAGCAACACGCATCACAGACACTTCGCGCACAATACTTGACCTTGTGCTCACTAACAACCCGCCCACCTAGGGGAAGTGCAGGTCATTCCAGGTATCAGCGACCACATGGCCATTAAATACACCCTACAATGGCAGCCCCCTAAGCCCAAGATGTCAACAAACAAACACTCAACTACAACAAAGCGAATTGGGACTTACTAAAGGAGTTGTTTACTGTCAAAATGCCTTGCATAACAACCGGCAAACATGACGTAGAGACCGTGTGGGCCAATTGGAAAGAGGCGTTTTGGCAGTGTGTGAAAATTGCAGTGCCAAACGTAACAATGCGCTCAAAAAGAAGGCCAGCTTGGATTAGCAAGAATCTAGTAAACAAAATTCACAAAAGAGACCACCTCTACCACAAGTGGAAGAAAGACAAGAAAGTTGAAAAGTGGGAAGCGTACAGGAAGATGCGTAACCTTGTGAAAATTGAACTGAGGAAAGCACACGATGAGCACATGTGGAAGTTAGGCGATGGGAGTCCGAAAAAAATCTGGGGGTATGTACATAGCAAAAGCGGTAGCTCCGCACCCCACCACTTCTCAATTAATGGTGAAAACATTAGCAATCCGCAAATCATCTCCGAAGCTTTCCAGACGAAATTTCAAAAAAACTTCTCTCCTTCTACTTCTACCAACAATCTCTGCCCACCAATATTTTCCAAAGCATTCAAAAACACCCCCCTTCAATCAATTCCTTTCTATCCCCTTCAAATAACCCGGGCAATAAAAAAATTGCGACCTGACGGTGCCCAGGGACCTGACAACATACCAACTAAAATAATACATGAATGTGCTAAGGAATTATCTCCATCCCTGTGTCATGTTTTCGAAACATCGATGCAACAATGTAAACTTCCTGAAGACTGGAAACAGGCCAACGTTGTCCCGGTGTTTAAGAGTGGGAAGAGGTGTAACGTTGAGAATTATCGTCCCATTTCCTTGACGTCTGTTGTCGGTAAAATCATGGAACGAGTTGTCAACAACAGAATCATGGCACACTTGTACAACATGGGGGCGATTAACTCACAGCAACACGGGTTTCTCCCGCGTAGATCATGCGTCACCATGCTCACTGGGGCGATAGACGACTGGCAACAAGCGCTGGATGCAGTGGCGGGTACGCGGATCGACGTCATCTCTCTGGACTGGGCGAAGGCGTTCGACAGGGTCCCTCATCGACGGCTACTTGCCAAGCTCCAGCGTTATAACATCTCCGGCCAGGTCGTCGAGTGGATCAGCAGTTTCCTAGTGGGTCGCAGTATGCGTGTGATCTATGACGGTGCGTGCTCTAGCGTGTGTGGTGTTCCGTCTGGGGTACCCCAAGGGTCAGTCCTAGGGCCCCTATTGTTTAACATCTACATGATGGACCTACCACAATGCACCAACTCGAGCATCCGCCAATACGCTGACGATTGCACAATGTACAGAGTCATAAAATCAAAACAAGATGAAGAAACCCTACAAGCCGACTTAGGGAACATTGAAATGTGGTGTGAAATCAACGATATGGCATTAAATCACAGTAAGTCGAGCCACATGTCAATTACAACTGCCAGGAAGTCTAGGTTGAGCTGTTCTTACGTGATAAATGGAAACGTTATCCGCACTGTTTCAGAGATGAAAATCCTGGGTGTAACAGTTGCGAAGGACCTCAAATGGAACATTCAAACAGAGATTGTGAGAAATAAAGCAGCCAAACTCCTAGGATTTTTATCTAGAACTCTACATAATGCTCGACCTAGTGTTAAAAGAACTGTATATATAAGTTTGATCAAATCTGTAATTACGTACGGTTGCCCTGCATGGCATCCGACCACACAGGTAAACATAACAAAGCTTGAATCAATACAGAACAGGGCAACGAGATTCATTACGAATAGAAAGGACTGTGGACGCTCTGAGCGGCTAGAATTGTGTAATATACTGTCGATTGATAACTCTCTTAGAGAAATTGATGTTATGTATATAAAAAAAATGTTCCTAAACATCGTGGATTTAGACCCATTGACAAGAGTGCAGCTCGGGTATAGATCTGTCCGGTACGACAAAGGAGTCACTTTGTATCCACCATTCGCGCGGACAGAACAATACAAGAGAGGGTTCTTTTGTCGCGCAATTGCCTCGCTTAACGCTTTAGAGCAAAATACTAGGCAATTGAGCGACATTAAAACTTTTGGAACCAACTTGAGATGTGGCCTACTCGAAAGTCAAGCAGCTTGACCATAGACTCGAATGTAAATAAACAACACAATCTGAACTCGTCACAGACATGCATATTGCATACACACGCACACTCTTTCATACTCACACTCGAACTCGCACTCGCACTCACACTCACACTCACACTCACACTCACACTCACACTCACACTCACACTCACACTCACACTCACACTCACACTCACACTCACACACATCACACTCACACTCTCACACTCACACTCATACACTCACACTCACACTCACATGCTCACGCTCACTCACACTCTCACAAACGCACCCCCACGCACTCATGTACCACACTCTCCTCACAGCCTCCCCACAAATCTTAATAACACTTATGTCATCCATTATTTTATTTTTTTCACGCCACCTCCAGTAGTTTTAATATCTGTACATAACATATTACGTATAAATAGCATTACTTTAGGTTTAGACAGTAGTTAAGATTATATTTAGATCATACACTGGTGGTAAGGCACATGTTGTTATGGGGCCTTGCTCTACTCTTGCCACCAGCAATGTGCTTGTATTACTGTAATTCAATCATGTTGAAAATAAATAATAATAATAATAATAATAATCCTGATCGCATTGATTTGTATTCAGTTTGTAGGAGTACTTGATATTGTAGAGTAAACCTGAAAGCAGAAAAGTACTTTATGGTATTAAACCTATGGCAAACTGTCACTGGGCATCTAGGTAGAGACATCATGAGTTCCAACTCTGGGTGTCTAAAATAAGAGTAAAGTAATGTCGTATATGTCACCAGGAACAAAGTGACCCAGACGAATTGTTTAGAACGCTCTTCTGGACTGATTTCAGGCCCTGATTGTGACGGAGCTGAGTTCTGGTGTCCCGCCGATCTGCGTCCGTCCGACCATGACCAAGCTACTGGACTTGGCCACCGGGAGCAGCGTGCTAGACATCCGAACTAACGCACTCAACGTCCTACGCGCGTTGATACGTCACGCGCGGCTGGGGGGGCTGGTCATGCCACACGTTACAAACTGCGTGCGGGCTGCACTCGCGGGCTTGAAGAGCAATGCCTGGGCCGTAAGGACAACCCTATCTCCGCATTGTATAACAATTAGTTACTGAAATAGTCTAAAGACTAACTATACATATAGGGAACTTATAATGATTTGCAGATGTAGGCCTATAACATATTTTGAATATTCTTCATTGTCTCCAGTATGATTATTTCATTTGTATTTTTATATTTTTATAGTACTAATGATGAGATTGATGACTGAATTTATTGTATTGTCAATATGTGGCTGTAGTTACCTACTTTGTCCAATAATTTTTTTTTTTCAAATGCACTTGTCAACAAATACTCATTCTGTACGAAGATATCCAAGAGAAACGATGGTCTAACAATTATTGTCCTGTCCACCAGGAGCGAAACTCCTCTACACTCCTCTTGTCTGCGCTGATGACTCGCATGTTCGGAGTGACCCGCGGCAAGGAAAATAAGATGACTGGCTACATGTTCTTCTTCCAATATCCTCAACTCCACCAAGTGATGCTCGATGAGCTGAAGGTGCCAGAGAACGTATCGACGATGGAGGCCGACAGTCGTTATCATACGCTACTGATCCTGGGGAGACTCACGCCCTCACCGCCAGGCACTTCACAGTCGGCACCACAGGTAACGGTGAATAATCTCTTGCTAAACTAAATCTTATCCTCTTTTAATCATGTTCTCTTGACAACATGTGGAGATGCAAAATAAAATGTACGTTATTAGCCATAAATCTAGTTACCCCTGTAGACCTACCTCCTTCTTAGTTTTAACTTACACCCAGTGGTGTTCCAATTTGATAATATTTTGTAGTCTTTCCATATATACTTGGAGATTTAATACAGTCGTAAGCAAGTCTTTGGCTCTTCAAACAAGTTAAAAAACAAATTCCACCGATGCCCGTTATGTTCTAGCTGAGCGTGTACGTTCCACTTGTTCGAGCGTGTGCCGCTAGTCCCGTCTTCGAGACTCGTGCACTGGCGGCCAGAGCTCTCGTTCCACTCGTCACTCCAGACAACTACGTGCGCACTCTCTCTGAGCTCTTTGACCAAGCGGGATCGGCAGAAACGGCCAATTTGAGGCACGGCTGTCTACTGCAGGTGAAGACATGCAGCATTTACCATAGTTTGAACCTTTTTCTTTCCTTCTCAAGCCTTTAAAGTTAAACTCCAATTCATAAAGGTCTGTTGTAATTCTTATGTTTCACTCTTCCCATTGTTCATTTTATCCCCCGGTCATTCTGTGATATTTATACTTAGTATTAGCCACCTATCAAGCCGTGCTTACACAAATTAATGGTGGGCGAGTATTAGATGTTGTCATAATGCTGCAATTATATCAAATGAGGTTAATTACATATTGTACTTGATAAACAAATACAAGTACAACGTAGAATACCAGATGAAACTTTGAAGTTTGAAAGGTGAGAGAGGCTGGATGTTTGAAATCTTAGTCTTAAATATACCTTGGAAGCTTAATTCAGATTCATTTGTGCTCTTCATAGTTACTCATACACTGGCAAAACAACTTGAGTAAATTCTTTATTAGTCTAGGGCAACCTTCAGTTGAGCCACGCCCGCTGTTTGCTTGCAGATACTGCACCTGCTCCGTCAAGTCCCGCCCACCCTGTGCGAGGATGCTGTCTTCACGCGAGAGATCTCATCCTGGATATCGCAGAGCTCGCATCTCTTACTCCGTCAACTACCTCGCGATGCAGGTCTACGTGAAGGTGCTGGGATGCTTGTTGAAGTATTACCGTCACGTGGACAAGTCTTGTTGGGAGCAGATTCAGATGCGTCTGGACAGCAGCTTGAGCGGCAGTCTGGGGTCCGAGGTGGGTGCAAATTGTAAATTAAATGTTGAACGTACAGACATGTAGCAGTGCAAGTAAATAATGAACAAAACTAACCAACTAATTGGTTTTAAATTTTAATTGTATTGCATAACAGGTACTGCATTAATACACATAATAATTAAATTAAATAAAGTTGTTTTTGTGTGCATTATCCAATGTAGGTTGTAGCTTGACAACTTAAATATAATTCTCTTTACTCAATAATTTATGTTTATTTTATTTAATATTTGTAACCTATTTAACCCCAAAGTACATTCTTCTGCAGTTGTCTATTTTGTATTTTTATATCATAATTGATATTGACAAAGTGTAACTTGTGTGCCAAACTTTTGTGTGTGCTTGTGCATACTTGGAACATATCTCCTTTGTGTGGTGCTACACAAAGACGACAATAGGTTAGTCATCTTATTTTTCTGTTTCCAGGTAGACTATGAGTTGGGAAGAAGAGTTTACCTCGAAAGTGCTGCCGTTCTCTTACTCGACATCAAGATAGTTTCGCTGGAAGATTCCCCAAGCCCTGACCATGACGATATCGAGGCTGAGAAGATACGTAAAACATTATACGACCTACTTTGTCACAATAGCTACGAGGTGATCTCGGTCGGTCTAGACTTCTTGATCCGGCTCTTCGACCTGAAAGAAGACACGTCAGACTCCGACGTAATAGAGTTCACTTCGCTGCAGTTGCTGGGCGAAGCAAAGCGGGACCGGTTGAAGAACAGTTTGAGTGGATGCGAGGACTTGCCCAAGATCCTACTTCCCAACGTTGAAAACGACAAGTATTCTCCGCAGTGTCGCTCCAAGCTGTTTCGAGTGTTGTGCTGCGTACCGCGCTCGCTGTTGACTCTGAGGGACGACGTTCAACAGGTCGTGAAACTCCTGCTGCGACTGTGCGGGCGCGAGAGGGATCAGATCGTCCGTCACATCGTCGAGTGTGTTTCGTCGTTCGTACACAAGTTGGTGGTGGGTTCCTCGCAATACTCTAGACTCGACGGGGTCACGTGGGTGGAGCTTGCAAAGATGCTGCAAGAGATGTGTCTGCCGGAGAAGCCGCGAGCCATTCGATTCGCTGCGGCCACTCTGTTGGTCGAAAACCAGACATTATTTCAGGAAGAACTCTCAAGTCTACCAGGTACGATCGCAAGTCATGACCTATGTCTACTGGTATCGGTTTAACATCCGCTCAATTATTAACTTTTTATCACATCCATCAAGCATATTTACTGAAATAACCTTAAATTTAGTTGCAACGGTCTGGTTGTGACTTGCATGATGTTTATTACACCGATACCTAGGGCATGAAACTGATTGCCAGACGAACTAAATTAGTCAATCAACAAATACTAGATACCTTTATTTAATAAGTTAGATATTGAATGATTTTAACCATCTGTCGTCGGCTATTTGTACTGTCACTCTTCAGGTGATGCGAAATGTTTAACTGCCCATGTAAGCAGATTTCTGAGCTTATTGTCATCATGGACAAGGAAGATCTTGTTCAATGTTGTTTGAAAACAGCACAACGACCTTGCATTGAACTTGCTGTACCTTCTACATATAACTTGTTACCCCTGCCCCACAGAGCTGGCCCAGTGTGTGTTGTGGACCACCGCGGTCTATCTCCTTCAAGACGACGACCCAGATATCCGCAACACGATGGCTTCGATCAAGCCGCCCACTTCCAACTACCCGATCACGCCTCAGAGGTCCCTTGAGTTTCTAATAGAGAGCTTTGCCTTCGGAGGCAGCAGGCTGTTACGTGCTACCTGCCTCCTGGCCTGGGCGCTGCGGGGTGTGAGTGGGTGGGCCTGTGAGGACGATACCAGTGCACAGGTAAGAAGCACCTTCCTCTCAATACTTGGGTCTACAGCAGTGGATTGTCTCTGGAGGATAGCTTTGTACATTTCAACGCCATGGCATCTATCAACTACATATTTTGTTCCATGAGAACAATGCCTCTGTAATTTTCCGTGACCCACTTTAATTCAAACTAGTGATGACTGATAAAGGTTCCTGATAAACACTTGTCTATAAGGTTTAATTTGAATATAATTTAAATTTAAAATGTTGTAATTCAAACTGACAGTTTTAGATTCTTTCATTAGTTCAACTACCTATTTGATTAAATTTGTACTGGAAATTAATAGTCAATATGAGAAGGTTTTATGTTAAATAGAAAGGCAAAAGTCTGGATTGCAATAGAGAAGAAGAAAAGTTTGGTAGAAGAAGCACATGTACATAGGTAACATTATTGAGTGGTCCATGGGCACAGCATCCCGACATGTTTGAAACTTGAATGGCCTCAAACTTGGCTCTTATTTACTCTTCTTCTTCTTCTTCTTCTTCTCATATGCCCACATTTGGCCTATGATGCCATCATGCTTGATCTAGTCAACCAATAGAGACGAGCCTCCCTTTCCTCCTTCTTCATGCCGTTGGGCATTGCGTCACGCTCATTTGCCAGACTGGCACAGGTATATAGATGTCGTCTGTCATGTTCACCATTTCCGCATAATCTGCAGGTACTGGTTTCAAACACGCCTATTCGGTGCAGATGCTTCCCTAGAAGGTCATGTTGGAGTCTTCAACCTGAACTGTGCTGTTTCTGTTCGTCTATCATATATTCTTTTGGGTTTACTTGGCTGCGTGGTGTACACCTGCCATGGTTTGTCTTGTCCCTTTTTGACCCATTCTTGTCTAATTTTCTTAGAAACTGCAGCATTTACATGGGCTTTAACTGAGCTGTAAGTTATCGGTTTGCTCTGTTGTAGCATTTTGCTCCCTTTCTTAGCTAAGAAGTCCGCTTTATCATTGCCATATACATTGCAGTGTGATGGTATCCATTGTAGCTTAATTATCTTGTTTGCATTGTGCAGTCTTAGGATTTGTAATTTGCACTGCCTTACCGCAGAATCTGCCACTTCCTTGTTGACTATGGCTTGTATTGCTGCTTTTGAGTCTGTTAAAATTACAATTTTATCACTGCGGCAGTCTTTAACTTTGTACAGGGCTTTAAGAATAGCAGTCAATTCTCCGTCAAAGCAGCTACCATTTTCCCCTGCAGGGTGAGATTCTCAAACTCTCTGCAATATATGCCTGCCCCAGCTTGTCCCTCACCTGGGGTAGCCGATCCATCCGTGTAAATGTGTAGCCAATCCTTTTCCGGGTAGTTCTTGTGTATGTGAGTTATTGTTATTTTCTCAACTCCTCGTCTATGTAGGATGCCTTTGTCTTCCCCAGTCCACCCACTGTCAATTCATGTAGTACGTCTAGTATGGCAATGTTTATATTTGGTAGGGGGATGTTTTCTCTCTCTGTGTGTTTTCAATTGCCCGATGAGACCTTCCTTCACCTCTTTACTGCTGTAATGAATGTTTTTTGTGTCTTGAGATGTTCATAGGGTTCTCTGTCCATTCAAGCCGGTCTAGTCTTATCAGCTTCTCATGCAGGCAAACTGCTAAAACTGTTTCTTCTGGCCTCCAGGGGTGGTATTTTAGTTTTGGCTTCCATGGCAACAATTGGGGTTGATTTAACACCTCCCGTGATTATTCTGAGAGCTTGATTTTGTATCCTGTCCAGTGCATCTGTGGCTCCTTTGGTTGACGTTATAAGTAGAGAACTGCCATACTCTAGGAGAGGTCGCACATATGTTTTATATGTAGTTTTTAGGGTATCCTCGTTGGCCCCCCATTGTACACCAGCAACTCTCTTCATCAACCTCAGTCGTCTCTTCCCTGCTGCACACATCTTTTCGATGTGTTCTTTTCCTGTCATTTTTTGATCCATGATCATACCAAGATAAGCGGGGTTATTTTCCTTGTTCAGTACTGTCCCTGCAAACTTCAGTTGGAAATCGGGGATGAGCTGCCTGGTTGTGTGATAGTTGTATACAGTTTTTTCTTTTGTTCACCATCATTCCGTTCAGTGTTGACCATTCTTCTAGCGCCTTCAGTGCTTTATTCATCTCTTCCTCCATTTCTTCTGCATCCCCTCCACAGTACCACATAACTACATCATCTGCAAATATCTTCAGTTTCACTTTACTCCTTGCTTGTATGTATTCTGCCAGGTCATTGATTAAAATAATAAAAAGGATTGGGCTCATTACTGCCCCCTTGAGGCACCCCTGCTTTGTTTGTCTGTACCGTGATCTCTTGTTGTTGTATCTGACTCGTATAAACCGTTGACTTAAAAAGGGTTTTTTCCCACCTATATATGTTTTCGGGTACTTTCAATTTGTGCATTTTCTGTAGCAGTTTGCCTCTCCAAACTTTGTCAAATGCCGCTCTAAAGTCGACCAATACTACCAAGGTTGAAAGTTTTTTGTTAAACCCTTCCTTTACATCCTGCATGAGATATGCTATCTGGTCGACAGTACTGCGATTATTACGGAAACCAGCCTGATGTGTTAATAGCCGGTTTGATTCTAGGAAATTCCTCAGTCTGAAGTTCACCATGTGCTCCATTACTTTTGCTGTCATTGTAGTTAGAGATATGGGTCTGTAACTTTCTATCTTGCTGCTGTCTTTTCCCCTCTTCAGTATAGGGATGACTTCTGCTTTTCTCCAGCTGTCGGGTAAATTTCCTTCCCAGGTTTTATTGCATAGGTTAAGAAGAGTGCTCTTTCCCTCCATACCCAAATTCTTCAGAAATTCTGGATATATTAGATCAATTCCAGGGGATTTTTTTACATTTTAGTTTATTTAGTGCTGACTGAAGTTCCCACAGAAGAAAGGGGCCGTTATATGGGTCCAGTCTGTCGTCCTTGTATTTTTGCTTTTCTACTCTTATATGTTTCTGGTTTGTATGGTTACTCTGCTTAGCCAAATATTCACAGAATGCTTCTGCTTTGTCTTTGTCTGCTGTTAGCTGCTTTTTTTTGTATTCTATTGGTTCATTCTTGTTCTGTTGTTTATCTTTATTACACATGGTAGAAAAAAAATTATGTGCCTTGCTCCCATCTTTTCTGAAGTCTATGTTCTCGGCAAACTCGTGGAAGGTTTTTCTTTGCATTCGATGACATGTCTCCTGAACATAGCTTGTGCTTTCCTTAGCTTGATCATATCCTGCATGTCTCCGGTTCTTTCCGCTTCCTTTCTTTTGTGGTCCCTTTCCTCTTTTAGTTCTTGTAGGTGTTCGTTCCAAAAGGGTTTATATTTCTTCACCTTTCCCTTGGTATGAATTTTTGCGCTGCTTCTTGTAGTATTTCGTTAATCTCATTGTTCTCTTGTTCTGTGTTATCTGCCACTACTCTGTTGGTAAACCTTTCTTCAGTGAATCTTCTGAATTCCTTCCACTTTGCTTTCTTAAAGTTCCAGCTTATTCTTTTATCTTGGTCCTCTCTCGGAACTTTCTCTCTGGTGATGAGTAACATTTGTGTCCTGCCCCTGTTGGAGATTCAAGATTTTCTTGTTTAATATCATCATAGATTTTTGAATGGCAGAAGGCCAGGTCCGGTCTTGATTGGTGGCCTGTATATGATAAAAAGGTAAATGGCGAAGGTGTGCCTTCCAAAAGAATAATGGGGTTACTATCCAGAAAGTCTTCTACTAAGTGGCCAACCCTGCTTGTTATCTTGTAATTCCACAGCTTGTTTGGTGCGTTGAAATCTCCTACTACTATAGTACCATCATCCACTTCGATACGGTCTAATATGTTGGTTTCATTGAGTGGCGGGTTATACGCTATGATATATTTGGTTTTATTTGTATTTTTCCATAATTCAAGTTGGGCTAGTTCAATTTTGTCTCCTTCCTCCATTTCATGTAGTATCTTAAACTTAGCTGTCTCACTTGCTAAGCCTGCTACTATTTATACTCATCGTCTATTCTTATACATTATCCGTGTTATCTGTTAAGTAACAAGCGTGGCCTTGTTGAGTCAATAGTGATATAAATGGAACTGTACACAGACTTGGTGCCTGAATTAGCTCCCATGACACCGGTAAACAACGCTAATTTATGTGGTTAATTTCAGGACTGTATCTTTGAGAAAGGCGACGCCAACGTGTACGCGGAAGGCGTTACCCTGACAGACTTGGCGTGCGGCCAACTCGACTCACGGTTCAACGACACATGGGCATGTGACGTCGGCACCGATATGATGGAGTGGCTTCTAGCAGAGACTGTCGGTGACAACGGCATGGTGCCGCTACCCTCTACCCTGGGGGGGTTCTTAGAGGGGGTGACGACCGCTACCTCTACATGGAAGGGTGAGACAACCTCGCTTGACCCTGCACACATCTACTTCCGCTTGCTCAATCACTTTCTTGGCACACAAGACAAAGGGCTAACAGTTCCGCTGTTTTTATGTCCTAAAAGTCAAAGTTCAAAGATATATAATATATATTTAGCTGAAAACAAGGCTATGTTTAAAAATAGTTTTATAATAAGTTGGACTATGTTTATTGTTTACTCCTAGAATAATAAGTAGAGCATTGTTTTTTTAGTGGATGACGCTGGCCTCCATAGTTGAATGGAGCATCTGTCTGGACATCAGGGGTTCAATACCCGGTGAAGATAGTTTTTAATTTTGTCTAAAATATATATATATATATGCTATAGAGAAAAGTTGATTACTAAATCATTTGCCGTTTTACCTCAAAACATTACTTTTCATATGTATATTGTTTTACCTTGGTTCAATTCAAACAGCTTCAATCTCCTATAAAACCAAGGTTAAAACATCAAGTAAGTTTAAATATAGTACAGTATTAATGGCCCATAACACCATGTTTATTTATTTAACGCTTTATTTAAAGTTTGGGTCTTCAGGCCCGGGTTTTAAGGAGACAGATTATGCAGAGAAACAGTTTGCCTAAGTCTTGGGTCAGAGGAGCAAGCAGCTTAATAATAGTGCTACTCAGTCATTCATAGTTTTCTCCATTGCAAAGACAAACCATAGAATTCAAGAATGACAGTTGCATTCCGTCCCCGACTTGCATACACGCACACTAGGCTTATGAACGGGGTGTACCGCAAAGCTTACTCTTGCGATGACCAGCAATGCAAGTGACATCACAAGCGGGCGACAGTGGAGCTGTTAGGTGACACTCTAGGGGTTAGTTTGTCTTCAAACAGAATCAGGACAGGCCCTCATTATGTTGTTTTTGTTCATTTATCTACTTACAACATAAGAAATAAATATTCTATAGATAACAGATTGGGTTACTGTTTGAACCTATATATTTATCAAAATGTTACAGAACAGGTTGGTTTAGAAATCCTTGTGTAAACTCCCGCCCTTGGACCACATTGTTGTTTACTATTAATTATGTAAATGTAAGATTTCTTTGCTCATGTTCTTTGAGCTAGTCAACAAGTTTTGTGAGGGCATTGTCTTGGGCAACCCAGTTAGATAACCTTATCAAAGTTATAACGCAGAGTCATGCCAGGCAATAACCCGCCGAACTTTCACAAGCAGACAACCTTGTTCTTGAACATTGATGAAGGACTAGCTCTGTGCGTCCGTGCAGATATGATCACCGGGAAGCTGTCGACTTGGGGAAACTATGCCGTGACATTATTTAGAACCTTTTTGTACTGGCCCATCCGGTTGCGTTCGGGGTTGATGTTCTCTATTCTTACCCAACCGACAAACTCTTCTCCAATCCAAGTACCGTACATAGAACTTTAAATTTAAATTATCAATGTTGAACAATGAATTCGAAAAGTTTGCTCATTAATGCTATTATGGTTTTGTCGTAAACAGTGCAAGCTAAAGACAAACTGACAGTTATTTGTGATCACCACAGAACGGTTCATAGAACTTCATGCTACACTTTTACGACAATTGATATTTAATAACTAGGTCCTCAAAGCAGGCTTATGCTTAAGAACCTTGATAGAACCTTGATAATGATTCTTTTTCCAGGTTGTGATATTGACTCAGATAAAGTGGCTAGTTTCTTCAGCCCTGGCAACAAGACTGTTCAAATGGATAAGTTCAGAGTGCAGAAATGTATAGCAGCCGTCCAGAAAGCAGGGTCAACATGATAAAAGAGTGAACTTTACCGGAATATTACTTCAAACATAACGGTATTATAAAGTCAATCACAACTAGGTAAGAATTCGACATAGATTTAATTCTTCACCACTGGTGAGGAATTGCAATGTACAAATGTCTGACGCAATAAGATGCTTATTGTTCGGAAGACAGAAGTAGAGATGGCGGTGGAAGAAACTGTGATGTTAACATTACAATATGTATATGTTGGTGCACACTGCATAGAGATTCAACCTTAACAAGAGAAGGATTAGAGTGGCCAAACAGCTATGTTAATGCTTACATTAAAGGGTTTTGGATAGGGATCCAGCAGCTTACCTGGTTGACGACTGCTGTAGTGTAGATGATAGAAACAAATATAAGTAAACTATAAAACACTATACAATCACCCTGCAGTCACCAGCCAGGTAAGCTGTTGGGTTCCCTCTCCAAAACCATTTTATGTAAGCATCAAGAGAAGTGACTCAATGCACGACAGCGTACGCTTGTACCTACGGAAACAAGCGACGCACATAGACCTGTAAGTTGTGTTTCTCAGTACAGGACTAGATAGGTAGTCAAGTATCTGTCTTCCGATGCCTTGAACGTGTGAGACCTAAGAGTTTCCAGAGTACTCCTTTCATCTTCCAATATTAGAAGGACTAAATCAGAGTGAGCAAAAATAGTCAGTCTCATAATTGTATATGAGTACTAACCTGTGTGTTTGCATAGTTGATTTTGACAGTTACATTTGATTTTAATATTAGGTAGACCTATTATTCCCGTTATTAAATGGAATATATAGGAGTTGAGTTCATTGGTAATTTTTAATGCTGATACTTTGTTATTATTACCTAATTGAATTGAGCATGGTCTTTCGATTCAAGCACTTTCTACTAGGTATTTGTCAAATGAAAACTACATAAAAATATTTAATTGTATCCATATATACAATCCATTTATGGCAATAAATACATGGATCTTAGATATTGTTTGAAAAGGCAAATTTTAATTAGGTGACAGTAGTTTTGATATGACTTTAATACCTCAGCAACTATTTTTGTTAGTATCTAAATTGAATATGGATTTGTAATATCAAAATGCTGAAGCATGGTTTTTAGCAACGGTCCGGACGCATAGAGTTTTTACTAGCCAACAGCTTTCCTATTTATCTCCAATATGTTGTAGGTTAATGTCCAGGTTAGGACTTTTGCCTTGTTCTTGTTTTCCCACTGTTTAACCCTCGCATTTAATTCGACACCGGTTTCTAGTGGGTGAATTTCTGTCTTTATTTCGCAGTGTTTACTATAAATGTATGTACCATTTTTCATAGTCTCCACGAGTTTTTTTTTAAATTCTTAATTTAAATGTAATTTTGCATTTTTACTTCTAAAGTTTAAATAAATAATTATTTATTAAACCTGCCCTTATTTAATTACTGTATTTACGTGACAGCAAGCCTACCTTTTTTAACTCATTTTTGCAGTTCAACAGGCACCTCAGCTTGGATTGCCGGGTGTTTTACATAGCCACCTTTTTGTTATTTGAACTTTTTATCAGAGGTCGGCTTGCATTCAGTATCGGCTTGCAATTGAGTAAATACGGTATAATTACCTGTTGTAAATAACACAATCGTGTTACTTAAGAGGAAGCGGTGGCAATCTCTAACCATTGCGAGAAATGTTTGTTTTTATGAAGAGTTTGTGTGAGTAGAACAACAACGATTATTATGGCAGAATGTTCCTGCATGACTAATCTCTAAGAAGGTTATATCACCGATATTTACAAATAATAAACGTATTTTTCTATTAAATTGTGGTCGACTGGTCATTTTATTTCCACTCTCTTATCAACCATTATAACCTGCCATCATATTCTGGAAACCCATTAGAGAACACCTTTCATGCTACAACACATACAATCAATGCGGCAACATCCAATCTTTTCCCCGCAAAAGGCACACACTTATTTCATTTGTTTATTATCATAATTCACACTTTCAAACTTACACATAGAATAGTTTATTGATGTAAAAAGGTCGCCGGCAATTAGAATATATTTTCACCTTGTCAAGTACAGCGCTAATGTAATACTTTGTTAATTGGAGATTGGTAAATTAGAACTGACTCGTTCAGTTACTTGAACATTCTCTTTGACAAGCCCCGCATGAACTAAGCTATGACTTCCCCGTCCATCTTTGAGATCACACCACAAAGAGGAACTATGCTATGTTGCAGCGTTATTTGCTCCATCTGCTGTGCGTGCGTGCGGCCTCTTGTATGTTTGTCACTAGGCTTTGTCTCGGAGGGGTGAAATAGTCACGCAACATGTGCATCATCTGGATTGGTTTGAACTAGGTTTAAATAAATAAATAAATAAATTCGTATTTAGAGTCTACCCACTCAGTCATATAACTGATCAGTGAGGGACATTAAACCAAAGCGACCAAGCCAACCCTGTAGGCCCCGACGCAATCAACGAGTGAGCAATAACCAACCAAAGATCGATATTTTTAATAGGAAATATAGCAATCAGTGGTATGGTCAGTGCAAACACCCGCGGATCAACGCCAGAATCAACAAGGCAGATTCAGAACAACTTTGAATTTATTATGTGCCTCGTTGTTAGAACGGCTCCAAAGTCACCGTTTACAAATTCCTAACCTAAGAACTGATGGACTTAAGTCCAAATGAGAAGTTAAAAAACTTCTGCCTACAACGGGAATCAAACCCTGGACCTTCTGCATTGAAAGCAGAGACGCTAACCACAAGACCAACAATCCACACTCGTTTAGAAGTAAACTTGAGCTAGTGGATTACATGAAATTGGGCAGCCCTACAGCAAACGCATAGTTGGGACCACTTGTCAATTTATAAGAAGGCCGGGAACAAGTGGTTGTATACTGTACTATCACAGTCCAGACAGGATGGAGGGTACATTGTACTGGCAGTCGAGTTCATTGCACTGCTAAATGAGACGGTTGCTAGCCAATGCAAGATTTAAACGGATGTCGTAATAAAACGTTTTTTGTGAAAGATAAGGCAGAGCTATCAGAGTGAATTACACAACTTCCATGGGGGGTATGATAATGATTTTGTGTTTTTTCCTCCTCTGACATCATTCGTTCGGCTTATGACGCCCAGAGTGGTAATTTAATTGTCTAGCGACTGTGTATTTTTATATACTTTTGGCACGTTCTTTAATGTTAGCTGACCCCTAACTTCATGTCCTTAACCTTAGCATTCGGATAAGAACATGTTAAACATTATTCCTTAAACTTGTTCCACGATTGGTTAAAAGAATGAGTCTGTATTTCATAAGCTATGACCAAAGTGATGCACGTTTCTTACGTAAGGTCTCACGAGGAAAGTAAACCTAGCCTACACTCGTGACTTTGAATCAAGAGAGACGTACTATTTTTAAATCGAGATTAGAATGTCTGCTTTAAGCATTCATATTTTTCATTCATATTGGTCTATGGATTTATTTTAAGCTTAAATTCCCCATTGTTTTGTGGTATATTTAGAACCTGCTGTATCATTTTATTTTTCATAAATTTGTCAGGCTAGCTCTTGTAACAGACACACACATAGTATGTTTCTAGAGTTCAGCTCAGTGTAAACAACATGCTGGCACGACATGGCAACCATTTTAAACTTGAACTTAACACTATTTTAAATTTTGAATAAGTTATTGCTAGTCAGGCTATTCAACCGCGTTTTTCTATTTTCCAAAATACGCTACCAAGTCAAAATATGGTGAATGGCTTTGAAACCAGGGTATTTTAGAAAATCAAAAATATATTTTTTTTCTGATCCGGTACACGGCCAATATAGCCACCTCAAAATAATTTCCAACTTCAATTCGAAGGCACACCATTCAACGTAGGGTGTTGTGTTTTTGTGACATTAATTTTCAACTGTTTTTCTATAGACTGACTGAGAGAAAAAATATTTTTTTAACAATTGTCTTTCCTGCGAAGTTTTTCGTTTGGCGGTATTTTTTACTGATTTGCACACCCAAACAAAAAAATTCGCAGGAAAGACAATCTCTCAGTCAGCCTATAGAAAACCAGTTGAAAATTAATGTCACAAAAACACAACACCCTACGTTGAATGGTGTGCCTTGGCGAATTGAAGTTGGAAAGTATTTTGAGATGGCTAGGCCTATATTGGCTGTGTACCGGATCAGAAAAATTTGAAAAAAATATTTTTGATTTTCTAAAATAGCCAGGTTTTAAAGCCATTAACTATGTTTTGACTTGGTACCATATTTTGGGAAATAGAAAAACACGGTCAATATTGCCAAACTAAAAATGAAGAATCTTGAATTTAATATTTATTTATTACTATTGATATATTATGGTGTGATCTAGTGGGTGGGTATAAGTAAGATTTATGTGGAAGAAGAAGAGAACGTGACAGACCTGGAAAGCCAATGCTAATATTGATTTTTTATTTTCAATACTATTTAGCGATTGATAAATAAACTCTGCATGCCTAAGAAAACAAGCTGCTATAGCTACCCCCTGACTCAGCATAATGTTGGAAAGAGGAGTTATTATGAATATGTGTATTAAAAGTATCACTTAATCATTTGATTCTATAAAAATCAATGTATTTATAAACAGCATAGTTTAAACCGAGTTCATTCTTCAGCCTAACCTAGTTCTCGATTCACTCTGGCCACAACTAGGCTAGTAATTAGCCGATCGAATTACGTACAACGAGAGCTTGGTAGTTGTGATTGCCGAGTAATTACATAATAACATGCCCATTCATGATGCATAAGACTTTATTCTTTATTCATTTATTTCACATTGATCGTGTTTTGGCACAGATGTTACTTCTCCATAGAGAGAGTGTGAAATAGTCTTTAAAATATTGCGCACCACAGGATGACAGGTGAACAGTCTCCCAGTCTCCTAGCCGCAACATTCATCGTTAGGTCTGCTTGCTTCACTTTCAACCACATTCATTCCAGCTAGTTTCATTCATTTATCTCGTCTAATTAATGGAAAGACTAGGTCATAGTATCAACATCATCTTTCACCCAACATTGGACAATTTTCTATGGCCTGTGCAGCATGATCGCATGATTTTTAGTTATGTAATGATCATTCAAGGTAGTTTTTTGGATAGGCATGAATGTCATTTGTGACAGGTTTATTAATACTTTACAGGCTTATTGATTGCATAGTATAAAGAGTAATGAGACCTATGATAAATTATTGTATAGCTCCCCCCCCCCCCCCTTCCTGGAAATCAGCTGTGCTGGTAAAGTAAATAATAAATAAAAAAATTTAAAAAAAAATTATTTAGAGTCTACCCACTCAGTTATATAACTGATTTTCAGTGGGGGACTTTAAATCAAAGCGACCAAGCCAACCCTGCAGGCCCCGACGCAATCGACGAGTGAGCGATAACCAACCAAAGATCGATATTTGTAATAGGAAATATAGCAATCAGTGGTATGGACAGTACGAACACCCGCGAATCAACGCCAGAATCAACAAGGCCGATTCAGAACAACTCTGAAATTTATTATGTGCTTCGTTGCTAGGACGGCTCCAAAGTCACCGTTTACAAACTCCTATGACAAGAACTGATGGATTTAAGTCCAAATCAGAAGTTAAAAAACTTCTGACTTTAGCGGGAATCGAACCCTGGACCTTCTGCATTGAAAGCAACTGGAACTGACCCATTAGTATGTCTTTGTAAATAAATCTCAAAAGGCCGATATTAAAATCAACAAATAGGAAACTCGTAGCAAATAGAAACTATTGAAGGATTTCAAAGGTTCAGTTCAGTTTGTTGCCATGAAACCTGTTGATAGATAAATATTGGGACAATCTAATTCTGGGCCTCGTTCTCTGATCTGCTGCAGCTATTACGAAATTCACTTGATTCAAAGTTATGTAGGCTACTGTACTCTGTATAGCTAAGCAATAGATTAAGGTAATAAACATTGCTTTCTTCTTATGCCATTGTGGCACTTTACATTGTGTTTGCTCTCAATTCTGACGGGCGGTAGAGGTTTCACTTTCAATACGACAAAATACATTGGTTACAGTCAAACTTCTCAACATAAAACACTTGCAAGGAACCAGAATGCTGTTGATAATGCTTACAGTGAAATGTAGACAAAGGGTTCCACTTCAACAGAGATAATAATGGTCAGTTAACAGTTAACAGTTTTGTGTTAAAAACAATTTGTGGTTTCAAATATTTATTTTGAAGGCCAAGTATTAAAATGGACAGTTAACTAGTGTGTTTGTTCTTTGTTCAACCTGGGTAACAATCATCTATCAAACCAATAAAAGCTCAAGTGTGCATAAATTTTTTTTAAATTTAAAGGAAACAAATAATATCTAGGACTTAATGATGTATTCCTTGGTTCCTTCAACTGACGTGTGAAGTGGGAAATGAGACAAACAAACCCAAGCATTCAGACAAAGTGCTAGTTTTGAAAGGGGTGCAAAACCCTAATCAAATGCTATCCAAGCTGCAATATACTCTTCAGATGACTTCTCTTACGCATTTCAGCAAGACCTTTTAAAAGTGCACTAGTGTGCGCAGCAGACGCCAGACACACGCCAGCTAGACGTGACAGTCAGATGATTTCAGTACAGTGCAGATAGAACGTAATTGCAAAATGCTTACTATACTATGAAAATTACCAATTAACGAGAACAAAACTGCGTCGGAGCTTAATTGCCAGACTTCAATTTAGTCCTCGTGTCAATGAAACCGACTGAAACCAGATAATTCTTATCCATAGGTCAAAAGAGCACGGTTTGACACGCGCTGTTTGAACTCTGTCACCGTTAATGAGTTGATATTCATCTTATCCAACACAAACCAGATTCTGGAAACCTGTGTTTGCAAACCCGTGCATCATCTTGCATAATAACACAACTATGAGCCATGTAAAGCTTTGTATGGACTCACTGTATTTGTTATGTTTTATCTACTCATCAAAGAGCTCTGGATTCAAACTGATTGTTGTCTAACTCTAAAGCAGGGACACGTGTTAAGAATCCTCTCATTATTGGGATATGGACATTAAATAAATTGAATTAAATGTGTACTCTGTGTTGGACATTCTTGTGCAGTTATGTAACAACATCTAGTACTAATAAAATAGCTTTGAATGGTTCCCTTGCTCAAATCTCAAGATATTTTCAAAAGTCTATTCATTCTATTTGGTTAATACACACTGCAATGAAAACTCCTAAATTTGGCCAATTTCCTTACTCATTCAAGCATGTTATTAACAGTAGCATTACAGTCAATTTACATTAATCAATCTTAGAATTTAAGATCATACACCTAACATAGGGTAGGGAATACACAATCGATACACCAAATTTAAAAAAAAAAAAAAAAAAAAAAAAAACTTAGTTTAGTTCATAGGATCCAATATGACAAATGTATGAGATGTTGAATTGACAATGATAAATAATTATATGTATGTATAATAATTAAAAATAATGGTTGTGGAAATGGGTTAAAACTTAAAAACAGCCTTTGGGTGGGTGATGCGATTAACTTAGGGAGTGTTTGTGGGAAAGCATCAGGGCTATTCAAATGTAAGGAAGTTGTGACTACTATTTAGTGGAAACTAGGAATGAACTTACAACCATTTAAAAGTTAATAACGCTGTTGCATTCACGCCACATTCACGAGCAACAATTAAAATTACAAATTCATTAATAGTTGCATCTCTACTTTTCACATTTTAATGTCTAAGATATCAAACTACCAATTTAAGATCCAAAAATGGATAGTAATCCAATTTGTTTGATCAATTTTTTACAAATTTGAAGTTCCTATTTTTTAAGAGGAAATGGCACATGACTCTTTCTTGCTGCTGGAAGATAAAAGAAGGGTGACCTTTTGGTCATTGATAGATTGTCTGGCTGGCTGATAGGTTGGCATGAAATATAAAACTGTGGAAAGGGAACAATGAAACTAGCATGTCTGACCGAATAGGTACATTCAAAATTCAACACAATATAACGCAATGTCTGCTCTTTGTCAACGTGAGTCTACACACATTTAATTAATGAATGTGTTGCACGACAAATATAATAAATAAATAAAAGCATTTCATTTTGTTAAAATTTATTCTTGTTTTTTTTTAACAAAATGATAATGCTAAAAAATAATGTTTTATGCATGGTTGATTGATAAGAAAAATACCGGTATAGTATTATATTTCTGACAGCCTCTGCTTGATTATTTTACTGAAATATCTACTACCGAAATGTCCACAATACTTAAGCAGTCCAACCTTTGAGTATGAATCCCTAATGTTTAATACACAAAACTCATGTTTCTTGTCACTCTAACAAAATAAAACAAATATTATGTAATAGTAATATGTAATTATTTTCACCAAAACATTTATGATGAATGAATGGAATTGCATAATTGATTTTTTAACAAGTTAAAATATTATTTAACCGATAAAAACGTTCTATAATTGAATTTTTTGGCTAAAATCTGGATCATACCAATTCATCTGGGCACCATCCTAATGTCAAGGATCATATACATTTTATAAATACTCATTAGGTCGGACATAATTATAAATTTTCCACTACTCATAAAGTCTAGATAAGCCTAGAGAGGCTTGTTGCACTCTGAGCTTTGGCATCACCAGTCTGTGGATATAAAGGCTGATAAGTAAGCCTACCAACAAACGCATTCTGCACACACCGTCTGCTACCAGCAGAGAGAGAGCTACCAGCTGCTGCCAACACCACGTCTACACTTCAACTTGGCATCGCGCTTAAAGCTCCGTTGATTGGTACCATTACAGGGGAAATTATTAGAATCTTGCCGCCAAGTGTACAACTGATTGAAAACAGTTACAAGAGCACTAAAGAATTATATTTAATAACAAGACCAAACCAATTGTTGGAAAATGTCTGAGAGAAAGCAGAATTCTGCCAAGGTGCTTCCCAAGTTCACTGAGCTAAATACTTGTTTGCAGAAGGGTGAGTGCAAATCATTTCATATTTGACAATTTAGAAAGAAAATTTATTTTTAATGAAAAATAATTGTAGAAAAATTTCAAAAATTGTTAGAAAAATCATCATAGTTTACCAAAGTTTGTTTGTTTTGATTCGGAAGCCTGCATTTAAATTGACTTGGTCACTGGACAATTTAAACTTCATTAAAATTAATAACCAACAAACTAGTCAATTGTATTTACTTGTTTGGGTATAAATGACTGAACACAGGTATGTTCGCCACCGATGATGTTGCACAAAGCCGTGCAAATCTAATCATGGTAATATTAACAAAAATGCATTTAATACCCAGAGAAGGGCACTGTGGAACCTAGTTTACTGGACTGAACTCAATGAACAGAAATTTTGGAGCTACACATTGTTCTATTCCATGTTCTTTTCATAACATTTTTTTTCTTCATTTCAAAGCTACAATAACATATTTTACTTTCTCCCTCTTCAAAGTTTCAACCCTTATGTCAACTCAATTATGACACCTTTCATTTCTAGCTAAATTATTTCATCAACTCTAATCAGTCTAAATATTATTTGAAATTTATTTGGGCTCAAATCTTAACATTCCATGCAATGTATACCCCCGTTTCCTTGAAACTTGAGCTACTATGTACGTGGCTACCCTAAGCTGCACCCCCGAGCGCTACCAACGACTAACGGATGGTATCGCGTGTTTCAGGCGGAGGAGCCCGAGTGGCACGAGGGAGAGTTTACTGACTGTGGGAAGTGGATGGACGGATGGGAGACCCGACGCAAGCGAACACCGGGACACGATTGGTGCATCATTAAACTAGGTTCGTAGCCGTAGGGAGGGTCGACTTAATCTGATAATCACAGAGTTATAACGGCTGACTTAATTTGGTTTAACAAAATTAATTAAACTTGATAAAAGGGATTTTATAAATTCTGGATTTTACCCAATTGCAATCACACATTGTAAAACTCTATGTTAACATAGATAACCAGGTAATTACACTTGCAACTTTGTTAAAGACACCTAAAAAAAGTTTGGTTTGGTGTTTTTTAATCTTTCATGCAAGGTCAAAAAAAAGGACTAATGACAATAATAAAAAAGCAGGGAATAAAGCTGTAGACTTAAATTTGTTGTGCAGATTTAGTCCGCACATTTTTAAGTTATTGCATACTTGCATGGTTTTTGACATGCACATAAGTGAATTGTACAAAGGGTTGTGAAAAAATAAAATAAATAGATAAAGCTGAAATCTGCAGAAGAGTGAACTAATCTAACCGACATAGTCTACAGGTGTCCCGGGAATGTTGCGAGGAGTGGGCCTAGACACGGCGTACTTCACGGGGAACTTCGCGCCCCGCATCTCAATCCAAGCGGCGCATCTCAGCAACACGCAAGAAGCAATGATACCACCGCGAGAGAGCCGGTTGGGCTCTGCTGCCAGCACCGATGCTATCTCACAGATTAGCAAACTTGAATCGGAGGTAAGTAAGGAGATCAAGATTGGTTGGTGGAGTTAAAACTATCAACGAATACAGAATAATAAAAAACTTAAGATTTAAACTTTTGCATTGGTTCCTCCTTCAAAACGTGTCAATACTCAATAATGATTTATGCGGATGCCCCACACTTTTTCATACCCTGATCTATATCTGCACGCTGAACCATTATAAAATCAATCAATCAAATCAATCAACCAACACAATAAGTGCTTATAATAATTATTTTAAAAAGATGCAAAAAAAAAAATTGCAGCTCAATAAGTAGATTAGCCATGTGTACAAGTAACCAACAATTTGGGTTTAGTAGATGATACTATTGTTATAAACTGACTGCAAAACCACCAAATTCTTCAAAATTCCACTAAGTTTGAGTTTTAAAATACACTGTTGATTACAAAATGTGTCAGTACAGAAGTTAGTTGTGAATAAAGGACATTAACCACAACCACACAACCACTCACTTGCACACAAAGGCACATAAATCACAAAACCACACTTATTCAACTTTCAACATTGTATCATATTCGTCAATATATTTTCTCGTAGATAGATTTAAGTATTGTTTATCAAACACGAAACAAGTAGGCCAACCTCACGGAATGTGTAATTGTGTCCGCAGCACTGGACCGAGATCGTGCCCATCACCGAGCTCAAGGGCGGCTACCAAGACACGCGGCACAACTTCCACCCGGTCTCGAGCAACGAGTCCTGGACCCACGTCAGGCTCAACATGTACCCCGACGGTGGCATCGCGCGCCTCAGGCTCTACGGACAAGCCAAGCCGGACTGGGACAGGGTCAACAAGAACAAGGTATGACGCGCTCTCTGTAGACCAAATACATTTCAATGCAATCAATTCCATTCAACTCAATGCATTTATATTCACTTTTAAATTGTCTATTTTAAATATTGAATTACGTATTTTAATATACGTATGCCTAGGAGTAATGTTATCAAAAATATTTTGTCTTTTTGTATATAGTATACAAATTTCCTATTGAACTAGTGTGTAGAAATTATTTAAAAACTATTCAAATATTGTTAATTATGTATTTAAACTAGTTCAAATACTTGATAATGGGATGGACAATCAATAAAATGAAGTACGTACTAGTACGGTAAGTAGTAAAGTAAAGACAACGGTAAAGACAGAGGTGTTTGTTTTCAGCTTATTGACCTGATAAGCCTGCGCAACGGGGGCGTGTGTGTCGGATACAGCGACGCCCACTACGGACACCCGCGCAACCTCATAGGACCGGGCCGCGGAGTCAACATGGCCGACGGATGGGAGACGGCACGACGACTAGACAGGCCGGCCATCCTGGAAGGTAAGCATTCACTATTTGCTTGCATCAGTATTTCTCTTCTAAATAATTAACCTTTAATTGGTCTCTGCAGTCAATGCTGTTGCCTCAAAACACAGAATAACATTCAATTGTACATTTAATTTGGAATTAAATTTAATTCTTAACAGACATTTTTTTTGTAGACCTTATTAACATCTGATTGCCAGGCCTGTCATGTACTCTTCTCCTTCTTTCTTTTTTCTTTTCTTTCTTTTTCTTTCTTCTTTCTTAATTAAATAAATATATACAAATTCACAAGGACATTCAGTCATTCATTCACTCTTCTTGTTCCAACGCAAAGGTATCTCTGACAAGGGAGTGCCTTATATTACGGTAATTCCAGTGGTCGCAGGTGTTACAGTAGTGTTGTTTGTGTTCTAGCGGACGACGACGGCATTCTACAAGTGCCCGGCAACGAGTGGGCGACCTTCAAGCTGGGCCGCCTCGGCTGCATCAGCCTCGTAGAGGTCGACACTTTGCACTTCAAGGGAAACTACCCAGACTCTATCCGCATCGAGGGGACCACGGACCAAACTCTGACGCCCAACACAAAGTGGAAGATAATGCTCCCCTCTCAGAAGGTATGTAAACAAGGCAACATTTACTCACACTTTCATTTTCTCTCAAATGATAATGCAATAATTGTAGAAGTTACTTTATTGCATCCCTCTCGTCCCATGATGATGGACTGTAACATCGGACAGATTTGAGCTTCAACAAATCTTGTTGCAAGTAATTCTCTACAAACATGATATAAAATTAAAGACCCACATTCATCATTTGAGTTCAATTCTATGACAGCCTCATCCAATGTGATGTACGTTTTTATCAGAGACTTCTGAGCAAAATAAAGTAATTTGCTCAAATAATAATTTCAAGCCCCACATTTCCCTCTCCCTTGGATCTGGCCACCCTCAATAACGTTTACGTTGTGTTTTCAGCTGTCTGCGCACAAAATACACTCCTACTCTGAAAACCATCTCGCAAACTCCGGACCATTCATCCATGTCCGCGTGACCATCGCGCCCGACGGTGGCATCTCCCGCCTGAGGCTGTACGGCCATTGCATCTAGATCTACGGCGGACAGCAGAGTCCTTACTGGTACTTTGGTCTTTGTGTCCCTACATTCAGTGAACTTAAGCAGTTGAGTGCTGCATGCACTCGACTGTACCTGTCGCACCGGGCCGCGGTGCCTTCAATGTCCTGTGTATATTATCCATCCATCTGTGCGTCTGATGTGGAAGAGAGTTCAGTCTTGACGCCCGCGAATCTGTCATGCAAGAGCGAGAAACATAAGCCACACTAGTTATCGCAACCCCTGCACATTACACGCTACAATTCACAAGGAATATTGAGCAACGAGTCAAACTTAGCGCAGTAGTTTTCACTCAATGAATCAGAAGAAAGAATCTTCCAAAAAGAAGTGAGTACGATGCACCATAACAAGTTGCAACACTTCTTAACGAAACGTAAGGTTCAAAGTCTAGCTTGTCACTACCTCGAAGCCGAATGGAAGATCCATAGGCAACTTACAGTAAACTCACTCAATTGAGTGAGATCATACAATATCATATCACTCAGTTAGTCAGTACATAATGTACTACGTAATGTACAATTAACACAGTTTAATTGTAGCAACAGTTTCTGAATCCACTTCAGCTTTGTTACAAGTGAATGTACACCATACAACGTCATAGCTCGATTACAATCAAGACTGATTCAAATCCAGCCTAGAAAATTATTTAATAGGTATTTATATTAGTGTTAATTAAACAGTGCGAGGTGAATATAATCAATATTCATCAGACCCGTATTCCTTAAGTGTATTTTGTAAGTAGTATTTATAGTATAGTTATTATTTACTTTCAATCTATAGAAATATTTATATGTTACAGAAACGTAACTAAACATTAGTGTATGAAGGGCTGAGAGGAGCCCGAGACTGCTTAAAGAGCGTTTGGTGGTTAGGTAAACCTGTTCTCTTGAAATGCATATAAATCACAATTTGAAATTACCTAGATGGGAGAAATTTATAATACTAATAGTAATAGCCCTTGAAATTTTCCTCTAAAGCTTACGATTTTGTATTCTAAAAGTCGCAACATGTTACTCAGTGAAGAAAATATAATTGTTATCGATTTAAAGACCTACAAGTTTAGAAGTTAAATACATAATATGTACCACTAGTAGCAACCTTAAGTAGACAGGTATAGTGATAAATGTAGACTGAATATTATTTTACAAATTGTACTTTACAAAAAGGAATATGTGCCAAACCAATGTGCCATCTTAGGGGTGTATGTACACCCGGCAGTAAATCAAGGGGTATCGTTATGTCTACAATACCCAGCCCTTGATTTACTTCTGATGCGGGGACAAGTGTTTAGTAGATGTTTATTAAGCTATGTTATGTTATGTACCTGCTTGAGGGAAAGTAAAATGATTATTTCTGTACAGTTCTAAATTTGATTTGTAACCACATTTTGTAAATAAAATACAATTGTTTGAAAATTTTTGTAGTTTTTTGGTACGTAACAACGAACCACAAACCTAATCATACATAAACTATAAAGTTAAGTTACCTGAAGGAACCACAAAAATCTAAGCCCACAGAATTAAAAATTGTTCCAGGGCCCCTGGAACCCCCTTTTGTATGCCATCCTACATTACCCAGCAATGTATAATAAATAATCATTGACAATGTGTTTTCTGGAGAGAACACTGTAAGGTACAACATTCACGATCAACGTCGATCATGGTCTCGTAGTTTACAACTACATTTCATTAATACCTATTTCACACAATCAAGAAATTACAAAACCATCTCAGCTGGGGATTGAACCCGGGTCTACCGCTGTCAGGGCACCCTAACCACTCGACCACCGTGACTTAAGAACTTCGGGATTGTTGGCGCATTAGTTTTGAAGACACCCGCACTTATCTAGCCGGCAACCAACGCAATCACCCATTGAAGTGGATTTTTAATTCATGGATTGTATTCAATATTATCAATTCTCCTAGAGACATGTTTCCTGACCAACTAAATCTAGGGATACGTTTTATTAAACATTCACAAGGGAATTTTTTACACTGGATCATTGGACTGGATATGATTTTATTATGCCAATCAATGACTCCAACGGTATTGCTATTTTTTATGAAACATAACATATTTAATTGTAAAGGTACAGGTACACAGAATCATGCAACGTATAAATGTTTGTATTTTATTAGAAATCTTGAAGGGGACTGAATGAAACAGCCATACTTCACACAAAGCCTCTATCTCTACCTTTAATCTACCTTCATAAACTTACAAACAATTATATAACAGTTTAAAACAAAACAACAATCTACACTTAAACAAGTTGCATTTGTAATACAGAGGAATTAATTGACTGTATGTAATTAGAATGGTTTCAGGGTCAAGTTAAAAGAAAGATAACGGAAGCTAGAAAAAGAGGCCACTCATTTACCCACGGAGTGATATGGCCATAATAGTGAATAAGCTTCACTCTTCCAATTAGTAATTGGCACATATTCTCAACTGCAAGGAAACTGCTAAGCGTTTCTCTTGTAGACATTTAACATCATTCAGCTTTGGAGTGGACTTGCTTTGTACCACCATACAGAGTCACCAAGTTAGGTGTCGGAAACACAGCTGAAGGATTCAAACTTTGAAGTTAAAAAATTACCGAACAACTTTATCACAATGTGACAACTGACAAGTCAAACAAATCAAAACTGAAACCACAACTTCAAATATCCTGACCAATCTCTTCTTGATATATTGAGAACATAGGGCCTAGGTACTTTTTAAAATTTCATTGGTTGATAAGGGTTTACAGGCACAAAGCACTAGGGTTATCAGTGCCCGAAAAATGTAATGGTCAAAATAGGAGTGTGGACATGACTCAATGGCGGGCTATAATCGCGTAAATATGGTTTCATTTAATTTTTAATGTAAGTCTAGTAAAATTTGATTTAAATAATAGCAATTTATGGCACTACTATTAGTAAAAGCTGCATAAGCATAGAAATAACTTTGATTTGTTCAATTCAGTTTGAGATGTATGATTTGACTTGGTTGGCTGGTTGTGTTTGGTCGCTAGTTACCGACACAACACGAGATGTGTACTTGACTACGACGGTACTCATACACTTGCATGCGCTGGATCCCTTCTGTATTGTAGCACGCACTGTGTTTCGCTACGCTTACAGTTCAGCAACACCGATACTTAGCAAGTGCTTTTACTAAAATGACTGTGGAATGCTTGTTATCAATATTGTATCGTTCATGAGTTTGTCTGTTGCCAAACAACTCTTTTCATGCGTTGTCAAAGTCCCAGGATTACTACGTTAAGCCATTGATCTAAATTCATTTAAGCAAAGTGACTGGCTGTGGAGTTATAAAAATATCATGAACTTTGATGATGGCAATGATGATGATAATGATGATGATGATGATTGATTGATGATGATTGATGATGGATTATAAATAATGTGATGTAAGTTGAATCCCCATGCAAATTACTCTAAACTCTAAAGAGATTATTGGTAAGAACAAAAATTAAAAACATTAAATTGGCATGTCGAATTAATTGTGTGAAACTGGTTTTCACGTACTTTACTTATTTAACGGCTATGCTATTCAGTTATAAAAACTCAATTACAAGGGACAGCTAAAACTTTTTTAAAAAGAAAAGGTGTCACTGTCTTAAGCTTCTTTATACCGTGGCTAAGCCAACAGTGACAACGTATTGGACTTTGTACCCCCCCCCCCCCCCTTCAACTCACTCCTAGTCACTTTTTGTCATATGGAAACTGACAAATCTAGTGTAAAATCAATCCAACAGAGCAGAACATACGCCAACACTTAGAACATTGCCAAGAGATAATTCCGTAAAAAGTACAAACAAACGTGTTTTGGATCTTATCTTAGTTTCAACCACCGCCTGCTCGAATGGGATGAACACAAATAGACTGCCTGTTTTGTGAGTCATTTTCCCATGTTAAAATAATTGACCAACAAAAGGCAGAGCTTCGTGAGAATTCCGCAAGAAAGCGCTAGCTACGGCGCCTCTTTGCGCCAAACAATTTGAAGTTGCAAAGAAGCTCCAACTAAAAACCTTTATCTAAGATCTCTGGTTGTCTGTGTGTCTGACTGTGTGTGTGTGTGTCTTGTCTATCCATCTACTAACCTTGTGTGTGTGTGTGGGACTGTGTGTCGCTAAACAAAACCTGTCATGTTTCTTAAATTTAGTTCTCATATACTCAACAGAGCGTGCTAGCTACAGCGCCAAAATCTTCTTTCATCGACTGTGATGAGGACCGAAATGTTGGCTCACAAAACAGGCAATCTATTTGGGTTCATCCCATTCGAGCAGGCGGTGGTTTCAACAACTATTGAACTAGATACATGATGAATTTAGATTTTTCAACAAATGTTTTCAAAATGTTACCGGTGACTTCATAACGCAGAACACTTGTACACCAACAACTGTGTGAGAAGCTCAACAAATGAGTGCTTAACATGCACATATTGTAGTAGCAAACTAGGCTAAGTTACACGATGTGATTCCCATGACGCGAGCTGCTTCTACGGGAAGTCCCGGAGGGTTGCTGGCGCCTGGATTAATAGTGAAGATTGGTTCGCACGTTACGGAGTAGGCTACAGCGTAATGTGCGAGTCACCCTACAAACAACACACCAGAGTCAGTTCCGGTTTCCTTTGCAACGAAACCAAGAAGACCGGAGTGAAAGTGGGATTTGGAAGGGATGGTTTGGTAACCAGACAAAACATTGTTGGTTCTTTGGGTTTATCTCCGGTGGTTCAGGGATGGCATAGGTTTCTGGACAACCAGCGTGTACTTCAACCCACCAACATAACAGTAGGCATATGTAAATGGCAACCTTAGAGCCTTAATAAAATCATAAAATTATGTCCCTATCTGGATATCAGTTCTTGTAACTGAATGAGCCTCTACTTCTTTAATAAATCAATCAATACATTTTTATATATTGGTGCGAGGTTAGATCCAATATTACCTTGCTCTCTTGAGTGAACAAGACCTCGTGTCGACACGTCTTGTGTTTTGTACATATTTATGTCTCTATTAGGCTAGCATTTATCAAGAAAATCAGCAGCCACCATCACCTTTCACAGGTAAGCTGTTGGATCCTATCTCACACCAATATATTCCAGCCGATTGGCATTCTATCAAGATCAACATGACCAATACATTTTTATGATATTTGTTTTCTCTGAAATATGCTCAGAAAATAGGCCGACAAACAGATGTAATATCAGTATTAACTTCAGGTCAGTACTTGGTCTTTGCTTGATCTAGTACATGAATAATGCCAATTTTAAAAAATTGTGTGCTTATGAAAAGAAGGAAAAAATAAGACATTAATACACAAAAAACGTTGACTGCCGTTTCCCTCACCCACCAAAAGAGGCGTGAGAAAGTAGATTCGTTCATTTGCTAACACTAGTGTAAAAGTGTAAATACTGGCACGTTCATTTGCTTCCTAGTGTGTCACTCTACCACACACTAGTCAGTGTAAAGTACGTACACCGGCATCTTGAGTGTTATACCTGGGACGGCATAGGCCTAAAGGAGGAGGAAAGAGAGACATGTCTCTACTGGTTGACTAGATCTAGCATGATGGCATCATAGGCCAAATGAGGTCATTTGAGAAGAAGATGAAGAAGACTTGTTTGCAAACAAACAAACCTAGAGTAATCAACAGTGGCCTGAGAGCGTACCTGCGCCTGGAGCCTACGCGCTCCTGTCCGGCCTCAGGGTGGCGGAGTTGAGGTCAAAGATCTCGATGAGAAGAGGCTCCACGTCGCGAGGGTTGACGTCGAGGTAGACCTTGACGTGCTCGTCGTTGAGCCGGTGGAGCTCGGCAATCTTCTGTATCAGCTTGAGGAAAGTGGACCGGGCCTCGCAGCCCTGAGCACGTGCGGAAACAAAAGTAACAAATAAATCCAGTATTTCCATTTCAAAATAATGTAAGATTAATTAATTATTTTAAATATGCCAATTGAAGCACAAATACCCAGATTTTGCATTAAAGAATCCTAACTTAAATGATCTAGAAATGCAAACCAGCTAAATCCTATTAAAATCACGAATTAAGCTCAAATATTAATCCCTTCATTTAATAACTTTTGCAACTAAACAAACTCAACGGGTCTCTGTTCATCATTGCATAGCAATTGTCTGAGGTAAAAGTTTGATAGAACATAATATAAAACTTTTGCTTTTCTTATTTTGTTGATTTATTGATTGTAATTCCAGCACAGTTTGCTCCATACTAAGGGCATATTATATTTGACAGATCATTTTTGACAAAGTCAACCAGCTAAATAGAACTACCCTCAAAGTAATTTAGGAAATGCTCCAAATATTTACGTGGGTGTAAGAAATGGATAGAAAACCACTTACAAACACCATTGATGCCTTTTAAATTAAACCAATTTAAAGTAAATATTTTTAATTCTATTGAGGCACAAAGTTTTGTTTTTATTTCTCGCGCAAACAGCATGTGTCATCAAGATTAGGGTCTAGAGTATTGTTGACCAATGCGCAAAGCTATCATCACTGTTTGGCATTACCTTATTGGTCGATTCGTAATAATAGCTAATCGTGGTGTAGTGGCTTGTTTTTCCCGCCATTATTATTGGTGCAACTTTCAGCTTACTTTTATAAATGAAAATTTTATCTAAAGAATAAAAAATTATAATTAACATATTCAGAATAAGTCCTTAATGAGGAGGAGCATTCCCTGTTTAAAATGAAAGTGATGTTGCATTGCAAGGTGAGACTCGCCTGGTAGATGCTCTCGAGGTAGCGCCGCAGCAGGTAGTAGTAGGAGTTCTGCTCGAGCCGTATCACGTCGTGGTGGACGACCCTCGCCCGGTCGGGGGTGAAGAGCGTGATCGCGCTCAGGATCAGCATGATGTTCTCGTCCATGCGCCAGCGAGGCTCGAACGTGCGCAGGAAGCGCTGGTGCTCCTCGTAGATGTTGCCCCGAGCCTCCTTCAGAACGTCCACCTTCACGTTCAGCCGCTCCTGAGAGTGCGGGATCTAAAACCAGTGGTAACAAAGTTTGAAACTTATACTATAATACATTTCACCTCCGTCTTGATTGTTTCTTACATTTATTTGGGGTAGAAATTAATTAATTATTAATTATTAATTTATTAAAAATATAACAAAATTAAACAGTTTTAAATAATAATCATTAATCAATAATAATTTCGACTCCTAGGAAGTCATTAGTAATATTATTTTTAATAATAGATATTGGCTAAGGTTTAGGAAAACAAAAGGAATTGTCCATCATTGAAAATTAATTTCAATAGGGTATCCTCAATTACAGAAATAATAAACCAAAATTAAATCATTAGACAGGCCTACATTACAATGAAACCTGTCAAAAGATCATCACAAGTTTCCAAAAAAGCAATATATTTTGTAAATTTCCAACATTTAGCCTAAGCTACAGTTAAAACAAAACTTACGAAACACCAGCAATTAGGGTGAATGAGGCGCTGCCTGTAGGGTACTTACACTCCACGTGTTCTTGTCCGGGTCGTAGGTCATGGCGCTGCGTAGGATGAGCATCTCCGTGCAGCCGCCCTTGAGCAGCGCCACCTGGTCTTCTTGGCACATGTTCTTGAAGGCGTTGATCTTCTTCGATGTCTTGATCAGACGACGGATGGCGATCGCCGTCAGGTTTATCACGTCCAGGAGCATCGGCGAGGAGTTGTCGACGTTCGTCTGGAGAGACCACAGGAATTAAACAGACGTACAATCGACCCAACCTTTCTGGGAAGAAACACTGGCCATGCAAGTGTTTTGTAGAGATTGAATATTATGTAGGCCTACATAAAATATATGTTACTTGTCATTAATTCATTTCAGTCCAAAAGACGTTTCAACTTAGTGGCTATGGAACATAAGTAGAGTATCATTTGCATTCAATTTTAAAATGGAAAAATCAATTGCCTTCAATAATTGTAATGTTTTTCCATCCCCTGGGCTATTTGTCACATAACATGCAGGCCTAGACTTTGTCTGACAACTGGTATATATTTAAAGTATACCGGTACATATCCAATATATTTAAAAATAAAACATCTCTTGGTCTACAATTCAAGTACAAATATAGGTGTACTATATGCTAAACCAGAATGTATCTTGCATTTCCTGCCTACGACAGAAACAAGATGGCAGCATGGCACACTGATTAAGGGCATTATAAAATTAAAATGTAGGTCCTATACATGTTGAAGTAGCATTATAATAAGCACCTACTATAGGCCTATTTGTATGGTCTTTGTTAAAATATGGGTACCGTACAGTAGGCTACTGTAAAATTCAGAAAGATTGGTGAATTGTGATTTATGAATAAGAATAAAATTGAAATCTCACTGACAAAATCAGTACAGCAATACCAAGAAAGCTAAATCACATCTGAAATCAGCCAGCAACTCGGAGGTAAAGAAAGCGTGGAAGGAGAAAGGCAAGAATAAAATGTGGAGTGAGCTAGTTAACACAAGGAAAGGAAGAAATGATAGGACAAACCATTATAGGAGAAGAACTACAACAGCACAGTTTAGACTAGATACCGGCCATGACTTGCTAGCAAAGCACTTACATAGAATAGGTGTGATGGAGAGCAGCATGTGTAAACTCTGTGGTGATGGAACACAGGACAGACAACATCTATTTAGATGCGCTACATTGAAAGGACACTATGGGAAATGCCAGGGGGTATGGACAGGAGGGAACAGGAGTCCTATCTTTACTGGTTGTCAAGACACATGATGACATAGATATGTCAATGTGGGCATAAGAGAAGAAGAAGAAGAAGAAGAAGAACAATTCAACTTACCTTGAACCTGCAGTCATCCCCAATTAGCGTGGACAGGTCATGGTCTAGTGGATCGTGTAGCGCCTTATTGGCGACAATCAGCTCGTTGAGTTTGGCTCGTTCTGCGTCGTTCAGTTCGCGAGAGTTGAGGTGGTGAGACTGGGCCAGCGAACTATACGCCTCAAACTCCAGCTTGATGGCTTCGCTGAGGATCGAATCGATCGATGTGTGTGCAATCTGAACTCTGAAATATCAAATACCGTAACCCATTAACAATCTAGAAATGTCATACGAATCATTTCAATAACCTATATAGGATCATGGCCAGTTACTACAAACCATCCTAGATAATCTGGCGCTTGTAATGGGTCTCTACAGTTTTACATATTTTTGTCATGTTTGTAAATTCTCTTGTTCATCTATTACGTATTTTTAATCCAGCTACCTTTCAGTAGATCGTTGTACATCTTGAATAATTTCCTTTGCGGCTTCCTTTGTGCTGAGATAGAACGTAGAAGACGCCACCCCTTCAGTTTGCCCCCAACACGAGTCGTTGACCTTCTGAGGGGTGACCGCTTCCGCCCTGCGTGTCGCGTGGTCGGAGGAGGTCTGGTTGTTGATGAGCGACGACAAGAGAGGCGTGTCCGTCTTGGGTTGTTTGGAAGGCTGTGAGGTTATGACGCTCGAGGTGCGCTCCGTGATCATCTCGACCGTTCTGGACGCTGCGACTGTGGCAGAGTCCGGCGGAGAAGACGGACTGGGTACGCTCGCACCGACCATCGGGGACGGCAGGGGCTCGGAGGGCTGTGGGAACACACCCGCTTTAGTGGGTACGACCAGTGTTGTGCCAGATAACCAAAAATATTATCTAGATAAAGATAAGATACTCTTCCTAAAAAAGTATCTAGATACAGATAATAGATAATGGACATGAATTGTATCTAGATATAGATACATATACTGGCAATGTATCTAGATAATAGATAATAGATACTTTAACAAAAAAATTCGGCTTAGACCCAATTCAATTTTCCGTAGTACTTTTCAGGGTTCTAGTCTAGGTCTATTATTTAATAAAGGCCTATATAGTATTTATATTCTGACCTTCAAGTCCAGTAGTATGTTAAACTCGTAAGGTTTGGTTTGGAACATAACCCATTTTATTAGGAGCCCTACTTACCTGGCTGAAAAGGCATGCAACAACAATATGATAGAATGTTTTTTTTTTACACACAATAAGGAATTACAATGCTAACAAAAATATTTTACCAGTTGCATTATTTTGAGGCTTAAATGGAACAGGGAACCCAAGTATAGTTTGACTGGAATGTTTGGGATATTATTTTTTTAAATGGACCTTTTTAGAGCTAAGTTTGCTATTCAAATATAAACATTATTGAACTTTCAGAAAGTTCATGTTTGTTAGCTTGTAGGCCAACTTTTGAAAAGTTCAAGTTTCACGAACTAAGCTTACGTTCGTATAAAGTTATTTTTAAAGTTCAAATGAAAAATAACTTTTTCCCTGGTCAAGTTAAACAAAGACATTGCAAAAGGGAAGACAAACGTTTTGGATGAGCAAAGCGAAGCCTTCAATTTCACTAACCCCCCGAAAAATTAGCTCGGGTGTTTTTTTGTTTGTTTTTTTGTCTGTTTGTTCGCGCTCTAGCGGCCAAACGGCATATGCGATCTTGATGAAAATTGGAGGGGACCTTCTACTTGCCACGTTTTTGGGTACAATCGAAGAAATATTTCTCATGAATATCGTACTTTCACGATTTTTTACGATATTTAATGCAATATTTTCGTGATATTTGGCTCACGACCGGGCAAACGACTACTCCGATCTTGATGAAACTTTATGGGAACGTTTGAAATCTTTAAAATTATATTTTTTGATTTTAGGGACATTGAAAGAAATATTTCGCATAGAAATCGTACGATAATTTTTTTAAATAATACAATATTTTCGTGATGTTTGGGACGATTCTGACCAAACGGATAGGGCTACAACGTTCATATTCAACATGTACATTAAGATTATAGTGAAGTGATGTTCTGCCTTTTGAAAGAACCAGTTGAAAAAGTTGCCAAAATTCATCGAAATAAAGGTTTTAATAAAAGCCTTTTATAGGTGTATAATTAACAAGTAATATCAAGTTACTATAGAAACGTGACAATAATCACCTACCAAGCTTACAGAAGCAAGTCTTTGGGCCTCGAGATATTTTGCATTTTGCGATCTAGGTTTTGGCCAATCTTAATCTTCCCATTGAAAATTATGATTAAAAAAACAAACACTATTCTAGACGACGTGTTAGCATTAATTGATACTTGATTCTGATTTTTTTGTATCTGTTATCTAATATGAAGATTCAGATAATAGATAACAAGAAATATTATCTGAGATAAGATAATAGATACTTTGAAATCATGTTATCTAGATAAGATAATAGATAACACAATGTTATCTAGATGATTATCTAGATAACATTATCTAGATAACGGCACAACACTGGGTACGACAATCTACAGATGTGGTTTAATAATCATCATGGCCAAGTAATTGAACAGTAAGGGTCTAATCCCTCATGAATATGAACCTTAGAGATACCGGTAGGGCTTACTGATTGAGGAAACCACAAGGGGATGTATAAATACAATCATAGTTTCTTCTGTACATTATTTTTGTCTTTTAAATGTTGTTTAATTAAGTTGACCAAAGTGCTTTAATATTTCATGGATAAAGACGATTTAAGAGAGCAAGTTTCAATAAGATTACCGGTATATCAGATTATATATAGCCTATTATTTATCAGATCAGGTTAGGCCCTATGTAGAAAGAATTCCAATCGGCTGGAGTATATTGGTGTTAGATAGGGTCCAACAGCTTCCCTTACTACTATACCCTACTTGATCTGATAAATAATATATTGGTGTTAGATAGGATCCAACAGCTTCCCTTCGAAAAGTGATGGTGGCTGTTGAGTTTATTGAAGAATAGTAACATAAATATATACAAAACACAGAAAAATATTTGTGTTTTTCTATATTTTGTATATATTTATGTTACTATTCTTCAATAAACTTTCACCATCACTTTTCGAAGGGAAGCTGTTGGATCCTATCTAACACCAATATATTATTTATCAGATCAAGTAGGGTAGGCTAGTCTATCCCAATGTGCCTTAAGCATCATTCACAACTAGTTCCAAGGTGTAAGACGCAAGGTCTAAAGCGTAATATTTTGTATTGCTGAGTAGTGAGTATGTGTTTCAATTAGAACGTGAACTCACAAGTCACAACACGTCCTAAGTCGCAAGGCGTAAGGTTTATGTCGTAACGAATTGCCCAAAATTCTATTCTTACGACAGGTTTCTTACGATGAGCCAATCAAGAATAAGGAAGTTCCCCACTCCTTCTACTTGATTACACTACCAGTTCAAAACAAAATAAATATGCAAGCGCAATGAAAATTGGCATGGTTGTTATGTTGATGTAAACGCCTCGCATTTCTTACGACTTGGACCAAGCAAGCGCCTTAGAACTAGTTGTGAATGATTATTTATCTGACCGGTACTGTTCCGCACAGTCATGCTGTTAAAAGTTCTTCTTCCTACAACCATCTAAACTAGCTTTCTTTCTGCCCTACTCATTTAATCATGGAAATGCTTTTTACAGCATCATTCACAATTGGTTCTAAAGCGTAAGGCGCAAGGCTTAAGGCGTAATAATTTGTATTGCCGAGTATATGTGTTTCAATCTGAATGTTCACAACACGTCCTAAGTCGCAAGGTGTATGGTTTATGTCGTAACGAATTGCCCAAAATCCAATTCTTACGACAGGTTTCTTACGACGAGCCAATCACGAACAAGGAAACTCCCCACTCCTGCTTATTTCATTCCACAGCTGGTTGTACGCGCATGCGCAGTGCGCAGGAGCAATGAAAAATGTCATGGTTGTTGTAAACGCCTAGCATTTCTTACGACTTACGCCTTACGCCTTAGACCTTGCGCCTTACGCCTTAGAACTAATTGTGAATGATGCTTAAATAGAAATTAGAAAATAGTCTATGTTCTACTATGTCACCTATAGACATTTAGGCTATGCTTGATATTTCTTACCATCATCTTCATATTCATTACTGGCAACTCTTTGAAAGTGTTTTCTGTCTCCACATTGTTGATATCTTCGTAACTCCCACTCAAGGACGATGTTGATATCCAGACTTTGTGACGCGGTTCTAAATCCAAATCATCCCCGTTCGTGATGACGATCACTCCCGATTCGTAGCCTTCGTAGTTGCTATCCTCTTCGCTCTTGATGGACTTGGAATGTTCAGCAGACGGTCGTTTCCTTGCGCGGTTTTGTTCAATTTTCTGTTTCTTAATGACCTTGTCCTCATCAGACATGATATAATCTTTACGCATGCCTATGGAGAGGCATTTTACAAGTCTACATCTTTGACAAAACCGCCGAGTTACCATTGTTATGTCGCAGCTATCGTTGAACGGACAGCGAAACTCCTGAAAAAGACAATCACAATAAGATGTCTGAATAAGAGATTTCAAAGGTATATACCTAGCCTACTTTAAATGGTAGGTTAGAGGCCAGGACTCCTATTCTATAACTCAGACCAAATAGGATTCGTACGTTTTCGATGGTAATCGATTCGGTTGTGGTTGGTCGAGGTCGAAAGGTACGATTCACATGGCAGAGCAGTCCGCCAAATGTGAACAAATGAATCACAGTCAATTGTCACATCTTTTTAAATGCCAGAATGAAATTGATGTGTGTATTATTTCCAATTGGGGAGAAAAAGGTTTTATGGTACCCTATCATGAAAAAAGGGAACGAACAGGACTTTAATAGGGGTAGGCCCTTACTACAGATAGGTTTTTTTTAAGCATTCTATTGTTATTCGTTTGAGAAAGTTAAAAAACTGGTTGTATTTCCGTGTAGGCTAGGGCCTATCTCCCACCATTTTTTTCTCATCAAAGTTCGAACAAAATCAAATTTTGACTAACGAAAAAAATCACATTCCTTTCGACTTCCACTAACCACAACCAAATCGATCAGAACTAGCCCTACTGTCAAAAACTTACGAATCCAATTTGGTCGGAGTTAGGCCTATAGAATAGAGGCCCAGGCCTATGGTCCATTAGTAAAAATTTAATAAACGAGGGAGCGGAGCGACTGAGTGTCTCCATTCAACTCAAACGGTTCTCATTCTGTGATTCTGTCTGTCTGTACGTCGAAAATCAGCCGAACCGCTGAACAGATTGCGGTGAAATTTTAAACAGACATCCGGCACAAGTTTACTGAGAACTGTTAACAAAATCAGCTAGATCCATTGCGATTTAATCCCTGATTTTTTAAAATATCGATACCATTTGTTTAGTAGCAGCTAGCGGGACGAACTCTACGTGTCTGCCATGGCATAGTGGTAAGCATAGAGCCTACCGCACGGAGGGTTGGGGTTCGATACCCGTTAGTTTTGAACTTTTTTATATTTTTACACCTACATATTATTTTTGAGGGATGTGAAATGGGAAATAAAAATTAGGTGATTTTGTTTTATCTTGGAAATTTGTTAATGTTTCACTCTTAAAGGGGTATTTAACCGCTAAACTCAAAAAATATATTTTATTCAGGCTAACTAGTAATGAATTTAGCAATTAACAGAAAAATTATTGGGGCCACCATGACCTCCCAAAAAATTGTCAAACATGACATTTCTCGAGCTAGGTCCCATCGGCAAAAATCACCCATAAGAAATAACATGGGGACGATCTTTGTGCCCCGTGACCTTGGAGGATTTTGATCCAAAAAAATATTGGCCATTATTGACGTACTCTACAGCCTTTTCTGTAAATTCTCTATATTTTGTTTTGTAATTTGGGCAAGTAGTTTGGTCAAAATATGCTGATTACCAAGTTGGGGTGTGATTTTGGAATGCATATTTTTGGGTGTTTGAGGGTATATTTGGGCACAGTTTCAAGACACGATGTTATAAAGGGGCATTTTAGATTGGTACTATGCTCTAGTATCTATGTGGACCAAAAAAGAAGCAGGTTAAAGCCGATTTAAGAAATTTCCCAAAACACCAATTTTCGCTAATTTCTGGATCAAAAAAATTCAAAAATTCGTGTTAAATCACAGTTACAAGATATAATTTTTTAAACGGTCATTTGAGTGTAGTATTGTGCTATAGATCACGTGGTAAAAAATAATTTTTGGGGTTTTAAGCCCCTTTAATACGTTTTGAACACGATTCACATTTTGAATGTTCAATTTAAACTAGGAAAACGACAAAGTCGATGTTAAACGAGTGTGTGAGCCAAGTGTTGAGTACCTGGGAACATCGCCTTTTCTCCCATATACCTAAGGCACGATCTAGCCCAGTATGGAGAATGATACCGGGTACTATACACATGGCTCACTCACTCGTTCAACAACGACTTTGGCGTTTCCCTAGTTAAACGAGGGAACAGAGCGACCGAGTGTCTCCATTCAACTCGAACGGCTCTCATTCTGTGATTCTGTGTGTCTGTCTGTCTGTCTGTACGTCGAAAATCAGCCGAACCGCTGAACAGATTGGGCTGAAATTTTAAACAGACATCCGGTACGAGTTTACTGAGAACTGCTAACAAAATCAGCTAGATTCATTGCGATTTAATCCTACAATAAATAAAAATGTGATTTTTAAAATATCTATAGCATTTGTTTAGTAGCAGCTAGTGTGACTATAACTAAGTGGCTTGCATAGCCTATTGGTAAGCATTTAGACTATCGCACGGAGGCCAGGGTTCGATACCCATTAGCTCGAACTTTTTTATATTTTAACACCCACATATTATTTTTGAGGGGTGTTAAATGGGAAATAAAAATTAGGTGATTTTGTTTTATCTTGGAAATTTGGTAATGTTTCACGCTTATATGTTTTGAACATGATTCGCATTTTAAATGTTCAATTTAAATAACTAGGGAAACGCCAAAGTCGTTGTTAAACGAGTGAGTGAGCCATGTGTTAAGTTACCCGGGAACATCGCCTTTTCTCCCATATACCTAAGGCTGGATCTACCCCAGTATAGGGAATGATACCGGATACTATACACTTGGCTAACTCATTCGTTTAACAACGACTTTGGCGTTTTCCTAGTTTCTAGAATGAGAAACTGAAGACTAGCATTTAAACATGTCCTACCTTATTTTTGAGTGCATTCCTACGGAAAAACGCCTTACAAGACTCGCAAGTGACAGCATTGAAATTATAGCCAAGAGCTTTGTCTCCACACACACCGCATGTCTTGAGGTCAACTTTAGCTACTGAAATGGTTTCCTTGGATGGGGTTTTTGTTTCACAATCCATGTAGGCTCGTAACTGATTGGCTTGGTTTGGTTCCAGACCTAAAACACACGAAAGCATAAGAAGGTAACAAGTTTAACATTCATTCTAAAGAGATGTCCAAGGACACTGGACCTAGGCCTACAACAGCAATTTTAAATAATTAGCCTACTTAAAGCCCTGTTACACTATCAACTTGCTGGCACAACTTGTTGACAAGTCAACTTTCTGTGTGTGTCACCTCCATCAACTGTTGACGGACATTTGGAACATTCCGTCAAGAGAACTGCTACTTCGAAACTGTTTCATACCAAAATAGATAGTAATTACGTATCGTCGTACATATGTCATATACAGCTGTGAATAACATTAATAACGTATTGGCAGATCAATTTAAAAGAGTTAAAAGTGTAGTAATTGCCATCCCGAAGCTTTTATGTTCATCTTGAGTCTGCATGCGTATCTGATGGGCTAATGAGTACCGTTACCGCTCTAAGCGGCCCCAACTTTGAGTTCGCTGCTGGCTGAATGGTGAGCGCGCTCGGCTACCACGCGAAAGGTCGCCGGTTCGAGTCTCGTTTGGGAAAATTTTTTACCATTTTTTACTCACCCCATCATTATTGTTTTTGTTTAGGATGTCTTATCTGTTACAGGTACGATTTTTATAACTTTTCAGAGTAAATTACTCGCATAAATAAGGCTTTCTTCCCACAAAATTTGCTTTATATTAGTCCACACCAAAGATGGAACAACAACAACACACGGTACGCGTTTTGTGAAGCGTCAAAAGACTTCCATAGTCAACGATACAATCTCTTCACCACGCATTATGTCAGTATAAAAGTAGAGCCCCTAGGCCTAGGCCTACACTCAACAAAATGATCACGCGTGACAAAATGTTGCTCAGCCATTGGTTGAACGTCGTCAACACTGGTCAACATTTCTCAAAAGTTGAACTTGTTCAACTTCTTGTCAACATATTACTTGTCGATGTTGAGTAAACATATTTCAGTGTGTGACAGCAGCATCACATTTCCACGCTATCTACATCTAGTCAACAAGTTGAGTCAACATTAACAAGTTGCGTTTACAAGATGATAGTGTAACAGGACTTTAGGTCCGCTTGGACACTAGTTTAGGTAGGCTACCCATTTTAAACAACATAATCAATTTCAGTTTAGTGTAACTTAGGTCAGGTAGAGTCCCAAAACACATAAGTAAACATATGTAGGCCCTACTGGCACAGATAACAGAGTACACTACGTAGTGTAGGCCTACTCTGTTATCTGTGGTACTGGTATGTATCTGTACGTATTTAGTAGGAAAACGCTAAAGTCGTTGTTAGACGAGTGACTAAGCCATGTGTAGCATTTAACAAACAGACAAATTAATCATGACGAAGGGCCGTTTGACTTGCGTTGTAGACTACGTTCGCTGCGCTCACTCGTCTAATTAGCATCCAGTTGACTACGTACAGATAGATGGACAGAAAAGACATTTAGGCTAGGGGAACTTGTTCCCTAATTAGGCTATAGACTCCTGATAGGCTACATTGCACAGATGATTGCCACTAAAGAGGCTTTACCCCTGATCGTATGCCCTACTAAGCGACGAAGGCAAAAGTTCCTCAGTTGAGTAGTTTGTAGGACTGACACATTTTTCGTTTCTCCAGAGACCTAGAGTCTAAGGTACTTGTGTAGTTGGTGTGACCCAACTTTTCATTATTTTATTTTTTATTTTTATTTTTTACCAACCTACAAACCTTTAAACGTCGCTATTTAAAGACAGAAAATGACTTTTAATGGAAAAGTACTTCGTTTAAAATAGCGACGTTAAAGGTTTTGAAGTTTTTTTTGTTACTGTTACACCAAAAACGTGATGATTCTATTTTAGATTTTGGTACTGGAATGTAATAAAATAGTACACAATGACTTGTTCTTGACTTATTTCATCAATGGTGAGTGTTTATGTTAATTTTAGTTGAAAAAACGGTATTGAAAAGTTGGGTCACACCAACTACACAAGTACCGAGTCTAATGCAATGTGCAACTAAAAATTTAACAACTTGTAGACTTGGAAGTCACCCGTAAATATAAAGGTGATTTCTTGTTCCTCCCTCGATTAAAACGTTGTTGTAATACAAAGAGAAACTGCCCTGTCACAGTGTTATTTGCACTATTTGGCTTAGGTACAAAAAATGTAAATTAAGACATAATATGCTTAGAGCTTACCTAGGGCCTTGGGTTAGTATACCTAGCCCTAGGTCCTACATCGCCTACTAGGTTAGGCCTACAGTGCACCAAGGGCCAAGGCACAGTAGACAACACTAGTGCTGGTGTAGGGGCTGCGCTGAAATTAATTGGACCGAGGAAAAACAAGCACCTATGCATATGCCTAGGGCTTAGGTCTTATATTCATTACCCAGGCTTTGGCATTTAGAGAATTTAGGCCTAGGGGTAGGGCTATATATCACGATTTGTGTTTCTTTAAAAAAAAAAGTGGTGTAAACATGGGCTAAGGAGTCCCCTACCCATGGCCAAGGCGCTAGGGCTATAGGGTGTATTATGCATTCTAGTCCTTTGACAACACTACTTTTTAATGTGTTAAAGTATAATTATAAAGTGTAGGCCTACCTTGTAATCGGCCTTAATAATCATTACTTGTCACTCCCATAATCAGTTTAATATTCATCATTATCTCACTCATATCTTTGACAGCTGTAACGCCATCTTGTATTTAGTCATCAATAAAGGCTACCAACGCAACAAAAAGAAATTAAAATCCCAAAATGACACCCGCCAAATTCAATGTGGAGCAGTTTTCATCTCTTGTTCACGGGAATTGATTCATAGTCAGTAGGTGGTTTACAATCATATTATGTGTAATGTTAATTATGTATGTTAATTTTTTGTTTACTATTTAAAACTTAAGTTGAGGAAAGTGAAAGTTTAGGGAGGGATTGTCCAATTACTATTTAATATGACTCTATCCCAACTTCAGTCAAGAGTCAGCATTCAATCTTCGGTGGAGGTGCCTAGTACATGATAATGACACTCTTAAAAAATAGCTCCGTCCCCGGACATAAAAACCATTCTTTGTCTTCCTTGTTGAACACAAAACGCATGTCAATAGGAGGTCGAGTCCGTTTTTCAGAGTGAGACGAGTTACGAGGGGAACAGATGCACGGACAGACAAACGGACGAACGCATTACTCCCTAATAATACCAGGGATAGTTTTCTCTATTTTACAAAAACGAAGATACATTTTTAAACAGTAATGTTGCAAGTTTTCCAAGGGAAATGTTCAATATGGAAAATATCGCCGTTTTGGGAGAGACGTAATTTTAGTGGGAACTATAGAGAGTGTTGGTGGTAAGACAATGTGTTATGGCGGTTGGGGGGGGGGGGGGGGGCTTAGCTCTAATTCTTAACACATCATGTTGGAACAAATATAACTCTGGGGATTTCTGGAAAATTTGGTATTCCCGCATCCAAGCGTATGGACCTTTCTTTGATTCATGCTTATGACGGGTTCACACCCAATAACAGCCTAGATTACCGGTGTCGGGAATCGATCCCGAACCGGTTGTATGGCAAGTCAGTTGTGTAAACAAACGTGGGCCCACGTGTTACGACTATTACGTCAAACAGACGTCTCAGCACATTCCTTTCTAGCCGTAGATGTTTATTTAACAAATTAATACCGTGATGAGTTTTTATTATGGTAGTCCGATTTGCCGAGTCAGCTGTTGGCCAATAAAGCAACTTCGATACAATGTGTCGCAATGGCCTGAATGTTATTGTTTGTTATGTAATGCAACTAGACGAGAGGCACAGTGTGTACATTCGAAACACAAACTTGACTTTTAGAGAATTGAGCTAATTTGCATGTAACATTTGTAAACTACAAATAATTGTGAATTTGTATTCATCAATGGAAAACAAGATTGTAGGACCCCCCGTGAACCTCTTCAGGCCACTAACTAGGTAATTATTAATTAGGATGTTGGGATTATTATGAAGGAAATGTCCGAATCCCTAAGCATTCGCATTAAACCTCGGACAATACTTTAAGTCTTTTTTTTTAGTTCGTTGTTGGCGGATGTGCCGAGTTGAAGAGGGATTTACAACTAAAAATATTCCATGACATTTTTTTTAAACAGCGCTCATAATTAAATGTACTAAAAAGTAAAAAATAAATTTTCGCCTTACTCGGAAAATAAAAGCGTTGGGCGCTTACACGTTTTTTTTTCGTAAAAGGAAAGCGCCCAACGCTTTTATTTTACGAGTAAGGCAAAAATTTGTTGGTCGAAAATTTTTATTTTTTTACTTTTTAGTACATTTTAAATGAGTGTTGTTTAAAAAAAAAAATCAAGTAATATTATTTTATATTTTTTATGTGCTCACTGTACGTGTCCGAATTTCTGCAACTGGTTGGCCCATCCTCACTAGCTGTGACTAATTTCCCACATGAAGCTATGTTTGATTAATAAATTATGATGAATTAATTGATTAACTAGTGAATGTGATAAATCGATTCATGTATTCTCATCAGAATATACGTCTGTGTGAAAAATTTCAGCTCTGATCGGACATTGGGAAGTGGGTGACATATCTATTTCCATATAAAACTTTCATTATTTGGCCTAATTATGATGAAATAATTGATTAATTAGTGAATCTGTTGGTTGATTCATCTATTGCAATTAAGAATAGGTATGTGTGAAAAAACTCAGCTCGATTGGATATTGAAAAGTGGGTGAAATATCGATTGTAAGATTTCGTTCAGACAGACAAACAGCCCTTGTAAAACTTTAATTATTAATTAGTGAATATGATAATTGATTCATCTATTGTCATCAAGAATACGTATGTGTGAAAAACTACAGCTCGATTGGACATTGAGAAGTGGGTGAAATATCGATTATAAGATTCCGTCCAGACAGACAAACAGACCATATAAAACTTTAATTATTAATTATGATGAATTATTTGATTAATTAGTGAATATGTTAATTGATTCATCTATTGTCATCAAGAATGTATGTGTGAAAAATTACAGCTCGATCGGACATTGAGAAGTGGGTGAAATATCGATTATAAAATTCCGTCCAGACAGACAGATAGACAGACAGACAAACATAATAATGTAAAATAGGGAGTTACTGCCTTTACGTTGTTCCAAGTTCGTTGTTGGCGGATGTGCCGAGTTAAGGGTTTACAACTAAAAATACGTTATATTCGTGCATTGAAGTCTCGTTAGTAGAGTGCGAGTGTTTATATAAAGTTTGGGTGACGCTTGCCTCGCCTCCCTGACCCACAGGGTCACCAAAACATTATGTATCGTTCTTGTTGTGGGTAATGACAACAAACATCGCGTGTCAATCGGGGGTCATGTTCGGTTTTTATCTTGAGACTGGACACCCGCACAGACCGACGGACATTTAAGTGATGCCCTTAGAGCATTGAGTATAGAACATATAGCTCTATACTCAATGCTAATAGATCACAACTACCAACTACTACAGAGTTCTAGCACGGATCTAATACGGGGGTCGGTGGTTCGATCCCAGCCACCGGCAGTGGGCTAATGGTGAATGATGGCTTTGGGTCCACAATAAACCCAAAGATGATGGGGTTGACCATGCAATCGTAAATTAATGAAGAAGGGATAGAAATTAATGAAAAAGGGATAGTGAACTAGGGAAATTTGATTCGCATTCGTTTCAAACCAAGGCCTACATTCTCTTTCAGGCGCGTTGTTGGATGAGCGTAATTTTTTTTAAACGACAAAAAGCGTAAAATTGCTATTTTCATGAGAAATTATTTTTCGATTGCGCTCAAATTTCACACCAATAGATTAATTCATAAAATTAAGGTTCTGTAAAAAAACATAACAATCGGATAAAGCATGTAAAGGTGTTATAAGTCGAAAAGAAATGTAAAAAAGCGCAAAATCGCGATTTTCATGATAAATTATTTGTCGATTGCTCTCAAATTTCACACCAATATATTAATTGGATGAGCGTAGCGAGCGATGTGAAGATTCCATTTCACATCACTGGAGAAAAAAATCCGGAATGTTTTTTTTCTTTCTTTTTTTTCTGTTAGCACGATTCCGGCTAAGCCGATTCTCCAATCGCAATGAAATTTTATGGGGACCTTCGAAATCTCTGAACTTAGAACTGCCACGTTTTTTAGCGCAATTGAAAAATTATTTCTTATGAAAATCGCAACTTTACGATTTTTTTCGATTTTTAAGAAATTTCGACTAATAACACATCTATGCTTTATCCGATTGTAATGATTTTTTCACAGAAACTTTATTTTTATGAATTGATATATTCGTGTGAAATTTGAGCATAATCTAAAAATTATTACTCATGAAAATCGCAATTTTACGATTTTTTTCTATTTTTAAAATTTCTTCGACTTATGCTACATGCTTTAACCAATTGTTATGATTTTTTCACAGAACCTTAATTTTATGAATTAATATATACGTGTGAAATTTTGATCGAAATCGGAAAATTATTTCTCATCGCAATTTTACGCTTTATTCGTTTAAAAAATATACGCTCATCCAACAACGCGCCTGAAAAAGCGTTTGGGAAGCTTTCTAGAAAAATCATTACAATCGGATAAAGCATGTAGGTGTTATCAGTCGAAGAAATGTTTTAAAAATAAAAAATCGTAAAATTGCGATTTTCATAAGAAATAATTTTTCGATTGCGCTCAAATTTCACACGAATATATTTATTCATAAAATTTAGGTTCTGTGAAAAATTTATCACAATCGGAAAAAGCATGTTGGTGTTATAAGTCGAAGAAAGTTTGTAAAAATCGAAAAAATCGTAAAATTACGATTTTCATGAGAAATAATTTTTCGGATGCGCTCAAAAAAGTGGCAGTTCTAAGTTCAGAGATTTCGAAGGCCTCCAGAAAATTTCATTGCAATTGGAGTATCGGTTTAGCCGGAATCGTGTTAACAGACAGACAAAAATATTAAAAAAACATTCCGGATTTTTTCCTCTAGTGTAGTGAAATGGAATCTTCGCTTCGCTCATCCAATAAAATAGGTCAAATAAAATAAGTCCCAACGCATTGACGTAGAAACGGTTTTCTTTGCACCATATAATAGACATGCCTAGTATTGTTTATTATTTCTAAATTTCTATTTATGTCGTTACGTTTGAAATCCTCTTGGCATGTTTGTAAAACATATATTATTTAACTTGTCATCAAAACACTGGTGAAGGTATTGCAACAGCTGTTTTGGAAATACTATTTCGCAGACCTACTTAATGAAAGAATGTTGTTTGCTTTATTTTGATTGTAAACCTTTCGTAAATGAAAAGAATAATACCAGTTGAGCACAGTTTTATGTTGTAATTTTCTCAAATACCTATAGTGACAAAATATATTTGTTGCCTTTTTCGTTTCACGTTAAAAAAAAAAAAAATCTAGTTGAGACGATGGATAGACAGAGGGACGAATAAAACTTCTACACAAAACGCTTTTTTTGTTAGTGATTCAAACCCACGTATATTGGATATTATGTTTCTGCGTCCGAACAATGGAAATAGATTGGAAGTAGAAGACGAACGTAGCAGATTATTTACAACTAGGAAAACGCTTAAGTCCCGCCGCGTTGATGGATGAGCTTTTTTGTAAGTTTTTAGTTTGCGTAGGACCACTTTTCCTTTGAAAGTGCTTTTTGAATCCATTGTAGGTGATTGTTGTCAAGTTTCTATTGTTACTTGTTAATTGTTATTATAAACCTAAAAAAACTCACATTAAAACCTTTATTTCTATGGATTCTGTCTAGCTTTTTCATTTTTTTCTTTCAAAAGGTACTACCACCATAACCATAATGTCCATTTGAAATATGGACGTTGTAGCCCCACCCGTTTGGTCAGAATCGGCCGAAATGACACGAAAATATCGCACTAAAAATCGAAAAAAAATCGTAAAAGTACGATATTTATGAGAAATATTTCTTCGATTGTACCCAAAAACGTGGCAAGTCTAAGTTCAGAGATTTCGAAGGTCCCCTCCAATTTTCATCAAGATCGCATATTATGCCGTTTGCCCGGTAGAGAGCGAACAAACAGACAAAAAAAACGAACAAACAAACATAAAAACACCAGAGCTAAATTTTTTGGGGGGTCAGTGAAATTGAAGTCTTCGCTTCGCTCATCCAACTAATAACTTACATATTATTATTATTATTATAGCCTACGTAACTGATGCTACCAATCAACGGCTTAATAAAAACTTGAACTTGAGCTAATTGGATGAGCGTAGCGAGCGAAGCGAAGATTCCATTTCACTACACTGGAGAAAAAAATTCGGTATGTTTTTTTTTTCTTTTCTTTCTTTCTGTATTTTTGTCTATTAACACGATTCCGGCTAAACTGATAATCCAATTGCGATGAAATTTTCTGGAGGTCTTCGAAATCTCTGAGCTTAGAACTGTCACGTTTTTGAGCGCAATCGAAAACTTATTTCTCATTAAAATCGCAATTTTACGGTTTTTTTTATTTTAAAAAATTTCAACTTATAACACCAACATGCTTTATCCGATTGTAATGATTTTTTCACAGTTAACCTTAATTTTATGAATTAATTTATTCGTGTGAAATTTGAACTCAATCGAAAAATTATTTCTTATGAAAATCGCAATTTTACGATTTTTTTAATTGGATGAGCGTAGCGAGTGAAGCGAAGACTTCAATTTCACTGACCCCCCAAAAAATTTAGCTCGGTGTTTTTTTTTTTTTTTTTTTTTTTTTGTCTGTTTGTTCGCTCTCTACCGGGCAAACGGCATATGCGATCTGGATGAAAATTTGACAGGACCTTCGAAATCTCTGAACTTAGACTTGCCACGTTTTTGGGTACAATCGAAGAAATATTTCTCATGAATATCGTAATTTTACGATTTTTTTTCGATTTTTTGGGCGATATTTTCGTGCCATTTGGGCCAATTCTGACCAAACGGGTGAAGCTTAAACGTTCATATTATACATGGACATTAAGGTTATGGTGATTTAGTACATTTTGAAAAAAAAAAGTTGAAAAAGTTAGCCAGAATCTATAGAAATAAAGCTTTTAATATAAGATTTTTGTTTTTTTGTACGATATTTTCGTGCCATTTGGGCCAATTCTGACCAAACGGGTGGGGCTTCAACGTTCATATTATACATGGACATTAAGGTTATGGTGATGTAGTACCTTTTGAAAGAAAAAGTTGAAAAAGTTAGCCAGAATCCATAGAAATAAAGCTTTTAATATAAGTTTTTTACGGTAAATAATACCAATTGACAAGAAACAAAAGAAACTTTACAACATTCACCTACAATGCGTAGGCAGCAAAACAAAGCACTTGCAAAAGTAAAGATATCCCAAGCAAACTTAAAACTTTAAAAAGCTCATCCATCAACGCGGCGGGACTTTAGCGTTTTCCTAGTTTAATTGGATGAGCGTAGCGAGTGAAGCGAAGACTTCAATTTCACTGACCCCCCAAAAAATTTAGCTCGGGTGTTTTTTTTTGTTTTTTTTGTTTGTATTTTTGTCTGTTTGTTCGCTCTCTACCGGGCAAACGGCATATGCGATCTTGATGAAAATTTGACAGGACCTTCGAAATCTCTGAACTTAGACTTGACACGTTTTTGGGTACAATCGAAGAAATATTTCTCATGAATATCGTACTTTTACGATTTTTTTCGATTTTTTGTGCGATATTTTCGTGCCATTTGGGCCAATTCTGACCAAACGGGTGGGGCTACAACGTTCATATTATACATGGACATTGAGGTTATGGTGATGTAGTACCTTTTAAAAGAAAAAGTTGAAAAAGTTAGCCAGAATCCATAGAAATAAAGCTTTTAATATAAGTTTTTTACGGTAAATAATACCAATTGAGAAGAAACAATAGAAACTTGACAGCAATCACCTACAATGCGTAGGCAACAAAACAAAGCACTTGAAAAAGTAAAGATATCCCACGCAAACAAAAAACTTAAAAAAGCTTATCCATCAACGCGGCGGGACTTTAGCGTTTTCCTAGTTTTTAAAACATTTTTCGACTTATTACACCTACATCCTTTATCCGATTGTAATGATATTTTCATAGAACGCTAATTTTATGTTTTATATATTTGTCTGAGATTTGAGCTCATTCAAAAATTAATTTCTCATGAAGAAAATCGCAATTTTACGCTTCTTTTCGTTTAAAAAAACATACGCTCATCCAGCAACGCGCCTGAAAAAGCGTTTGCGAAGCTTCCTAGTAGGTAAATACATAGAGATAATTAACCATCCATGTTGGACACTGCAGAACAAGGACGGGGAGTCGAACCCGATACAGAACTTCCTGATTCGGGCTTTCAAGTTGAACAAATTATGACTGTTCATTAATTTATTTATTTAAGGTCTAGCTCGAGGGCCATATATAAAACAAAGTGCCAGTATGAACACAGAAGAATAATTTGTAGTTAAGCAAATTATGCAAACCAAAAATATAACAAAATAAAAACGTAACGCAAAGAAAATAATGATTTATTAGACCATGATTTGATATTAGATGAGACCACTCAAACGAATGATTATTTATTTGTGTTAAAACGAAATAGTAGTTCACATTGTACTGTGGCATTATACACATTTGCAGTAGCAGGCCTAATAAGAAGGGAGGCACAGATGCCTCTACTCGTGAATACTTGGTTGTAGGGATACTCGTTGCCTACACAATGTCCTTAAAACATTGGATAACGTTCAGTCATTGTCGGTGACGGTAATCGAACCCGCGCCAAGAGTCTCGCGCATTACCTAAGAGACTTATTATTCGGAGGCTGATGGTTCGATCCCCGCCATCGGCAATACCGACTTAAGGTTATTCCAAGTTTGCCGAGTCAAAGTCGCATGCTATTATATACTAGGAAAACGCTAAAGTCCCGCCGCGTTGATGGATGAGCTTTTTTAAAGTTTTTAGTTTGCGTGGGATATCTTTACTTTTGCAAGTGCTTTGTTTTTCTGCCGACGCATTGTAGGTGATTGTTGTCAAGTTTCTATTGTTTCTTGTTAATTTGTTATTATTTAACATAAAAATCTTACATTAAAAGCTATATTTCTATGGATTCTGGCTAACTTTTTCAACATTTTCTTTCAAAAGGTACTACATCACCATAACCTTAATGTCCATGTATAATATGAACGTTGTAGCCCCACCCGTTTGGTCAGAATTGGCCCAAATGGCACGAAAATATCGCACAAAAAGTCAAAAAAACGTATATTAAAAGCTTTATTTCTCTCGATTCTGGCTAACTTTTTCAACTTTTTCTTTCAGAAAGCAATACATCACCATAACCTTAATGTCCATGTGAAATATGAACGTTGTAGCCCCACCCGTTTGGTCAGAATTGGCCCAAATGGCACGAAAATATCGCACTAAAAATCGAAAAAAATCGTAAAAGTACGATATTTATGAGAAATATTTCTTCGATTGTACCCAAAAACGTGGCAAGTCTAAGTTCAGAGAAAACGAAGGTCGTGTCAAATTTTCATCAAGATCGCATATGCCGTTTGCCCGGTAGAGAGCGAATAAACAGACAGAAAAACGAAAAAAAAACAAAAAAACACCAGAGCTAAATTTTTTAGGGGGTCGGTGAAATTGAAGTCTTCGCTTCGCTCATCCAAAAACTAAACCCTATTGGACATGACACGCCTTGTCCCATTCGACTATCTTCCGACCAAGCATTGAGGGCGAGTTACCCGCGATGGACGGGTCAAAACAATCGCATTCCTCGTAGAAATCAGTGATACTAGGAAAACGCTAAAGTCCCGTCGCGTTAATGGATGAGCTTTTTTGTAAGTTTTTAGTTTGTGTGGGATCTATTTACTTATCAAGTGCCTTTTGAACGCATTGATGGTGATTGTTGTCAAATTTTTATTGTTACTTGAAAATTTTTATTATAAACCTAAAAAAACTCATATTAAAACCTTTATTCTATGGATTCTGGCTAACTTTTCCAACTTTTTCTTTCAAAAAGCAATACATCACCATTAGTACCTTAATTAATATCCATGTAAAATATAAACGTTGTAGCCCCACCCGTTTGGTCAGAATCGGCCCAAATGTCACGAAAATATCGCACTAAAAATCGAAAAAAATTCGTAAAAGTACGATATTCATGAGAAATATTTCTTCGATTGTACCCAAAAAACGTGGCAAGCCTAAGTTCAGAGATTTCGAAGGTCCCCTCCAATTTTCATCAAGATCGCATATGCCGTTTGCCCGGTAGAGAGCGAACAAACCGACAGAAAAAAAACAAAAAAAAAAACACCCGAGCTAAATTTTTTGGGAGGTCGGTGAAATTGAAGTCTTCGCTTCGCTCATCCAAACATAACATTATAACAAACAAAATGCAATGTAAAATACAGACAAGTCTAAACCGCGATCCATGAAATAGTAATAAAAACATATTTCACGAGTTGAACCAAAACCAAACGCATGCAAGTTTGAGAGTTGCTTGCAAATACGAAGGATCCGCGTCACACTTATCTGCTAAACATGGCTACTGGGGCGCGTCAACCGTAAGGTCATGGACCACTCTAGCCTGGGGGATGTGGGGAGGAGGGGCCCATGCTGGTCAGGACCAGCCACAGTCCGCGTCACACTCATCTGCTAAACATGGCTACTGGGGCGCGTCAACCGTAAGGGCGTGACACCACGCGAGCCTGGGGGAGGTGGGGAGGAGGGGCCCATGCTGGTCAGGACCAGCCACAGTCCGCGTCACACTCATCTGCTAAACATGGCTACTGGGGCGCGTCAACCGTAAGGTCATGGTACCACTCTAGCCTGGGGGATGTGGGGAGGAGGGGCCCATGCTGGTCAGGAAGGGGGAGGAAAGGGAAAGGTACTCGTGTCCTGGGACGTCATGGTCTTTGTCAACGTTCCTGTTGTCATTGTCGTCGTCGTCGTGGACAGGGAGGTGGTCCCTGACGACGATGACTCGATTAGATTCATCATTAAGTTTAAAGGCGCATAAACCGTAAGGTCATGGTACCACTCTAGCCTGTGGGATGTGGGGAGGAGGGGCCCATACTGGTCAGGACCAGCCACAGTCAGGGGGAGGACGACAATGAAGAAGGGGGTAAAGGAAACGACGAAATAAATAAAAAGCAGAATAAATCTCTCAGGGCTTAAAGAATAAAATAAAATAAATTAGTTGCCTGATGACGGGACGATACAAGTTTGACCAAATAAAATACTTAGCTTGATGACTTCGACTCGCGTTTCCAAACATTATAATATGGTGATTTTACTATTTTGACGAGAGCATTAAGAGGGAATGGGACACATTTGGCGTTAGCAAATAGCTTCGCTCGGCCAAGTGCATCCGACGTATATGAACTTTGCAAAGTTGTCAATAAAGCATACATAGACATCCTGTGGTCATAGATTTTCTAAATTTCGACTTAGCCCAGTCAGAAAAAAATCACGAAGATGGTCAATTTTGGAGTTTTTGACAAAATCGAAATCGTGAAAACTAATTTATTTTTTATAAATATTTTAAAACAAAATGGAAAAGTGTTACTGCAAAGCCCTATAATTCCACATTTGTGACATATCTTCAAAATTTCATGACACCTGTGGTGTTCAGTTGGCCGAGCGAACAGCAATTTGCCTAAAACGCATGTCCTATATCCTCTTAATTAAATTTGCTGATATACTGGAGAAACGATTTTAACGCTGGATCAGAGAGGATAGTGATTTTATGAAGTGGTCGCACGAGAACGCAAGCTGTTCATGTACAACAATCAACAACATCCCCGAGAAAAGCGAGGGTTTGTTTTTTTAAATTTAAAGATCGCAAAAATTACGTCAAAGGAGACATTTTAATGGTGTATCGGTACATGGGACGAAACATTTCGTAACATATTTATGATTTGAATTTAGAGTGTTATTTTATAAAATTACAAAACAATCCAATGCACAATATTATTGTTTGTTGTGGTTTCACTGCCAGGTAATATAATCGTAGAAAGGTGCAAGCCAGCGTTTTACATATGCACACTGGTATTTCGAAACCAGCCACACAGCTATTCAATAACTCGGCAAGTATGCAAACAAGCATAATAATATAAACAAGCTGGCGATTAATAAGGTGATTTTCAGCAGTAATTCGTCAGTATTGGACGAGCAGCGACAGTGGGCAAACCGATTCTCAAGTCGACACCAAACTGAAGCCCTGTCTATTCAAGGTAAGGTGCAACACGTTATTACCTAATGCACATTCATGTAAGTCTAGCCTGATAGTAATTTCATTTTATATTACTTTCTTTCTTTGTGAAGAGAAACATTAGACTCCTTTAAAGAAAAATTGCAGTTGAATAATTATATTGAAATCAAATTAATACTGTAATTGAATTTTAAAATATAATTTACCACCGTGTATAAATTTGTGTGTAAAATGTTGAATACTAGATAAGTTCTATAATTCCTTACTGTAGTTATAAAATTAATATTTATTTAACTATTACTTAATATAAATTAAATACAGTGATCTAGTTTTAACTCAAAACGTAAAATGAATATGTTTCATGTAGAATTTGCGACCATGCCACAAAATTTGGGGTGTTGCCTGTTGGTTTGGTAATGTTTATTTCTACATAGACTGCTTTTTTTATTCATTTTTTTTATTCATCATCATTTTAGATTCATTCATTAAATGCATATTATACTATCATTTTTATTTGCTACCAAAATTGTTGTGTTTAATGCATTGTTGTCATAATGCTACTATTTCAAATAGGCCTATTTACAAAAATGTAGTTTATTGTTGTTTCTGCATCTATGTAATTAGATTTATTTAGTTGTCCTCCTTTGTAAATCAGTTTTTATATAACTGAATGTTAAATAAATAAATAATAAATAAATAAATAGTTATATAGTTAAATGTGATTTTTTTCCCCATTTAAGACAACTAATTAAAAACAAACAAATTGTTGTAATAGTCTTATTTAAAAGAGGTCAAATGAAACAAATTTGTTGATTGCATGTAGTCATACAAACATCTATTCAAAGATAGTTAAACCTTTGGCTAAGCTATCTTGTTACGATCAGGTATAGCTGAGCTGAGAATGAAAATGAAGGTAAATTACTTAATAATAAATATTTGCATTTATTTATTTGGTTGACTCTTTTGTGGATCAATTTTTATAACTGAATTGAACTAACATTCTGAAAGAAATAAAATATTTTCGGTTGAAAATGTTTACTCGGCACAATATTTGAAGCATAACGTAGTTCAAATATTAGCAAACAGCTGATCAGCGGTCACAAATTCAAATACACAGTGCATGCCAAGCAATACAATGACCTATGTAACTGTGGTACATATATCATCACAAGATTGTTTTCTGTCAGAGAGTTAAATGTAGCATAATACCAATTCCTAATTTCAAGGATTGCACATCACCTCACTTCTATACTCAGGGGCGGAGTATAGTCTGTCAACATTTCACTTAGGTACGCATGAGCTAATAATTGAGAGAAGGCAGCTACCAGATGAATAAACAAATATTCACAAATTCAATGTTTATGTTTAATTTGTTGATTGCTGGTTAATTGCTCCCAAGGCTCATTAAAAATAGTCCTTTGGTGAGAATATTATTGTACTGTTAGTGATTTACACCTTGAAGTTTTCTATCAACACCACCAACTATTTATTTTAGCCACACACAAAAGAAATGTAGAAGTCAGTTTTTTGGGTTTAAGTGAACACAGCACTATATAATTATAATAATTAAAAAATAACACAATATCCATCATTTATAGTCAACTTTAGTTTAATTGTTTAAATCTAAAATGTATTACTGCATGCTCTGTTCGACAGGCAACCTTGATGAAAAAGGCATTAAAAATGAATTGAATGTTTCCAGGAGGTACCGGTATGTCTGGAGTGGTGGCCTGGTGGCTGCTCGCTATGCTCAGCGTGAGCGTGGCAACAGAGGACCTGTCTTTCTCTGTCGACACCAAGAGGTACAGTCATGTGGTCAGCGAGAGGTTCCTGAGCATCACAATCGACCCCGCACTCCTCATGGACGCAGAGTACGCGTAAGTTGGCTCTAACTTTGCTACCTCATCAACATTAGATAAAATAAATTCTGATTTAACATAACAAGCATTAGAATAACAATCATAAAATGAAAGATTTCATGAGCTAAATAGAAAACAAAAAATTATGAAATAGTTCAAGTTGGAAAAAATGTGTAAAATATAAATATTATAGGTGTATAAAATAAATTTATTTTGTTTCCTAGGTCTGGTATAACCAAGGTGATGAACCTGGCTCGAGGGTTGGCCCCTGCCTACGTGAGGATAGGCAGCCCCGCCAGCAACCGCTACCACTTCCACAAGGCCGGCACTCACAGACAGCAGAACAACAACGCTTCGTACACAGTCACAGGTAGCACATAGCCACATCACGGAGTTGTAGATAGTACCAGCTCCATGGTCCAAACCCGGTTCCTACCGAGTCTCGGCCAGTAGATGCTTGGAGACTGGAGAGGGGGAGAGACATGGGTTCAAATCCTGAAAAGTTTTTAAAACAGCATGCTTTCACCCTAATTAAATGACTGTACAATTCTAGTGTCTTAAACAAGATAAACACAAGGAGTGGATTCTCAAAATCAATATGCAGGAGTGAAAACCATTTCCAGTAAGGTTAGCTATTATGGCTGTAGCAACAGATTACATCACAATAGAACTAGAGGGTGTGGATAATTAAACACATTGTTATGCATGAATGACTCAAGGTGGCACTGATACTGGGGATTTAAGTCGAGAGAGAAGTGTTCAAGTAACAGGTTGGGTTGCAACAGCAAGTGTTACGTCAGGTCCTGTATTGTGTAGGGAGATGAGAAAGAACAAGTGCTTCTTATTCCGTATCCAGAACAATTTAGATTCTAGGTATCCAAAGACGGAAAACATTGTTAACGTGTAACTACATCAATATTTCACCATGTTTTGTTTTGCTGGATTATGAGAAATCTCTACCCTACTTTATTTCCAGTCACTTATTACTAAATCATTCCAGTCTATACCCTTGCATCAAACACTTACATTACTACCGGTACTCTATCTCTGCCATTCTTTCTTTTCAAGTTCCTTTAATAATTACAGTACATTCATTCTTTTTTCTTTTTATAACTACTGAGATTCTTAGAACAGTTATGTTTAATAAGTATAAACAATATTTGGACTCATCATGTTCTTTTAATAAATTAATATATTAAATTAATTGCTTTTGCTTTAATTTAATATATTAATTTATTAAAAGAACATGATGAGTCCAAATATTGTTTACATTCATTCTTGATGTCTAAATGTGCATCTCATTCAATAACCTATCAACTTAGTGAAACTTGTTACACTCTTGTGTAATCCTCTCGACTGCGCTTGTGTTGACAGAGGCTCAGTGGATGATCCTCAACGACTTTGCACAGAAGAGTGGTCTGGAGCCCGTAGTGTGCGTCAACACCATGTCCAGACAGGGCGGGGCCGGGACGTGGGACACTCGCAACCTGCGGGACCTGGTCGCCTACTCCGACAGGAGGAAGTACAAGCTGTCGTGGCAGATGGGTTACGGTAGGGACACAGCCGCCTTCAAAGCGGGTTTAATATTATTATTAAATACGATTTGTAGATTTTTGCTACATTATTTTCACAACAAATTCTTGTTGTTGCTTCTACATTTCCATCAAAATATTTTTTTAAATGCACAATAATGATTGATAATCTGATTCTTAAATTGGCAAAGATCTTCTCTTAGAAGAGGTTAATTATATCAATTAGTGCAAATAAAATTTAGAATATAAAAAGAAATAACAATAATTAAAAAAATAATTAAAACAACTACCTAGCCCTAGCCTACATAACTGGTATTTAAAAATAAATAAAAAATAGGTCATTTACATCTGTTAACTATTTAAAACTTAATATTTCAATTCAAGAACTATTCATTTAGTTCTAATTATCAAACTATGACATTTAATTGGTTTTTGTTCATTTAACAAAGAGAACTGGATAGTTCTTTAAATATTATGTTTTAATAAATATAGCTATATTATAAGTAAAGAGTTGTAAATGTCCATTTTTTTCTAATAAAAAATAACTGCAAATCTAATTTGTACATGATCCTAATTTTTTGTTTGTTTAGAAAGTAATATTATTTTGAAAATCAACGCATTTTTCAGAACTTCAACGTTATAAAAACCAGTTATCTGGCGCTGAGCTTGGCAACGATGTAAAGACGTTACGAAGTATCCTCGACTCCTACCCGCGCTACCAACAGTCGAAACTTCTCGGCCCAGACATTGTCTCTACCAACGATCCGTCGGATCTCAAGTTTCTCCGGGACTTCTTGCACAGCGCCGGCAATGCACTGTCTGCAGTCACGTGGCACGCGTGAGTATTACTTACTATCAGTAGAGAATTTTAGCAACCATACACTTACCATATTTAGTTGGCAATGCATGCTCTTTACTGCCAACATTTTTTATATTTTAACAGAAAACAAATACAAAATTAATTACTTCTTTGCACATAGTCAAAAAATGACTCAAAAATTGGGAAGTTGGAATGTGAATTTTTAACTTGATGTGCAAGCCTATTTCGTAGTTTTACGTGAAGAACAAATGGGATACACGAGAGGAGACTAACATGTTGCTTTTCCTGCATTCTGAATTTCACCCCCAAAATATCCATGTATTATTAATTAAATCATAAATATACGTCTACAGTAGTAGCATATTGCGGACATAGAATGCTGGATATTTTCTCCCAATAGCAATCTGAAAGGAGCTGCAGAAACTGTATAGATGCAAACCTTATTGCTGCCTATCACATACAACTTGGAATACTTTTAGCGAGACAAGTTTATTCTTTGAAGCGAATGATAGCAACTAATAAAATAAAATGTTTCAGATTCGAGAACAACGGTGTACAATTTGATGCAGAGACAAACACCCTAGTGGCAGGCGAGAATACATTGGCGGACCAACTAGGCAAGGAATTTACCAGCAAACCACTTTGGATCGGTGAGTAAATGCTTTCTTCTTCCAGATACAAAAATAAAATAGTTTTTATTTTTACCTGGGTTGTCACCGACATGGGTGGTGAAACGTTTAACGACAACTCACTATTGTCACGACGCAACAACCCAGGTAAAAATCAAAACTTATTCACGGGTCGAGAAAGCTTACAATATCTTAATAAATAGGATAGTTTTGTATTCTGATTCTGACACAAAGCAACTAGAGTCCTATGATAAGTCATGCATTTTAAATAATATGTAGCAAAAAAACAAAAGTGCAATTGAATTAGAAATAACTATCAAAGAACACATAGAATTTTATTTTATAATTCAAATTTGACTGTTAAAATTTTTGTATCACATAATCAATTACACAATTAGCATAAAAACGGAGTGTTCTAGTTGTGCAATTTGAGGAGAGAGGAAATGGACATTACAGGTAAATAGAAATGCAAAATTTAAATATAGGACTTGTGGCTAATTTCTATTAAATATCCAACAGAGATCAAATCTGTAGTTATTATTGCCATATAAACCCACAAAAAGATTAACACAATAATGCTGTGAGGTACAGCTCAGCGAGTTGCGACGTACGTATATGTGAACCTCTGTCCTCAGCCGAATCGTACCGAGAACCCGGCCAGCCCATCAGGTTCGAAGACGCACTCTCGTGGGCGGTGAAGCTCGGTGAAGCCGCCAGGATCGGGGTACAGACCGTCTTGAAGAGGCCTCAGATCCATAACCTCCAGACACCAACTCCGGTGAGTCTTGCGTAGCTTGGCTTCAGAGAGCAGGGAGTGGATAGAGTCAATGAATGCAACAGAGCGGCTCCAGAACTTATTATACCCATCGAGTAATGAAATGTGTTAGTATGTCTTATATTAGTTTACCTCAGTCTAGAAGGGAGCGCGGTTAGTCCTAGATGTGCAACGCTAGCCGGGAAGCTGCCAGAGAGGTGGTTGTACAGGGCCCACATTCTCTCCTTTTCATTAGCATCTCTGCCAAAAGTAAATAGATGTTAACTCAAATACAAAAAAAATTGTTCAAAAACAGCACATTTTAAGTTCAATTAGTAGGCACCGGTAATCAACAATATTAAGCATTTAGAACAATATAATTACCGGTACTGTATCTGTAATGTTTTCCTGAGAGCATAATATTATCTATGTATTATTGTAAACAGACGGCAAATAAGTTTATAAGATTGTACTCTAGTCACATATTGCATGTATTAATTTACTATAAATAAAATACAAGTTGTAGGTGTTAATTATTACCTACTACATACGGTATAAAATAAAATATTGTATCAAACAAGATGTTATGGTGAATCAAGAATCACTACTTAATTACTTAACAACTTAAAAATAAAGTACATAGATTATTCATGTATTAGGTGATTCTAATGTGTTGTAACACTGCACATCTCCTCTAATGATTGCTACCTTGTGTTGTGTGCAGGACTACTGGGTGTCGTTCCTGCACAAGACCCTGGTTGGCGAAGTGATCCTGACAAACGACTGGGCCCCCTCCGGAGAGGTCCACATGTTCTCTCACTGCACCAACACCCGCAAGCCAGCCTCGAATGTGTTCGTCAACGACCAGCTGAGATACGAAGACGGCTCCATGACGTTCTTCGGAGTCAACTGGCTTCCGACGCAGGTCAACATATCTCTGAGGTTGAGTGCCTTGACCAAGCGTAGCAGGGACGTGGAACTACACGAATACATCTTGACCCCGGACAGCATGCAGTCACCTCACATGTTCAAGATGCCCGAGTAAGTTCAACACCCTTATACCCAGCCATTCCAGGCTTTGCAAACAACATTTTCTCTTAGTGTTTACAGTTTGCAGTGATAACCAAATACTTCTTTCTCATACAAAGCCCTTTTCCAATGTAGGTCACAGATTTCTTCCTGAAAGTCCTTGAAAGCCCCTAAAAATTATTCATTTTTGATCGACATTAATCTTACCTACCCTAATAGATCTAAAATTTGAAAAAAAATCATGTAAAATGATGACATTGAGCTTACCAACCCTAATAGGTCTAAAATTTTAAAAAAAATCAAGTAAAATGATAGGAATCACCTTCCCGAGCATGCACAAAAAGTTTTACCTTGATCAAAGGAAAAATATAGACATAGTCCAAAAAGTACAAACGCACATTTTCTGCAAGAATTCTGGCGTTCTTGTACTAATTTAAATGTGAATTCAAACTTTGTCCGGTCGCACACCATGCTATTTAATGAAATTTAAAGTTCAATTAACTAAATCTATACTGGCCACTGTAGTAGTTATTAATTTATAAATTTCTACTAGGTGTATTATATCTAAATAGGAATGCATCAACTCACCACTGAGCGAATCTCCACCACGTGTACAATTATTATCGGAACTAGTTATTCAAGTCCAACTGAAAGCAATTCTTGGAACACTTGTTAGTTGTTATTAATTTACTGGCCTTGTTTGTTACACCGACACATCCAAGGCTCTGGTTGCGGTAGAACGAGTCATACCACAAACAATCTCTGCACTTGTCAACATTCATAACCATTACAGCTTATTGCATTTGACCTACTTACAAGCAACTTGTAAAAAATACAAGATGTATTTCATATGCACATAAATCCACAATAATGACAAAATAAACATATAAAAATAAAGATTTCACTCACACTGAAGACAAAAATCAAATGTCAGCATGGCAAGATTACGAGAACGGATTTTGTTTAGCTTCGTAAAGCTATCAAAATTTAATTCTTTAATATAATATTAATATAATTTTTTTAGGGTTTCCATTAACTTATTGTACCTACCTCTTTACTATCTGCATCTACATTGTTTTCTACATTTATATCAGTATTAAATTAGTTTGCCGATAGTGATGTTGAAAACATGTGGTTTGTGTGTGGAAATATTAATAAATAATAATTGCCTTAAGAACTTGACAGATTTCCTGTCCTTTTAATATAATTTTATATTTTATGTGTAGTACGTACAAGTAAAATATTAATTTAATGTGCTTTAAATTAATGACAAATGAAATACTAGTAGAATTTAACTGGGAAATAAGTACATTACAGCAGCCTACAAAATGACTAATGCCAGTTAAATCTCAACAGGTCACAAGTCCCCAAAGTCCTCTTGAATGGACGACCTCTGTCCCTGGACTTCACCGGACGTCTCCCGATTCTCACGCCACGAGTTCATCACTACACAAACAGGATGGCGTTGACTCTTCCCGCGGGGTCCGTGGGATTCTGGGTAGTTTCGGGCGCGAAGGTCAGAGCGTGCGCGGTTGAAGACAGCGGCTACCGAGGCGAAGAGGGTCCGACCAGGGTCAGGAGGAGCGCAGAGGAGGTTGACCTTGAGCCCAGCGCCACAGAAGCGCTGGAGAAGACGAGCAAGGTTGCCAAGAAGAAGACTATTCCTAGTTCCCAGATCGTCATGGAGATCGGAAACTGGAAAGAAGGGACGTCCAAAACCAAGGGTAGCGATAAGACTGCAGATGACAAAACCAATAATGCGGAGAGTGATGTTCTTGAGGCAAGTAATGTTGCAGAACGATCAATAGATGAAATAGCATCAGAAGTACACATCATCACACCGGAAATTACCAGCGAACAATTAGGTAATCATGAAGATAAATACAACGGCACAGACTTGGAAACCCTAGATAAAGAGAATACAGGGAAAACTAAATACCGCATATCTAAAGTGTTGGTTGTTTTTGAGAACGAGCTTGAAGACCAGAAAACGGAATCGCACGAAGAGGACAAAAGAGCTCTTCTCGTAGATGAAGAAACTATGGTTTCGAGCGACAAGGAATTTAGTAGAGTTTCGAGAGCGCTGGAAAAAGATGCATTTCCAATCACTAGCCTTCCGCTCTCGCTGCTGGACATGGCTGCTCTCAGGGAGCCCCTGATCTCGTTGAAACGGCTCAGAGAGAAGAGGTGGGAACAACTGCAACGGAAGAAGCTCTTGGCCGCTCAAGAATACACAAAAACACTTGGTCTGCAAGCGTCAATGTTGTTTCCAAAAAAGTGGATCTCTGGGGTACCGGTGCCAAAGCTCTCCTTAGTGCAGCCCAAGATTCTGTCAAAGGAACAAACAAATGATTATGATTACATCAGTGAAGACGAGGAGCCAGAGGAAGAATACTCACAGCAACACACAAGCCAGGGACAGTGGAATATACCAAACAGTGGCATGCCACACGGTGCATTGAACCAACAGGGCCAGATGAATACACAAAACAGTGGCATGCCACACGGTGCGTTGAACCAACAGGGCCAGATGAATACACAAAACAGTGGCATGCCACACGGATCATTGAACCAACCGGGGCAGATGTGGGATGTTCAAAGGGGATTAATGGATGGCGCTCCTTTGCAAGAACACCAGAGATATACCAGAGAATATCCAGAAGAAATTCACACAACAGATGAAGAAGAAGAAGTAGTCGGACAAAACGAGAGCCCGGAGAAAGTGTTTATTTACGGGACAAGGCACGCAAGAGAGTCGGAGCGGACCACCAAACAGAAAAGAAAAGCACATTCAGGAACTAAACTGGAAGAAGACCCCACATTTCAATACCTCGGTGAGTCAGACATCCCACATACGAGGAGCTCTCAGGAGAAACGACCTTACGTGACTGTAGTACATGACTACGGCTGCTTCGGCAACGCGTACCGTCGGCATCCCGCAGACAGGGGAAGTGGGGAACTCTACCACAAGCCAACCTCAAAGCGTGCGGATCTAGAACCGGTCGAGCATCAGTCAGGAAACAAGAGAGCAAGACACGCACAGCCGTTGTATCGCCGAGAGAGTTACAGAGACCGACGCCAGCTGACCGAGAACCGGGGAACCAGCGTAAGAGACGCTCAAGAGCTCCTAACTGATATGATGAGGGTCGGCGACGAGCAAGAAATAACTCGAGTTAGGAAGGATGTTTCTACATCCCCGGAAGGAAACGACGGTACGACCCCCACCGAACAACCGGATGACAACATAAAGCAGGACTCGATCGCCGTCGCTGAAGAAGAAATCAAGGGGAGCTCGCACAAGGGAAAGCATTCCAAGTCGTCACACAAGAATAAAAACAGGAAGCGAGATGGTAATGAAATGAGTAGCACAGAAAAACATTCCGATGAAAGTGTAGCAAGCGCCGGCGAACAAAACATCGAAGAAAGGGACGCCGATGGAAATGATGGTCAGGGGTATTGGGACTGGGATGATAAGTCAAATGGAGCATCGCTCAAACTCGTTCCAATCAAAAAACCAATCATAAAACCAATCATAAAACCAATCATAAAACCAATTCATTTTCCATTACCAAAGCTAAGTCCATTGAAGCCTTATGCAGTGCCTAAGGCTCTCCCAGTGCCCAAAGCTTATTCCAATATCTAAGCTTCTGCCAAAAGCAAGACAATACAATGAATATGCATATAACAACCAAGATGCAAAGAAGCTTCTACCAAACGCAAGACAATACAATGGATATGAGTATAACAATCAAGAAGAGAAGAAGCTTATACCAATAGTATTGCCAAAATTCAAGCCTTTACCAAAATACAATCCATCGTCCTTGCCGTCTCTTCACGGCAAATTTGCTCATCTTGTTTCCGACTTGAAGAGTAAAACACATTTGAAACTAGATGATTTGGACAAGAAGAAACTATTTCCCCTACATCTAGGCTCGAGCATGCCTGACCTTTCCCAGCTAAAAGAGAACATGCATGATGACCTTACAAATTTAAAAGAGAGCATGCCTGACCTTCATAATTTAAAACAGAGCATGCCTGACCTTTCACAGTTGAAAGAAAACATGCATGATGACCTTAATAATTTAAAACAGAGCATGCCTGACCTTTCACAGTTGAAAGAAAGCATGCATGATGACCTTACAAATTTAAAACAGAGTATGCCTGACCTTCATAATTTAAAACAGAGCATGCCTGATCTTTCACAGTTAAAAGAGAAATTTGAAGTACTCAAACAGAGTGCAGCTAGTAAGGTGTATCCTCAGCCAGAGAAGCGCGATGACGAAGAAGTGAGCCAGGTCGCCCCCGACGCTACGGGTCACGACACACAGGCTTCCGCTCCGGAGAAACGGGACGACAATGAAGCCAGCAAGGCTCGACCCGACGTCGCACTGCACAAGTTGACTGAAAAACTAACGACGCTCAGAAACTCCATCTTGCACCACCCAGAACCGTCCATTGTTGAACGCAGTACCGAGTCGAAGTCACCTCAACAAGACGTCAAAGCTGAGACTGCAACAAACCCAGAAGATATAAAACACGTGACTTCAGATCCCAAAATCTCGGAATCTTTAGACAAGGTCGAGGAGAAAGTCGAAGAGAATGCGGAGAAAGTCGAAGATCAAATACTATTGGAATTGACAGCAGAGATGAATCATGGTCAGACAAGCGAGTTACAAGCGGAGACAGATCTGGAAGATGTGGACCACAATAGGATGAAAAGACACACACATGATGAAAACAAGAGCAATCATAATAAAAATCATATCACGTTGAGTACTGACAAGGGTAGACAGCACTCGAAGAAACGCTTTCTAAAGTTGAAAGACTTGCAAGCTTTGGATTCTCCTAAACGTGAAGATGACCCCGCCACGCCGACTGATAACAGCCATGGAAGTGTTGTGACGCACGCGTCTCCATCTGAGGAAGAAGTCATCTCGTGCAGCACTAACTCCATATATGGACATATTCCAGGCCCTCAAGCCAATGCAAATATTAACACAAAACCTACCACTGACCATGGATCTTCAAAGTGTATCAAACAACAGGATCATCGGTTTACAATATTACACTCGCAACATTTGCCAACTCTTTCTAGGATTGCCGATGAACGTAGTACACACTCTGGAAGTAAACAAATGTACATTGCCAATAATTTGCATAATAAACTAAATAATGATCAAGCTCAGAACATTCGTTCTGTAGAAGATCAAAATTTAAGTTCCAAAGATTCAGACAGTTCTAAAACTGATGGCAGTAAGAGCAAAAAATTGAGGTTAAAAAATAATAGTTTTAAAACTTGGAGATCCATTGAACCTGCAAATGGTAAAGAAAACAAAGGTAATTGGCATTTTTTTAAAACCCATTAAACAAAATCTAAATGCGAGATTAAAACGATACATTGACGTGTTCAGTGGTGAAATTGACTCGAAAGATTTCTTGAACGAAAAGTTAACCATGATCGACTCCAATAGCAATGAACCTTCTGAAGAAGAAGAGAAATTCAAAAAGACTTTGTCAGAATTCTTGAACAAAAAGTTAACGATACAATCCAATAGCAACGAGCCCTCTTCTGAAGAAAACAAATTCAGAAATACTTTGTCAGGAATTGAGAAAGCTCCTAGCTTTATTATAGACAAACTTAAACACAGCACAGGAATAAAAGATGAAGGTCTAGTTAATTTGAATGGAGACCACAATATGCTAGATTCTGGCAAGAAGTCTGGCAACGTCGACAGGGTATTCAAAGACTGGAACTTGGAGCTTGGACCCCACGGTTTGCAGATAGAAGCCGAGCAGGCCCACGACACGCAGGCGTTCCAGGGCATCGGGCGGACATGGAGGTACGAACACAAGACTCGCCCAACGGATAAGAACAAGGAACTAAAGACGACATATTACAGCACACAGAAAACCCCATTGTCTGGCGTCTCTATAGATGCATCTCAGAAACTAGGCTTTCTTGGCAACTTCTTGAAGAAGATTTACTCTCTTTTTCATTTAGATTTTAGCAAACCAACAGAGTAATGTACTTGCAATTTTATATATTATGCGGTTTTATGACACAATGCACTAATTTTTATGTATATTTATTTATTTATGATTGTTATTTATATTTTTTACTATGTTATTGTTATACCATGGCAGTAGCAAGGGAAGATTTGTTACCGGATGCATTGAAATTAATTTCATAGTCCTTTTTTGCATTCAACCAAACTCTGGGCATGCACTAGTATGCCTACTAAATAATAACAAGCACAATTCATTGATTTCATCCCCTTGTCTACTGCTGCTGAGTAACATATACCGTTGTTGTAAAATGTGAAATGTTACAAATAAACTGATTAAAATAGTATCACATGTTTACTACCATGCGACAATTAAAAATCCACCTGCCCTGTTTTTACCACCTAAAACTAATGCATGTTTTGAAGGTGTGTGTACCTTCACCGCCACCCACCAGATTAGCAAACATATCCCTTACTTGGGTTATTGTGACCTAATTCAATGCAGTTCAAGACAGCCCCTCCCACGTATTGTTTACGAAACATCTGCTTAATATACACTGTTTATTAAACAGTCTATGAGAGGTAAATGAGAGCAGAGCAATTACAACAATTAGTTGTAGATCTTGCTCACTGTACAGTGCGAGTTTGATCGGTACGCTTCAAGAGCTCGGCTCGGCACCTGACTCCCCACAAGAGTGGTATATCGTGTGAAATAATCAACTACACATACTTTCACTTTAAACAAAAACTGTTTTGAAGATATAGCCTGTATCACACAAGTCTGCATTTTAGAAAAGTTTGAGGAAATGTAGTGTCCATAGCAAAAGTAAGTAAATGTTGAAAATCTTGTTCACCTATTATTGAAAGCATATAGAAAGTATTACCAACAATCTGAGTTGCCTAAATGGACAAAAATTGCTTTCATAAGGGAACTCAATTGGAACTTGATTTGTTTTTATGTGTGACCGCCTGTTCGTCAAACACGGTTTGAACCACAGAAAAGAGTTTGATGAAATTTTAAACAAATATTCAAAAACAAATTTGTGGGTGCTGTTAAAATTTATAGCAAAATCCACCAGTATCTAAACCAATAAGAAATAATTAATCAAAAATGTGTAGCATTTAATTTAACGACAATGGTGTTTATTTATCCTTCACTTTAACAAAATGTTGGTAGAGCATCAGTAAGTAAAGCCAAGGTTCTGGGTTTGATTCACAGTTGGAGCAGATTTCTATGACAATTGCTATCAATCAATAAATTAAATATTGTTTCAAATGTCAGACGACTTGCACGGGGGTGACCAAGGTGTACCTATCTACACGATCGAGGTTCCCAAACATTCTTCAAGGATATTGAAATGGCCGTGTAATCTTACATTAAGTACGGAATGTTTTCCATTGTATTTTATGCATTTCAAACAATGTTGTATAATGAAATTTTGTGTTGACGTTTTGAGACATTCTATTTTGATCACATCCATTGGCCGGTAAAAGCTATTATTGTTTTAACAGAATTTATCCTTCCCAAAAATGCAGTCACCTCTTATCATTTTATATTATTGTTGTGCACCCTAATGGAAAAGGTTGGTAATGAAGAAAACATTAGAAAATTACTTTGGTGTAAATTAACCAACGTTCTGAACATAGACTTCATGCTGAAATTCCGACTTACTTTGCTGTAAATTAACCAACGTTCTGAACATAGACTTCATGCTGAAATTCCGACTATGTTACACGCCGTGCAGCGTTTACTAATCAATAACATTAATGGATTATTTGAAGAAAACTGATCAGAGAAACATTGTTTTGTTTTAGTAGAATCAATTAGTTCGTGGGTCGAGGCGGAGAGAAATTCTGTTTCACAGATGACTTTTGTTCCAGGTTCGAGTTCAACTGAGTCAGATAATGTTTCCCCCTTCTTGTACGTCCTGATCGTAAGACACGACATGTGCACGAGGCGGTACTATACGGGGCTCGCCCTACTTCTCTGTGCGATTAACTTGACGCACGGAAGACACCTCATAACACAGACGTAAGTAGAACATTTATTATCACAAGAATCACAGCTGATATGTAGGCCTAACTTATTACTTATTTTATCGATGATTGATTGGTTATTTTTTTAAATAACAAAACTTATAAATGGCACAATAAGGCTAGCAGTAATAGTAATGCTTACTTTATTGTGTAGGTAGGTACCGACATTCCACAAGAGCTAAGTATTAAAGTAACTGAATTTGAAATGGAGTTTTTATCAGATACAATAAGAAATTCAATTTACAATTAATTAATAAATAAATAAATAAATAAAAGTGGAGCATTATACTAAAGTGAATGCAGGTATTTCTCAGTTTGAGAAAGACACTCGACTAGTGTCGAAATATTACTATAAAAAAAAGTATTTCTTACAAGAACAGTGTATGTCCAATAATGAGGGAGCAAAGCGACAGAGTGTCTCCATTCAACTCAAACGGTGCTTCCGTGATTCTGTGGGTGGGTCTGGGTGTGGGTGTGTGTGTGTAGGCCTACATCGAAAATCAGCCGAATCGCTGAATAGATTGAGCTGAAATTTTAAACAGACATCCGGTACGAGTTTACTGAGAACTGCTAACAAAATCAGCTAGATTCGTTGCGATTTAAACCCACAAGAAATAATAAATTGAAAAATAGGCTGCTAATGTGTAGAAATCATTTTAACGACAATGGTTTTGTTTTTGAAAAAAATATTTTTTGATTCTTATTTGCCTGGCTGTGAAATGCCGTGCCCAAGGTGAATCGAATTTTGCACGCTCAAGGTACCCCCAAATAGAGCTGAAGATTGAATAAACCTTGCAATCTTTACACGTATTTTGTACTGGCTATGTTTTCCATAGTATTGTCACTGATGATAGACTACACTGCGTTATCTTATATGCATTTCAAAACATGTTTACTAATTTTTTTACATACAATCCAGAAATTACTAGGAAAACGCTTAAGTCCCGCCGCGTTGTTGGATGAGCGTATGGTGCATTGAACTGCAATGTGTTACGCGGATTTTCTGTTGTTCTGTGAAAAAAACATTACTTAGTCGAAGATTTATTTTAATTAAATTAAATTTTAAAAAAATAACTTAATTTTTTTAGTTAAATTAAATTTTAGTAAAAATTCACTTAATTCTTTAATTAATCGTAATTTTTAAAAAAGAAAAAAATCGTAAAATTGCAATTTTCATAAGAAATAATTATTCGATTGCGCTCAAATTTAACACAAATATATTAGTTCATGAAATTAAGGTTCAATAAAAAAATCATTACAATCGGATAAAGCATGTAGGTGTTACAAGTCAAAGAATTGTTTTAAAAAAGAAAAAACCCGTAAAATTACGATTTTCAATAGAGAAATAATTTTTCTATTCCGCTCAAATTTCACACGAATATCTTAATTCATAAAATCAAGGTTCTGTGAAAAAATCATTACAATCGGATACAGCATGTAGGTGTTATAAGTTGAAGAATTTTTATAAAAATCGAAAAAATCGTAAAATTGCGTTTTTTATGAGAAAAAAATTCCCGATTGCGCTCAAAAACGTGGCAGTTCTAAGTTCAGAGATTTCGAAGGCCTCCATAAAATTTCATCGCAATCGGAGTATCGGTTTAGCCGGAATCGTGTGGACAAACACACAAAAATACAAAAAAAAAAAAAAAGAAAAAAAAAAAAAAAAAAACATTCCGGATTTTTTTCTCCAGTGTAGTGAAATGGAATCTTCGCTTCGCTCGCTACGCTCGCTACGCTCATCCAACAAAATCTTTCCCGGCCAGAGGATTGAACCCAGGTCTCCCACATTTTGGGTATAAGGGCATCTTAGCCAACTAGACTAAGAAAACGCCTGAAGTTGTTGTTAGATGAGTGAGCGAGTCATGTGTTGAGTACCCGGGAACATTTGCATAAATTATTATTATTATTATTAGTGATGTGGATTTACCGTAAATTTAAAACTCGGGTAATTTACCGGTAAAATTTACCGATAAAATTTACCGAAAAACTGTAAAACCGGTAAAATTTTGATTTTGGCCATATTAAGCATATATTGGCATTGACATAAATAGGTTTTGTGATGAGGACGGTTATATCAATTAAAGGAGCATAAATTCACCCTTATAATTATTTACTGTTCCATACACAGTACAAACTAAAAATAATGTATTAATTTAATTATCTTTGTATGGTTAAATAAATAAATAAAATAAAAATATTAATTAGATTCGAATGAATGATTTAGCCTACTCAGCTAATGAAATAGACTGGAGTATGTCTAGGTTCAGAAAAGCTCTTTTCAGATTATTGATTGAATTTTAAAGTGCTAATTGACTTATTTCCATTGCATTCTTGTTGTGTAGGTTCTTACTTCTTATTAGTGTTTAGAATTTAATGATGGAAAATTGTTTTTTTTTTTCTAAGTGTTATTTGACTTATTTCCACTGCATTCTTGTTGTGCAAGTTCTTATTAGTCTTTAGAATATAATGATGGAAAATTTTAAAATTTTACCATTTTACCGAGATGCTAGGTAAATTTACGGTAAATTCTCTGACCGGTAAAATTACCTGACGGTAAATTTACCGACTCACATCACTTATTATTATTATTATTATTATTATTATTATTATTATTATTATTGGTATAAATAATAGGGTTTTTAAGTTCAGTTGGTATAAGGGCGCGTCAACTGTAAGGCCATAATTCTCCACTCTAGCCTATGATAGGCTAGGGAGGCCTAAGATAGGGGGAAGAAAAGGAATGTTACGGGGTACCTACTCAACACATGGCTGGGTCGCCGTTGGGGAACTTTCCCCTTCCCTTTGACTACCTCCCCGACGGCGACGACAATGACAACATGGACGGATGATGACACAGACGGAGACGACCACGACGTGGGGGAAACCCTGCCCTCCCCATTCGCTTGTGGCTGGTTCTGACCAGCACAGGCCTGTCCACCCCTTGTCCCCCCGCGTCACCCCTTACGTCCCTCCCTTCGTCTCGATTAGCCAAGTTGCATAAATATGAGACGTTAAGCAATATCCAATCAATCAACACATGGCTCACTCACTCGTTTAACGACTTTGGCGTTTCTTACAAGAACAGTATATGTCCAATAATTACATTTTAATAATGAATGCAGGTAATTACTGAGGTAAAAGGTGAACTTGTTATTAGCATTTATGTAATCTTGTATTTATTGATTTACTTTGTCTATAACTGAATAGGAGACATTAAATATAATACATATTGGTATTAAATAACTAAAGTATTAGCACAGGTAGGAAATTATAAGCTACTAATTGGCATCACTGTAATTAATGTGTTTTTAGTTCTTACTCTTAAGTTATTCTTCACTTTTGCCAACAGAGAGCTGGTTACTGCAGACAGTCGTCAAATACAGGAGAAAGACAACTCCGGGCAAATTTTGAAGTTATTCAGTAGCATTTCTACAGCGAAACCAAGTCCACTAGAAAGACTCGGAGATCATGCCCGGACAGTGTTGGAACAAAAACAAACTCAAGTCAGTGAACATATTATTGAAGATAATGGACCTAATTATCCCAAGTGTAACCAACTCGTTGAAGGCGTCGGTACGCAGACACCAGAAAGAAGCTCGGCTGTGCCCCATCCAGTCAACACACATAGGATTGAAAAGAGGGGAATTGTTAGTGATCCCCCAAATAATCTAAGTATACATTTAAGATTAGGCGTACATATTAAGGTTAACAACCGGGTGCTGTCCAATTACACCCTCTGCAAAAATAGCATGCATAATGAGAGCAAAGTTGAAAGAGAAAATACTACGGACACTATCAACGGCAACACAACTGATCTTGACAAGGGTGTGAATAGGCCAAGGAATTCAACTGGAAGGTTACGGACGGCTGAAGAATATACTACGCTAGAGGAATCCAGTACCCAAGAGTCTACCACACTAGTGGAATCCAGTACCCTAGAATCTACTACACTAGTGGAATCCAGTACCCTAGAATCTACTACACTAGTGGAATCCAGTACCCTAGAGTCTACAACTCAAGTAGGAACCAGTACTCTAGAAACAACAACTCTGGAAGAATCCAGCACCCAGGAATCTACCACACTCGAGACGAGCACTCTTGATGGTACGACTCTTGAAGCATCAACAACCATGGAAACTACACATACAACTACAGAGTTGATGACATCTACTTTAGAATCAACCACACCAGAAAAAAATACGTATATGACTACAAACCCCACGGATGAAGATACTGACGGTGGATTCGGTGATTACGGGGATCCTTCATTGTTGATAAAAAACAAACCAAGAAGCGGGAAGGGGACGGGCGTGACAAAAAAATACACGTTTCTACCAAGGTCGGGAGGCCTACCGGACGAAACCCTGGCCGTCATTGACAAGGGAGAGGGACACAACCTGGGCACAATTGAAAACCCTTTGGGGACCTTCACAAAGGGAACAGGAACAGTGAAGGGGGTCGGAGAGACAAATAGGCAGATTGACTACGCTACGTTCATTCCACCTACAGTTAGTATTAAACCAGGCAAGTGTCCACCTATATTTAATTGTATAAACGACACACAAGACTGTCAAGAGATTCGTAATATCTTCCTCAGACTTAAAGACGTCATTTGTTGTTAGCAGATAAATTTAGCAGCAATATAGGCAGGTAAATCAACACCTGGTTAATAAGTTTAAACATTAATTTGGCAAAATTTTTGCATTGTTTTGAAATTTATTTTTAGACAAGAAAAGTCAAAATTCCTTTCTACAGGAAACACATATTGCACATAACAAAAAGGTTTATTCATAATTAACCGAGAATGGTTAGGGATCACTCGACAGGCTACTTAGCCTACACATTGAACAAAGTTGCATTAAATACGATCCTTAATTGGAACATTACCCAATATGTAGTACATCAACAAAAGTGCCCTACATAGATATTGCTTCAGAAAAGGTATTCTTTAGTTTAAACCTTGTTTTTGACAGTTAAAAGTGTAGATATTGAACCATAATACTTTTGGTAATCAGCATTTTTTATTTTATCTACTTAAAAACTTGTAAAACCATAAATTATCTTACACTACCTAGGTAGAAGCCTAATCAATATCCAAAGCTCTTGGAAAGCCAAAATAGAAAATAACAAAAAAACAGAAGATAATCTTTAGTATTTGAGAAATATATGATGTAATTCAGAGCCCTTGTTTGCCGGCTGTCAACGCTCTCGGCCAGTCCGGTATCCTCTTTGTCCTGATGTGTTTTCAAAGGCAGAAATACATACTCTACTTTTTCAAGAGAAACAGAAAATGCCTAGATATGTGATTGACTATCCCATACCAAATTTGGAATGAGGCATCTAGTAAGCAGCAAAAACATGCACGTAAAGACAAGAGAACAAAGTTAACGAGAAGGGTTATTTTTTTAAAAGTGTAAAGAGGTTGATAATGTTACAATTTAGGAAATACCACATGCACAACTAAAGTTTTAACATATTGTAGGTAAATTTAAATATTTTGACTACTTGCATCCAATGCAAACTACAACATATATTGGAGATGGAAAGAAGAAATGAGATGCATCAAATCCAATGGCTGGGCCATTTTGAAGGGATGCACTAGAGCACCAATACGATCCACAGAAAGAAGCAGCTCGAGGAAGTTGACCGTTAAAATACAGAAAATTATCAAGTCAAGAGACAATCAATTTTAAAACTATGGCTTTCCTTTGTAATACCATGGACTTATAGTAACTGGCACTGTAACTTGTAATACCAACTAAGTGTAATTAATTAATTAATAAAATAATAAATAAAATAACTAGGGTAGTTCAGTTTTTAAAGTTGACCTAAGTCACCCAACACATGACCTAAATGTTAGTAAGGGAAATTATGAAGCGTAGGTTCCTAGTCATTGAAGGTAGGATGGCACCAAACCCCAAGTGTAGATAGATCAATACTCCCAGAAACCAAGACCAGTCAATAATAATTAGGCTTTGCACTGCCACTTTCTCTCAATCGTAGTGCCACCTTAGTACAAGCCCAAAGCGCAAGCGTCTAGATCACAGTGGTCTATAGATCCACACGGCCGAGCCCAAAGAACTACGCGGCGAGTCCAAAGACCAGATTTTATTTATTTAGCGGATGGAAGCAACAGCTTAAAATTCAACAATGTCAAGGATGTAAAACAAGTTGTTAAATTTATAAGTCATAAGCATAAATCTAAGTCAACCAGCCAGGCCAACGCGTCAGGTGTTGCTCCATGGATGTCGGACCAGAGATAAATCTAATGCATACCTCTCAGTGGCCATTACCATGGTGGTATATAAATACGGTATAAAATGTTATGTTCACATGTTAATTGTAAGAATGCAAATTTACATACAAACGTATTATTAAATAAATTTATAAACAAGTAAAATATGCCAATTGCCTAATGATTTGTGTTAGAGGAAAGGATGCAAACAGCTTCCCTGAAACATGGTTGGTAGATAACTGTGGTACCGGTAGTCTTGTTAACAAATATAACAAAAAAATGTTGAAAAGGTTCAACTCCTGAACGTTTCGGCACAATCTGTTATCTGTAGTTTCGGTCTTGGTAACTACACTACTAATTGGCGAGTGATGAAGACTTCGTGTCGAAACGTCTCGTGTTTTGTAGGCCTGTACTTTGTTCACCATCCCTTCTCGAAGGTAAGCTGTTGGAACCGATCCAACATGTGTTTCGTAGGCCTATACTTTTATGTTCACCATCCCTTCTCGAAGGTAAGCTGTTGGAACCTATCCAACACGTGTTTCGTAGGCCTATACTTTTATGTTCACCATCCCTTCTCGAAGGTAAGCTGTTGGAAACCTATCCAACACGTGTTTTGTAGGCCTGTACTTTGTTCACCATCCCTTCTCGAAGGTAAGCTGTTGGAACCGATCCAACATGTGTTTCGTAGGCCTATACTTTTATGTTCACCATCCCTTCTCGAAGGTAAGCTGTTGGAACCTATCCAACACCCAATAGCCTACTAGGAATTGAAAAAAGTTTTTATTTTGCAACGGATATTTGTCATCCAAGTTCATGCAGCTAGGTACCTACCTACCGGTAACCAGGTAAGCTATTGGGTCTCCTTTTCCAAGGAAACACGATAGGAATCTAAGGCCTATCTAAAAGCGTTACAAATTGAGTTTTTGATCATTGAATGCAAGATAAAAACTGAAGCCCAAAACCCCTGATAAGCAACCCAAAATGTATAATCACAATCCATCGTCATTTCCTGTTTCTGGGAGGGTTAGCTTGCTTGGGTTTAGCAACCAAATTTTTCCAAATGTATAAATTAGTTTAGGCCCAAGTACAAATAAGTCAAAAAAGTAAAAGTTTGTTTCACTTGCCAAATTATTCAAACAATTATCCAGCTCACCATACAAACCAAACGACTTGCCCCATCATACCGATCTTGTAATTGGGAAAGTATGAAAAGCTCTGATGTCCAAGTTAATTAGGTCTACGTAAGCTTAGGATACACAGGTTAAAAAAGAATAGTACTGGAAGGTGTACAACATAATCGGGCAAGCTTTGTTCTCTATCCTTCCTCATCCGGAGTAGTATTCTCAAACTTAGGTGGTAGGTAATGCAGACTAATGCCTAGACTATAGTTAACTTGTGCTTAAATAATATTTAGCCCCATTTACTAAATGGCTAGAGGTTTATGAAAAATTCTTGATTACTATACTCTGGCTAGGTCTCGTTGTCAGGAACATCGGGAATCAGAAAACAAGATTGGCAAAAAGAATAGAATTCAGAAAGCTAGTTGAATGCATATTTGCATTATTGTGCCTCCTACTAGGCCTACAATAATAGTCTTAAGGAATAGTTAGGGCCTACTATGATATGAAGTCCAGCAATTGACCAACGTAGGTTTTTATAGATTTAATTGATTTGATGCCAAAATGTAATCTTCATAATGGGGAAAGTATCATAACCAAATCGAGTATTGATAATTTGATGAAGGTATAGAACGTTAATAGAGAAAGAAATAGGTACAAACCATGTTCCTCACATTCCAAAAGACGTTTATTTTAAGTTATTTACAGCGTGAACTTTGAATGTTGTCATTTATTTCTTGGCTGCAGCAGCTTCGTCTTCGCGTTGGTATGTCAGGAGAAGTTCCTGTTTCTTGATCGTGATCCGTTCTTCTCGCCGTTTCCTCGCCTCCTTCACCTTCTGTCTGCGTGCCTCGGCCTGGTCGTTCAGCATCTTGGACCTCGCCTTCTCCGCCTTCTTCTTGTGGATGAACTCCATCAGAACGCGCTTGTTCTTGAACACGTTTCCTTTAGCCTTCATGTACAGGTGGTGATAGAGATGCCTGTCGATCTTCTTCGCTTCCCTGTACTTCTTGAGGAGGCGCCGGAGAACTCGCATGCGATTCACCCACAGGGTTTTCTGCGGCATACGGGCATTGGCCGTACCCTTACGTTTACCAAAACCACAATGACGCCCTTTCCGCCTTGCCTCGGTGTTTTTGCGAGTGCGGGCACGAGAGTGGACGGCTACAGGTTTTTTGATAATGAGACCATCTTTGATCAACTTCCGTATATTTTGACGAGAGTTGGTGTTTGAAATCTCATTAATTTCATTAGGATCCAACCAAACTTTCTTCTTTCCACACCTCATAACAGAGGCTGCCAGCCTCTTCTGAAGTTTCAATGAACTCATATTGATGCTATCCTTGGATTACCTAAAAGAAAGAAAGGGGTGGTTTAGGCACACCCAAATTCATAGTTGTCCCCTTGCCCAAGAACCCGGATTTGTACGGGAGGCTCACAGACATTGAGTCCTCCCCATAAGAAGAGGCAACAACCTAGCCCAAGGGGTCCCATTGTCACCAAGAGCTTTGATTTATGCATGTTAGCCCTAGGCCTATATGCCATAGGCCTAGTTAAAAAAATCCAAACCCCTTCTTAGCAACAAAGGGATGGGCTAGATAACGTGTTATGTTCTAGCTTACACTTCTTTGTGAAGAGACATTTAAAATTTATTTAAGTAGGCTCTACATGTCATTGTTTTTGTAATTTGATCTAGGCCTATTTTAAAAATAATCTCCATGTGATTGTTAATCTTTGTTATGAGACTCAACATGTCTATGAATTTGTGATGACATTGACAGGTACAATTAATCAGGTCTGACTAAATTAAGTACATGCCTACTTTTAGTAAATTAGGCCCTAGTAGGTCTCAGGCTACTAAGTATTAAACCTAAAAAGTAAAAACCTATGACAACATAAGCCTCGACATAAGTGTAAAATAAACTTAATATTACACCATACGAGTGGAGATCTGCTGGATTTGTCGAGAGTTCCACTTTGTAGGGCCTACTACTACAATCAATAATTGAAACAAAGAAAAAGCCACAGGTTGTTTAGCTCAGCAGAGTAAAACAATGCAAATTTATAAAAAAAAATAAAGTTGTGACTTGCAAATTTGAATTGGGACTTGGCAGTAGGCTACAAACTTTTGTACAGAACATTTAAAGGTTAAAGTGAAGGGTTACTTAGCGCTGTTTCTAAATCTCTATTTTGTTGAAAAAAACTCTAAAAAGTACGGTACTTGTTCATTAACGGGACCCCCTCCAAAAAATGTAAAAATTCAGTAAAAACTAAAAACATTTCATTAGACAATCATAACTAGTACATCTACTCCATCTGAGTTTCAGGAGGTCAGAAAAACACAATTATTTTGAACAAAGCCTCGAAAACATCCTTTCCGGCTACATACTTTGCGCCAGGAGTGACACGGCCTACGCCAACATACTCCACCTACAAAATGTGGGCTCGTTGGTCTTGTGGTTAGCGTGTCTGCTTCCAATGCAGAAGGTCCAGGGTTCGATTCCCGTCATAGTCAGAAGTATTTTAACTTCTGATTTGGACTTAAGTCCATCAGTTCTTGTCTTAGGAGTTTGTAAACGGTGACTTTGGAGCCGTCCTAGCAACGAAGCACATAATAAATTCAGAGTTGTGCTGAATCGGACTTGTTAATTCTGGCATTGATTCCCGGGTATTCGCACTGTTCATACCACTGATTGCTATATTTCCTATTAAAAATAACGATCTTTGGTTGGTTATCGCTCACTCGCCGATTGCGTCGGGGCCTACAGGGTTGGCTTAGTCGCTTTGATTTAAAGTCCCCCACTGAAAATCAGTTATATAACTGAGTGGGTAGACTTCACTGTCAGTCATATTCAACTCCTCGCAAGTTGTAATTATTCATTGTAAACCGAAATAAGTAAAAAAACAACGATGGGGGGACCAATTAACAAAAAATTGGGGGGGGGGTCCCGTTAATGAACAAGTACCAAAAAAACTCCTAACGCAGTAATTGTAAATGATTTTTAAACAGGTGCATCAAAGTGTTTACAAAATTGAACACAAAACAACAGACACTAACAACACGTAACAGACAACCACAATCACCTCCACACTCGGATCTTCGAACGCAAATTCGCGCAACCAACCGCTATCGCTGAGTGATTCTTCACAATTACCCATTCAAAATGTAATTGTGTTGGCCAGTGGCCTACTTTTAATAATGTTTCTTACTCTTGTAAGTCGTAATCCTAGACTAAAAAATGCAATGAAGGGGGAAATTAGTTTAAAATAGGCCTAAGTCCACCTAACACTTTTAAATCATTTTCAACCAATGCACGGGCAATAACAATGTCTTTGGTAAAAAATACAGTTATCTGCACAATTACCATCTGAACTTCTCAGCAATAAAAATCAGTCCTGCTGCCTAACTTTCTAATTTATCTCTTGCAAGTGCAAACTAGCTTGCTAGCACGTGATCATTTATTTACTTAACGTCTATCGGTCTATCCTATTCAGTTAAAAATCTGATTTACAAAGTAAGACAACAATAACATTGACATTGTAGGCCTTACACATTCAATGCACATTGGATGAAAGCGCCTTAGTTCCAAACATTTGCAAACTGATATAGGCCTACCTACCTACCGGTATCCTACGTTCGTTGAATTTGCCTCAAAGTGCTTTCCAAGTTCCAATTCCCTAAATCGATAACTCACTTTCGCGGCTTACATGCCATAGTCCTAGGCCTACACTTCAAAGCGGCTTCGTGATACATGCAGCATGTGCATCCATCCGTCACCCCCATATCTATAGTATTATATTCTCTGCACTCAGCAACCGGTTTGGAAGAACATACTTCGTGGTTATACTACCGTACTATAGGGTACCCCGGTTCAAACTGATGTGCGCGCGCAGCCAACCTACACAATGCGATAGTCACTATAAAGTTAACTACTGGTACCTACACTTTTTGCGTTGAAAACGAGGTTAGTAAACTACTCTTTTTGAGTTTAAAAGAAGGATAGTGGGGTGCGCGAAGTGCTGTGGGGGGAAAAGGTTCTACGAAGTTAGCTACGTTTCGTGTTCCACGGTTGGTAGTATCCACAAAAACAATTGCACGCGTATTTTCGTATTTCTTTCTTCCCCCACTAGTGACAATTTTGTCAAGGGCAGGTTTTTTCTATCTACTTTTCTTCATTTAGTTGATTAGTTCCCTCTTTTCCTCATGGTTCCCTCTTCAATTCTTCCTAGTTAAATTTTCCTTCCATCCATTCTATTAAATTTATTGTAGATCTTGTCTTCCCTTCTTAGTGATTTGCCCCTGCATTTTCCCCTAAGGTCCGGTTTCACCAAGTGCTAAACTCCGTTTAACTTCCTTAAACCGTCAGTTAATTTAGCGGTGTGTTCCACCACGTTTAATTCGAGCTGAAGTTAAACGGCCATCCTAGGCGGTTTAAGAACTTAAACTGGCGTTTGCGTGAAATTATAAAAGGTTTAGGTTACGGTACCTATGTGATACATTATTATTTATCATCATTATGTCACGATTCAATGTGTGTGAATGTGAGTGTGATATATCTTTTTCTTCAGACTACGACGAAGAAATTATAAATTTTATTGAAAGACCTGTTTGACGCCCAAGAATAATCTACGAAAGTCAAGATTAGTTTAATAAATAAAATAAATATAAATCTGTATTTAGAGTATACCCACTAAGTCACAACTGATTTTCAGCGGGGGACAGTAAACCAAAGCAACCAAGCCAACCCTGCAGGCCCCGACGCAATCGACGAGTGAACAATAGCCAACCAAAGATCGATATTTTTAATAGGAAATATATAGCAATCAGTGGTATGGACAGTGCAAACACTCGCAAATCAACGCCAGAATCAACACGGCCGATTTAGAACAACTATAAATTTATTATGTGCCTCGTTGCTACCAGGACGGCTCCAAAGTCACCTTTTACAAATTCCTAAGACAAGAACTGATGGACCTAAGTCCAAATCAGAAGTTAAAAAACTTCTGACTTAAACGGGAATCGAACCCTGGACCTTCTGCATTGGGAGCAGGTACGCTAACAACAAGACCAACGAGCCACACTAAACTAATTAAATAAACTAGACTAAACTAAAAATAAAAATGTATGCCTAATGTAAACCTAGGCCTAGATGATCTCAAAGGTACGTAGGGCCTATCTATGATGATGGTGCTGGAGCAAATAGAAGTGGAGCTCGAGTTTGAAAGTGACAAGTAAATATCTTATATATTTTAAATATCATTAGCCTATAATGGCTATTTTGAATGCTTATAGTGCACAAGTAGACCTTACATTGCACTACAATGGCAACAACAACATAGGCCTCTTGACATATGGCGGCAGTCAGCTGATCGTTAGCTGAGATAAATGAAAAAAGACGCGACCAATCACAGCTTGCGTAGGGCCGAAACAGATTTTCTCCATTTAAGCCATGGAGGAAGTTTTGAACCCACCAAATTAAACCACCATCTTAAAGTACGTTTTACTTGACGGTAACTAGTATGGGTCGTTTAGAAGACTTTGGTGAAACCGGGCCTATGACAAGGTCTCCCATAGACACATTTTTCAGTTTGCTTCTGAATCCCTTTATAAATGCCCTTTGCATCCACTATCTCCTTTGATAGGTTGTTCCATTCGACCGTTGTTCTGGCCATGAACGAGAAATTTTCCACATCAGTCCTCCAGCTTTCCCTTTCTAGTCCCTCCCCCTAACCTACTTTTCCAAAGTTGGCCCGTCCCAACAGAAGAAGTACCGGTAGGCCCCCAAGTTTTCAATCATGATCTCCCCTTGCCGCGTGAAGCAGGGTACCCTATAGGGATTTAAAGTGAAATCCAGGGGCAGCACCGTCGGTGGGCGTAACGTGCATCATGGCCGGCCGGAGTAGCATTAGGAGTAGTCCTTCCCTAAGCAGCTGTGTATAAACTGACGATTTGAATGCTCAATAATCAATCGTTGGTGAATGTTGTGATATGCAATTAGGATGTAAATTAATGTTATGACATTAGTTAGCCTATTGTGATGTTCAAAGTCATCCTGCAACTCTTTGAAATATATTTATTTCCTTTTCCGAAGAGTCAATTTAGGCCTACTTTTCCCGATCGGTCCCGATTTGATTTCCTACAATACCAGATAGTTCCGGGCCATGTGTGACAAAATTATAGGACATTATTTTACTTGCATCTGTGTAATTTCTAATAGACTAGACCTACAGCCATTTCGTTAACTCATTTATTCGGAAAAAGCTGTTTCCCGTAACCTAACGTACGTCGTTGGTGGTGCTAAACTCGGAAACTCGCAGCTAGGGCCTAGGCCCTCCTCGGAACGCCTAGATCTCTCTGAGAAACAATTTCGTGTACAAAATTGCTATCAGAATCTTTTCTCCATGGGCGTAATATTATTGGTATTGAGCAGCGTTAGTTTATATTAAATAAGTTGCCGAGCAGGCTCGAAAATATCAAACAAATTATTGATGTGGTTTGTGTACACACGCCCACTTATAGGCCTAGAAATGAACGACTTTATGACTAGCTGATGCTCGATTATCGCATGTTTTTAACAATCTTGCAATTTTATTTCAATCATAGATAGTTGGATGAGCGTAGCGAGCGAAGCGAAGATTCCATTTCACTACACTGGAAAAAAATCCGGAATGTTGTTTTTTTATTTTTTATTTTATTTTTTGTATTTTTGTCTGTTTGTAAACACGATTCCGGCTAAACCGATACTCCAATTGCGATGAAATTTTCTGGAGGCCTTCGAAATCTCTGAACTTAGAACTGCCACGTTTTGAGCGCAATCGGGAAATTTTTTCTTATAAAAACGCAATTTTACGATTTTTTTTTGATTTTTTAAAAAATTCTTCGACTTATAACACCTACACGCTTTATCCGATTGTAATGATTTTTTCACAGAACCTTAATTTTATGAATTAAGATATTCGTGTGAAATTTTAGCGTAATCGAAAAATTTTTTCTCATGAAAATCGAAATTTTACGAGTTTTTTTCTTTTTTAAAACAATTCTTTGACTTATAACACTTACATGCTTTATCCTATTGTAAAGATTTTTCACAGAACCTTAATTTCATGAATTTAAAATACTCGTGTAAAATTTGAGCGCAATCGAATAATTATTTCTATGAAAATTGCAATTTTACGATTTTTTTTTTTTTTTTTAATTACGATTTATTAAAAAATTAAGTTAATTTTTTGTTTATTTAATTTAATAAAAAAAATCTTCGACTAAGCAATAATTTTTTCACAGAACAACAGAAAATCCGCGTTACACATGGCAGCTCAATGCACCAATTACGCTCATCCAACAACGCGGCGGGACTTAAGCGTTTTCCTAGTTTAAAAATAATATTACACTATTTCAACGTCACCTACAGTATTTTTTCACGATTTCACTGACAAAACATCCTACATTGAGAGCTGTGTGTAGGCCTAAAAATGAACAAACTCATGACAAGCTGATGCTCCATCATCACGTGTTTTTAACAATCTTACCATTTTATTTCATTCATAGATAGTTTAAATATAATCTTATACTTTTTAAACGTCCCCTACAATATTTTTTCCCCGATTAAACCGACGAAAACATCCTACCCTCCTCCGGGTTACTTCAAATGTTATCGTCCCCGAAGTTCAACTTTCACGCTTATTTTCATTAACATTTTCCTATCTAGGATGTATACGATGTGGCTACAGATATTCCACTAGACTTACAAACTCAATTTCATAAATTGGTGGTGTAGTTTTGTCTTTATTGAGTGTTTATTTCAGTCGTGATCCATTGCAAGTGCCATAGGAAAACATACTTATAAGCGGCCATATCTCAACTTAATGCTACTCCGGCGGGTTCGCGCTTCGCTCACCAGATGTCAGCCACTTTGCTTTTAAATCCGAATAGATAGGCCTATATAAGGGGCAGACCCAAATAGAATTCGTGAATGCAAAATCAAACAAGGCACTTTGGTACTTCTTCGGCTAGAGGGGTCCAACTTTTATATACACTGTAACGGAAAGGATTTTGGGTGCGCTCTTATCGATTATATCCTAGAACTAGTGTGGCGCACTGTAGCCAGCGGAAAGTTCGGCTAACCTAAGGAAAGTACACGTTTAACATAAGTAGTAACAAGGCAATATAGCAGTGTTAACAGTGTATATAAAAGTTGGACCCCCCAAGCCGAAGAAGTGCCGGCACTTTGATGTGTGTGATATAGGCATACTTAGTCATTGGTCACTGAAAACAGTCGGTGCCACCTATGTTTATTCATCCTTGGGCAATTGCTCGTGTTGAGCAATGTCAGGAAACATTGACGATTTCCTACGCCTTGGTCTATTGCATGCTTTAAGTTGAATGGCTAGGGGCCTTTTAGTTTTTTTTTTTTTTTTTTTTAGTAGGCTCTACGAAGAATAAGACTCTGAATGCCATCTGGCTTTAGTTATTTCTGCATTCCGTCTTTAAGACACCGCTAGCTAGCGCTAGGTAGACAGTCCAAGCCTCTACCGGTACTTTTTCGGTTGGTGTGCTCCCCTATTAATACACTGTTTTTTTTGCACTAAAAGCGGACGTGGGTATGGCTAATACTCCACCTACAAAACCTTTAACGTCGCTATTTTAATTATAAAAGACTTTCAACAGAAAAGTACTTTCGCCTAAAATAGCGACGTTAAAGGTTTAGAAGGTAGGCCCTACTTTAGATTGCAAAAAAACAGTGTATTAATAGGGGAGCACACCAACCGAAAAAGTACCCCTCTACCTAGGCCTCTAAGATGGCTCTATAGGGGCCTACTCTAGGCTAGGCTTACAAGAACTAGGGCCTACAACAGTGTAGGCCTAGGCTAAGACTGAGCCTATCTAGGCTAATCCTAGGCGAGCCTACAATAGCCTAGGCCTAGGCCTAGGGCTACCCCCTGCCAAAGTGAAGCTTGGGCCAGCTTGCCCCTAGGCCCCACAATTAAAACCGTTGTATTTCTTTTAAATTAATAAAAATCAGTACAAAATACATGTAAAAAGAAATAACAAGACACTTTCAAACTATGTAGTAACTTACTATTGCTTTTAGTGAAGGATAATGTGCTTAAATATTACTTATATTTTCAATTCTTCAAGAACACACATGTGGCCACACAGCAACCATCCATAAAGAAAAGTGTACCAGCGTCAACATCTATATGGGAAATCGATGATAAAGATGGCCGCTGCTAAATAACAAACATTACAAAATTAAATACTGACATTAACTGTACTTGTTTCATACCATTTTCATACACACTGGAATTCGACCACACTTTTAATTTCTTAACTATTCATTAATGTTATGAAAGTACTCTTACTGCGTGAAAAAAATTAGAAAATATAAATTAAAATATATGTTTTAATCGTTATGTTGTCACAAGTCCACTTTTCAATGAAGAAAATATAATCCGATTCGATAAATCGAATCTGATGTCTGAGAGCACCCAGTATGCGGACGCCATTGTTACATCACACAGAATCAACAACAGTTCGGTAACATTTCCCCCAAAAATTCCTGTTTATTTATTTTTATTTGTTTATTTAATGATTATATTGTTTTCAGTTATGAAAACTGATTTATAAAGGACGAGACAAAATATGTTGTAATAGTAAATAATATTATTATTCAAAGCGCAAAAGTAAAAAAGGCAGTCTTCTCTCCGATTTTGACATATGTTTAGCTCCTCCTCTTTCAGGTAAATTTTGACAAAGCATCCCAAGTCCTCAAGTCCAAGGTTAGAAGGAGGAGCTTACCGCTTGTTTGTGTTTCGCGTTTTATTCTTGTTCTGCTGTCTGCGAATTGCTTTTCATAAATTGTTGATATCGACACACTACTAATACTGTTTGATAAAGATAGCATGGCTTGTTCTGTTTCTAAAGAATAATCATTAATTATAAGTGGGCCGTATGTTGAAGAAACTAGGCCTATTGTTTTAAGGCATCCTAGCTAGACTTGTCCGTTTGGCCTTCTAAAAGTAAGGTTAAGAAGGTAAGGTCCTGCACACAGTCAACAAAACAGACAGATTGCTCTAAATATAGGCTTTAAGTCTAGGCTACGTTTTAATAAATAGGCTAGGCCAGACTCGATCCTAGATAAAATAACAGGGCCTCGGCCCTTTAATGTCATCTAGCCCTAGGCTAGGCTCACAAGTCGTGGCCTTGGACATTACGTTTTACGTCTGGTCCTAAGCGTATGGCTCTACGAGGACGTGGGTTCAAATCCCTCATAAGGCATGTTTTTTGTAATAGCTAGGCCTTCATAGATAGATCCATCCATAACCACTCATTGTCTCAAATAGTAGGCTTGCCTTTGTGCATTAATAGAGACGGTTTAAGCAATAAATCATTGCCAGCAATAAATCATTGCCTAAGACCATTTTTAGATTGACTGGTTGTTGTTGTTGTGCTCCTACACACACTAGGCCTACTTCCAAAATGTTTGCACTTGCCCTAATCCTAGACTAGGCCTATGGGGAGTAATATTGTGAATGACGATGAACCTAAAGGTGCGTTGTACTGTCTCGCGTTTGGTGCGACGCGACTTGAGCGCAGCCAATCAGAGAACTGGGTTGCCTGCCGCGACAGTGGCGGTTTGTTTTGACAACCCCGTTCTCTGATTGGCTGCGCTCGAGTCGCGGCGCACCAAACGCGATACTGTAAACGCTCCTTTACTTTTCAAAGCCGCTGCCAAACGATCAACATAGTTGCGTTGCCCAACTTTGTTGTCCAACAATGTTGCTGTGAGTTGGTGTGCATTTGATAACATGCATGTTGCCGACTGCTCGCCAAACGGTCAAGACCGAGTTGTTCAACACCCGGCAACACCCCAAAAAGTTTCAACATTCTGAACTAGGTACTTGGCAATTAAAGTTGGCAACTTCCAATCAATCTCTTCAAAGTATCACGCAATTGTCGTTGTCGATAACCAATCACAGCAGTAGGTATCGCCATTGTTACTTTATTTTCTTGCTCGTGTGTCAGGAATAGTAATAAAGTTGGGAAACTTTGTTGATCGTTTGGCAGGGCCCGCTTTAAGGGAAAGTAGGATCCTAGCCCTGATTGCCAGCCGACACCCAACATGTAGGCCTATAGATGCCTTTACCTACAATATTTTTCTTTCTTTCTAGGTTCTACTCTCGTATTTCAACAATGACTAAAAAAGTGTCGTATTTCTACAGTCCAGAAGTTGGTAACTTCCACTATGGGCCTGGCCATCCAATGAAACCTCATCGACTGTCGGTGATTCATAGCCTTGTACTCAACTATGGCTTGTATAAAAAAATGCAGATTTATAGGCCGTATCGAGCCAGTGCTCACGACATGTCACGATTTCACTCGGAGGAATATATCGAATTCCTACAACGAGTTACACCTCAAAACTTACAGGGATTCACCAAGTATCTTAACCACTTCAATGTCGGAGATGATTGCCCGGTCTTCGAAGGCTTATTCGATTTCTGCTCCATGTATACAGGCGCCTCGTTAGAAGGGGCCATGAAACTTAACAACAACTGTTGCGACATTGCGATAAACTGGTCTGGTGGGCTGCACCATGCCAAAAAGTTTGAGGCGTCCGGTTTCTGTTACGTGAACGACATCGTCATTGGCATTCTTGAATTGCTGAAGTATCATCCGCGTGTTCTCTACATTGACATTGACGTTCACCACGGCGATGGTGTGCAAGAGGCTTTTTATTTAACCGATCGAGTCATGACGGTGTCCTTTCACAAGTACGGCAATTACTTCTTCCCTGGCACAGGCGACATGTATGAAATCGGCGCGGAAACTGGACGATTCTATTCCGTTAACGTGCCTCTAAAGGAAGGTATCGACGACCAGAGTTATGTTCAAATCTTTAAGCCAGTCATATCAAACGTGATGGAGTTTTACCAACCGACCGCTATCGTGTTGCAGTGCGGGGCCGATTCACTTGCTTGCGATCGCCTAGGTTGTTTCAGTTTGTCAACGAAAGGACACGGAGAATGCGTAAAGTTCGTGCGAGACTTAAACGTTCCGCTCCTGGCCGTCGGCGGAGGGGGATATACTCTAAGGAACGTCGCTCGATGTTGGACGTACGAAACTTCTCTTCTGGTGGACGAAACCATCAGCAATGAATTACCATACACAGAATATCTGGAATACTTTGCTCCCGACTTCACACTCCATCCGGACGTTGTGACGCGTCAGGACAATGCCAACAGCAAGCAATACCTAGAGAACATCACACGTCAAGTGTACGACAACTTAAAGATGTGTCAACACTCCCCGAGCGTTCAAATGAACGATGTTCCAAGCGATGCGTTACCGAATCAAGACTCGAGCAAGAATGACGATGCAGATCCGGACGTTCGAGTCAGTCAGAATGACGAGGATCGACGTGTGGAGCCAACAAATGAGTTTTACGACGGAGATAAAGATCAAGACAAACCCACTGAAACACCAGAAAATAAAGACAGATAAGAATGTATCTAACAAGAAAGAATGTACACTAGTAGGTTACATATTGGCTCAAACAAGTCCAAAACACATGAACATGATTTTGATAGGAGCTAATTTGTAAGTTTGATTCTTTAAAGCCTTGCTGACTCTGCTGCTATCGGCATGAGAAAGGAATAAAGAACCAAGAAATGTTTAGAAATGCAGCATTACTGGCATTACTAATGCTGCCGTATAGTAGTGCATTTGTCCGCCGCCATATGCTTGACCCGTGGGCGTGTTCGGTAGTATGGCCCCTACCTACCGTACATCAACAAACTAGGCCTAACCAATGACAAGATTTTCCACCTTCCTACAGTGCCCACTCTAGAATTTTTGCTTTCGGCTAAAAATTGGGTTTTCCACCTTCCTGTTGCGTCAGCTGACAGCTCTAGGAAATCATTTTACCAATTGAGGAAGCAGGCGTGATTTGATGTTTGGCACGTCCCTTGTCCTGCAGCCATAAATCATTAGCCTACCTACATCTGAATACAACTTGGCATAATTTATAATAAAGGATATCTGTACTCTCCGATCTATCATATTTTCAATATTTATCGTAAAACAATCAGAAAATGCGTAGTTATTTGAGTGTTTTTAACTGTTTTAACAAATACTAAATTCTAGAAAATTGAATTTATTTTTTGTTTATTTTCTATAATATATTAGGCCTAATGGAAAAGTACTTCATGATAGATCCCTTCATATTTCATTTTTACACAATTACCGGTATGTAAAATTACAAATAGGTGCGACTAAAATTGTCTGAGAAATTTGGATGCGCGTAAAATGAGCATGCCTGCCTTTCTTAAAGAGCGCACTCGAAATTAGGCCAAAAATTTTGTTACAGAAGGCACCTCACTAAATAGCTACTTTCATGTTTCAAATGTTGGTATTACACGCCAAAATTGAGAGTGGAATCGGTGCTCTACTCTGTATGATAGTTTTATCAAATGTTTATATAAAATGGTGATCAATTGATGATCCATTGAGTCCCCTATTTCATTGGGGCTTAGTGTTTAATAAGGGGTGGAAGGTAGTGTTAAGCAGGGAGTTAAGTACGTATTAAGAGTGTACCACTGAGTTTATAAATACTAATGTGTTTTTTTAAAGAGTCCCAGCGGCAATGAGTAGTATCCTGCCGTAGTGCCGAACGATCTGCGCTCTGTGATCAAATCTAGACACTAAGATGAGAATGTACTTCCTGAGTAGCGTGTATTTGGCAGTGTACAAAGTGGTAAACCACTGGCTATGGGTGTTGAAAATCTAACCATCCCTTTAAACTCAATTGTGCTACTGCTATGAAACACAAATTTGCAGTTGTTTCCATTTAGCGTATGCATATGTCCACATCATATTATACTAATTTTATACTAAACAGGTGAACTCAATTTAAGGTTTTAAGTTTGATGTAAATGGTAAGGTGCATGGTGCATTAAGGTTTAATTTTATGAAATAAAGGTTAATTTGTAATTCTGTCTTCTTCTTCTCTTCTTTTCATATGCCAACATTGACATTTTCATGTCATCATGTGTTTTCTAGTTAGCCAGTAGAGATAGGACTCCTGTTCGCTCCGTCCATGCCATTTGGCATTTTGTCGCGTTCAAGCTTTATATATGTACATTGAAAAAGATGTTTCCTGTCTTGTTCCCCAGCTCCACACATCCGACAGACACTAGATTCAAAAATTCCAAATCTATGGAGGTGCTTTCCGAGTAGGTCGTGTCCTGTTTGAAGCCGGAATTGAGCTGTCTCTATTTTTCTACTGTAGCACTTACGTTTACCAGTCGCCTCATTCTAGTGTATCTTCCCACAGTTTATTCTGCCCCCTCTCTTGCCATTCCTCTTTGTCTGTCGACGCATGCAGGTGAGATTTGAGAGATTTATGTGACAGTTTTTTACTTTCTTGTTGTTTTTTGCTACCTTGTTTGGCTAGGTAGTCGGCCTTCTCATTACCATATATGCCACAGTGGGCCGGTATCCATTGTAGCACAATTTTGTTCCCATCATTCATGAGTCGTAGAATCTGTAGTTTACATTGTCTAATTTCGGGTTCTGTTTCCTCCCTATTTGCATGCTGCAATGGCAGTCTTGGAGTCGGATAGGATCACAATTTTCCGGTTTTCAGATTTTGATAGTTTCAATAGTGCTTCAACTATTGCTCGGATTTCTCCATCATAATTGCTTCCATTAGCACCAGCTGGGTAGGAAGCCTCAATTCTCGGCTGTATATCCCTGCGCCCGCATTTCCTTCCCCTGGGTGATGCTGATCCATCTGTATACAGATGTAGCCATTCATTTCTGGGTATTTCTGGCGAATGTATGCCAATGTCATTTCTTTAGTTGAACCAATGAGTTGGTTGTTTTTCTTACCGTCGATGTCAGGTATTGTCAATGCATGTGGGATTTCTAACAATGCAACATTTATGTTTGGTGGTAGGAGGTCTTGTCTATTGTTAATTGCCTCATTCCAATTAATGCTCATTTATTTGTCGTGCCTTCGTTATGAATGTTACATGGGTTTTATGTTTTTCACATGGTTCTTTATCCCAGTAGTTCTGATCCAGTCTTACCAGTTTTTCATATAGGATCCCTGCAGCTTCATTTTGTCTGGCCTCTAGGGGTGGAATATTGGCCTTTGCTTCCATAGCTACTATAGGTGTGGTTTTAACACCTCCAGTAACTATTCTGAGTGCAGAATTTTGGACCCTATTTAGAGATTGTAGTGCATTTTTAGGGCTTTTTGTTATGATTGCATTACCATATTCAAGCAGTGGTCTCACATAGGTTTTATATGTGGTAGATAATGTGTTCTCTGTTGCCCCCAGGTAACACCTGCAACTCTTTTTTAACAGGTTTAATCGCTTCCTTTCCTGCTGCTTGCATTTTTTCAATATGCTTGGTCATTGTCATTTTTTGATCCATAGTTACACCTAGGTATACTGGGTTATCTTCTTTCTGTAACAGGTTTGTTCTGTACTTGAGTAAAAATGTTGGTACACTTCGTCCCGTAGTGTGGTAGTCGTACACGGTCTTCTTTTCGTTAACTATCATTGCATTCTTTCTGTCCATTCTTCCAGAGCTTTAAGGGCTTTATTCATTTCAATTTCCATATTATCTTTATCTCTACCACTGTACAACCATGTCACCACATCAACTGCAAACAGCTTTACTTTGACCTCACTTCTCTCTTCATATAGTCACTAGGTCATTTATGAAGATCAAGAAAGGGTAGGACTCATGACTGCTCCCTGGGAACTCCTGCCTTGGTTTTTCTGTATTTTGATCTTTTGTTTCCATATCTCACTCTCATATACCTCTGGCTCGGAAATTTTTAGTCCATCTGTATATGTTGCTTGGGATGTTCATATCCGACATTTTTGTAAGTAAGATCTTTCTGTTCACAACATCAAATGCATTTGGAAATCACATACACCACAAGTGTTGCTAGTTGTTTATTGAAGCCTTCCTTCACCTCCTGCTGTAGATATGCCACTTGGTCGAGAGTGCTTCTATCTTTCCTGAAGCCTGCCTGGTGTTCTGTTATGAGGTTATTTGTCTCCAGGTAGATTTTTAGTCTTTGGTTTACCATACGTTCCATGAGCTTTGACATCATACTTGTGAGAGATATAGGCCTATAGCTCTCCTACTTTACTACTGTCTTTTCCTTTCTTCACTATGGGGATAACTTCTGCTTTTCGCCATATATCTGTATGTTTCCCTCCCATATGGCATTGAAGTGTGTCAGTAATACCAGTTGCCCTTCCTTTCCTAGTGTTTTCAAGAATTCAGGTAGATAAGGTCAACTCCTGGTGACTTCTTGTTTTTTCAGTTTACTTAATGCTTGTCCCAATTCATGGATATTAAATGGTGCATTATAAGGGTCCCTCGTTATCATGTATGTATTTTGGTTGCTCTACTTTACATGTTTTATTATTTATTGGTCTTGTTTGTTGTGACATATACTGACAGAACGCCTCTGCTTTATCCTTATCTTCGGTGAGTTGGACTTCTTTATATTTATTGGCTCCTGTTGTTCTTCCTCTTTTCTTGGTTACATAGACTGGAGAAGTATCTATGTGCTTTGACACCATCCTTTCTGTAATCTATTTGCTCCACATATTCTTGTAATGCTATTCTCTTGCTTTCCAAAATTTGTCTTTTTAACATGGCTGTACTCTTCTGAGTTGATCATGTCTTTCATGTCTTGAGTTTGTTCTGCAGTTTTCCTTGCTTGATCTCTTTGTTGTTTCAGAGTTTGTAGTTGTTTCATTCCAGAACGGTTTGTAATTTGTTTGTTTTCCTCTAGGTACAGTTTTTTTCTGCAGCTGTTTGCATGATATCTATAATTTTCTGGTTGTCTAAATCAATGTTTTCCCTTGATTCAAATTCCAGGAATAGTTTTTCGGTAATTCTTCTGTACTCCTTCCAGTTACCCTTTTTAAAATTCCAAGTGCATTTGGTTTCTCTAGCTTCAGGTTTACATTTCTGTCTTGTTATAAGTAAAATTTTGTGTCCAGCACCGAAGGAGACTCTAGGTTGTCCTGTTTCATGTGATTGAATAAGTTTGTGTGGCATAAGGCTAAATCTGGTCTGGAGAGGCCTCCTCTGTATGAGAGGAAGGTATATGGATCTGCTGCTTCCAGTAGCATCAGCGGGTTGCTGTCTATGTATTCTTCAACTATGTGTCCAACTTTGTTGTTGTATTGTATGCCAGGCTTTATTGGGTGCATTAAAATCTCCTACAATTACTGACGTACTGTCAATAGTGACTAGATCTAAAAATTTTGTTTCGTTTGTTGGTGGGTTATAGAGAATGATGTATGTGGTCTTAGTGTGATTTTTCCACAGTTCTAGTTGTACCACCTCTATCTTGTCTTCTTCGTCCATTTTGTGTAAAATTTTAAATTTAGATGTCAGACCTACTTTCACACCAACTATGATGCCTGAAGAGATTTGTCTCTGTCTAGGGAGAGTATATATTTTGTAGCCGTTAGTCATGGCTTTGTCCAGTTTTTCGTTGTCTGAGATTGATCCTGCTTCCACCACTGTGAATGCGTCTACATTTTTGTCACTAATTATCTTCTTAGGTCTAAATATTTATCTTCGGAGAGACCTTCCTGCGTTCCAATATAACAAGGTGACGTTGCCCTGAGAAGGACACATTTTCTCCACTCTCCTATCTCTTCTGTTAACTTGCTTTGGCATCTTCGAGTCCGAACGTTTAGCGTGATCCAGGGGGCACGTTAAGTTTTAATCTTACGGACGCGTTCGAAGTCACCCCCCTGTCTTAAGGACTTGGAAACTTACTTGTAAAGTTGGTTTCAGTTAAGAATGCCACAGCGGAGGTACCTCAGCACTCTTCCCTTCCGCTGAGGCCATGGACTTGAAATAAACTCATGCCTGCTCTCTAGAACCAATGGTAATTGGCATTGAAACTGCTTGCAAAAATGAAAACCACTTCATTTTAAGTAAAACATTTGATTAACTGGAAGATTTTTTAAAAGTCTTGCGAGACTTGCAACTCATTACGTAAATTTGCATGATCACCCAAACGCTGGAGTGTGGTATTTTTTAAATAAACAATACCAACAATGGAGCAAAACCAAGTTTTCAAAGTAATTTATTATCCATTTATTTTTATTTTAAATTACTCCTGTGGTGGTAAAAACTTATTTTTGTGAATACTGACTAGAAAATAAGTTTTTTGGGGGGTTTGTGTCAATTGTCAAAGTTGATATGCATGCTATTCTATCTTTTCTCTTCCGCTGATAAATTATCTAAACTGACACCAGGAGCTTTGCCATTGGCCAGCAAGCCATGATGCATATGGAATCTTGATTTTTATTGCCTGGGTTTAGAATTAACCTACCGGTATAAGAGATTTAAAAATAAGTCATCTTGGTTCATCGTTTATGACTAATTTTAAACCTAAAGACCATGTGTGAATGCTTAAGTGTTTTTCTATATTATTTATTCTTGAACCTTACCTTAATCATCTAGCCTATGTAAAGGAAACTGCGATATGATGAGTGATGACCATAGATGTAACGGATATACCGCTTCAGTATACAAATGTAATAAATGTGTTTGCCTATGTATTTTTTGCAATTATTTTGTACTTTGTGTTAAAACTTAAAATGTTTAAAATGCAACATATTATTTGAGAATGTGTTGCAGAACAAATAATAAATTAACTTGCCCCGGTAGGTAGGTAAATTCTAGGGCATGCTGTAATGTTTCTAATGAACTTGCTTACAAAATGCTATTGAACCTGGAAAAGTTTAGGCCTTTAATGAATTGAGCTTTTTTATTTGTATTCATTACAAAGACAATGGCTTGATGAACTTATTTTAGGTTTTCTAACTTGTTCCTTTATACAATAACATAGCGGTAGAGGTGTTTGTTTTTCGCTAATAGCGAAAAATTTCGAAATAAAGTCGAAATTTGTGTTTTAAAAGCCATAAAGTCGAAATTTATGTTAAATGCTAAATAAAGTCGAAATGGATGTTTATCAAAGAAAAATACATTGATTTTACCATTTTTAGCCAAGAAAGTGCTTTTATTACTGATAATTTATCTGAAATTGTAATGAATAGTCGTTTAAAGGTCCATATTATGATGGTAAATTTGTTTGTAGGCCCTACCTTCTGTAATATAAGACTCGCGGGCTAAGATTTATTTTTAAAATTGATACTTTGTTTGCATATTTGTGAGGAATTTATGGAAGAAAATCATATCATCGAAATAACATCGAAATTTAAAAATCTAAAAGCTAAATTAGAAAAATAATAAAACTATTTTCAAACATCTCTACATAGCGGTAATAATGTTTTTTCTTCAACAATGATATTACGTATTTGTTTTTTTCTTAATCAGTTTTTACAAGATATTTTGTTTTTGTATATACCTGTAATAAATGCTTATGTATTTACTATTTACAATATTTAATTCCTCCATATTATTGTGAAATAAATGTTGTGGAAATTTTTAAGGCTTATTTTATTCTCTCGGGGAAAACTTACAAAAAGAACACTTGGTTTTCAATCGAGTTGTCTTTTGATGTGAATTTCACTGAATAATTGCACTTCCTGAATTAATTATTGAACAAAAGTGGTGAATAGCCTAGAATCCCTAGATAGGGTAGTCGGGTAACGTGCAGTTGAATTTCAAAATCTTCCGACCCAATGACCCAAGCTGCCAGTCAGTGATACGTAGCAGTTTATTTTATGGTGCACCGGGAGGGGGGATTAATATTTGATTTGATTTACTGCTGTTAGCACATGTGATTACATTAGCCTTGTTTACATGGAGGACTGAGTACGGAGTTGAGTACGGTTTTTGGTCTCAGTACCACATGTAAACACATGAAATCAAGTACCGAACCGGTTGGGTTCGGTCCGACGAAATGGTGGGACCGAACCGAAATACCGTACTGAGTACTCACATGTAAACAGCTTCCTGAGAGGGAACCGAACTGAAAAACATGCAGCCTAATTGTAAATGTCAATAAATAAGTTTTAAAATGTTGTATCTATTTTTAACTTAAGTTTGTTGGGCTCCAACTTCAAATGTAGATCATCCACGCTAGGCCTGGCCTTCAATCCTACCCGTATTTACGAAAATGACATGAAAGTAAGGTTATGTAACAGTGATGTTTTGAGCAATTGTCGTAAGATGGCGTCGATGCTGCACCGAATGTCAGTTCAGTTCTAGTTGGGTACTCGACATGTAAACGCTTCAAGGACATTGGAACCGTACTTCAATTTCAGTACAGTACTGGACCCAGTCCTCCATGTAAACAAGGCTATTGTTTTGACATGTCCTCAGCAATGAAATTGTAAGACTTTAAAAACTAGGTTGTCATATAAAATAGCTGGATTGTTAGTATGCCGTACTAGCAGGCTGGTTCCTTGAAGGGGATGTGCATACAATACCAGTGTTGGGTAGAAACAGAACTTCAAGGAAAGCCAAAGTTACCATTTTCCATGAACTGTAACTTATTTCTACTAGGAAAACGCTTAAGTCCCGCCGCGTTGTTGGATGAGCGTAATTGGTGCATTGAGCTGCCATGTGTTATGCGAATTTTCTGTTGTTCTGTGGCAAAATCATTACTTAGTTGAATTTTTTTAAAAATTAAATTAAATAAAATTAAAAATTAACTTAATTTTTTTAATTTTTTTTTAATTAATCGTAATTGTTAAAAAAAATCGTAAAATTGCGATTTTCATAAGAAATAATTTCTCGATTGCGCTCAAATTTTACACTAATATATTAATTCATAAAATAAAGGTTCTGCGAAAAAAATATTACGATCGGATAAAGCATGTAGGTGTTATAAGTCAAAGAGTTGTTTTAAAAAAAGAAAAAAACCTGTAAAATTTCGATTTTTATTGATAAATATTTTTTTCAATTGCGCTCAAATTTCACAAAAATATCTAAATTCATAAAATAAAGGTTCTGTGCAAAACTCATTAAAATCGGATAAAAGCATGTAGGTGTTATTAAGTCGAAGAATTTTTTTAAAAAATTGAAAAAAATCATAAAAATTGCGATTTTCATGAGAAAAAATTTTCCGATTGCGCTCAAAAACGTGGCAGTTCTAAGTTTAGAGATTTCGAAGGCCTCCATAAAATTTCATCGCAATCGGATTATCGGTTTAGCCGGAATCGTGTGGACAAACAGACAAAAATACAAAAAAAAAAAAAAAAAAAAAAAGAAAAAAAAAAAAAAAAACATTCCGGATTTTTTTCTCCAGTGTAGTGAAATGGAATCTTCGCTTCGCTCGCTACGCTCGCTACGCTCATCCAACAAGTTAGTTTTATAATTATTTGACTGAACCAATTTAATTAAGGAGTGAAAGAGCCATATCATAGCTTACTTGCAAAATTTTCCTCTTGTATGTAATACTTGTTCCCACTACCCCCCCTCCTTGCCAATGGGTTTCTCACCACCATTAGTTGCATTGCCAGCTAAACTGCAGTTTTGAATGATCTTTTGGGTTGTGGCGGGCGTCGTGTCGAAAATGAGGCACTGCTCCACGTTTCGCCACCAACATGGGTGGCGAAAACAACCGCAAAGATCATTTTTAAAAAATCTAAATACATCCATAGGTCGTTAAATCATACAACAAAAATCATCCTTAAATATTTATTCCTCCAAATCTCAATAAGTACAAATCCGGATACTAATCACTGACCGTCTCGAAGATCTAAAGAAAAATGGTTATTGAAGAAAGGAACTTAGGAACGCCCTAGTTCCAGGCGTTTTATTTTAGAGGAACTTGGAACTAGAAAGAGTTCATTCTTTTTATGAGGAACTTGTAACTAGAACAAAGTCCATTTTTTAAGAAACTTTCCCAACATTTTACAATACCCCCACCAAAACATTATGTCATAAGATAAAATGTCGCAAAATAAACATAAAAAGGAGGAATGAGAAAAACCTTGGACAACCGTCAGTCAGGGAGCCGGGGCTCGAACCCGCTAGCTCCAGTATGACAAAGACTAGAGCCGGGGCTGAACCCGCTAGCTCCAGTATGACAGAGACTAGAGCCGGGGCTGAACCCGCTAGCTCCAGTATGACAGAGACTAGAGCCGGGGCTCGAACCCGCTAGCTCCAGTATGACAGAGACTAGAGCCGGGGCTGAACCCGCTAGCTCCAGTATGACAGAGACTAGAGCCGGGGCTGAACCCGCTAGCTCCAGTACGACAGAGACTAGAGCCGGGGCTCGAACCCGCTAGCTCCAGTATGACAGAGACGGCGCGCATGGCTCCCAGCCAGGTATTCATGCATATTTCAGTGGTAACGCCAGACAACCACTAAATCACCCACACATCCTGTGCGACGTGCTACACGGAATTATAACATTTTCAGTAGAATAGAACGTGTCGCCTTATTATTAACATCCTTTGAGCCAATCAAATCACAGCTCGGACCACGTGACAAGTTGCAGCACGAGCATTGCTTTGTCTTGTCATGGGGTACCAGTAGTCCGATCTTACATTACTAATGAAATAATATTATACAGGGTAGGGGCGATTGCCTGCCTGTCCCCCCCCCCCCATTAGACTTCGGTTTTTAATGCAAATTAACGGCGGTAAGAGCTCCCTTGACACAGCTGGAACTTTACCCCAGACCCAAACTTTAACCAGGTTGACCCCCAGACCCCCTTTTAGTCCATTGTCAATTCCTGGATACTCTAGTGCTCCAATGTTTGTTTCATAAGGGGTATAATAAAATTGTGAAAATACGTAATTTAGGTAGACCGTTCGGCTCACCCATTCATGTATTCAATGCACAAAGTACGGGGGTCTGAGGGACACTTTCTCATGAGCGGCTGGGTGCCGGGAGAGCCGACATGTCCCACTCGAGATCTGTTATTTATAGATTGTTTTCCACATAATCCTGGGAGAATTTAATACCGATGGATTCTCGTGTATAAGGACGGCAAACCGTGGACTTCCCATCCGATAAGAATAGGTCGGTTTTCCTTGTAGGCTAATACCTAATAAGTATTCACATCATCACCAAGCGGCGAGGAAGGAACCGAGTCACGTATAGGACGGGGGTTCCTGCGCCAACCTGGCTGACGGGGAAACCACGATAATATGAGCCGTGACACCATCTAACTAAAGGGAGGCAAATTTGTACCGGGTCAACTAACTCCGTTGCTGAATTAAGCCGGTTCAACCAGAAGCAAACACCTAGTCGAACGATAGGGGTATATACTCATCGCAGACACCCCTCTGCTGCCTCGATCTCTTCTATCACCGATGCTCATATATAGGCCTAGTCTTCTCTCCTCATATCTACACTTGACTCCCCCATTCTTTCACGATACGTCTACTATGGGGCCCACGGCAAGAGGGAGCCTTGCCTTCCTAGCTTCGCCACAGCGTCAACTTGGTGCTCCCCTCCGTGTGAACGGTTGATTAATTGAGTATAATAACTATCTCGGCGAGGAAATCAATATAATAGTATTTAATTCATTAGCATGAATTTGCATCGGATATTGAATTATCTCGTATCCTTCAATAAGTATCGAGTAATATCATAGTAATCACTCGAGGTGCTCTTATTTCTAGGCTAGGTGTTATTCAAGTGCACAATCTCAAGGATTATAAATAAATAAAAATAAGAAGTCACGCGAGCGAGAGTGACAGTGAGCGAGGGACCCACACCTGTTACACCGTACACAGATGATATATTACACTTACGTGGGGTAACACGTGTATGAAGGTACAATACAGAATCGCGTGGGCTCAGTCCCCACATCGGCGTAAGGGATTGAAATAGCAGTGAGTGCCGGGAAGACTTCCGGAGCACCCGACTGTTATACGTGTAACCTTTTGATGGCCCAATCAGAAGGGGATGAAGAACCTAGCCAAGGAGGCGTGTGATTGAGCCAGGACACGTGTGTTTGAGCCACGGACTCACACATGCCCGACGGCGGATGCTAGACGCACGCGTGCCCGATGTCATCACAGCATCATCGCTTCTGGTTTCTCCGACGCTCTTGACACGATTCAATACCGGTTCTAGAGGATCGATTCGCTTTTTAAAATAATTAACTCGTTTCAGATTCCAATAATCGGTGAGACCAAGACAAATACTCTTAGTATTTGGAGTATTTGGTGTGGACACTCCCAGATTAGGTCCGTGCACCCTGCATGCATACGTTAAGGTGCCCCCATTCCCCACACTAGCTCCATCTCCTGCGTCTCTAGCTAGAGCCTTTAGATGGGAACAACAGGTCGGAACACTGCCTGCTCCTCGTCTACATGCTGATGTTTATATTGTCGTATGTCTGTGGCCTGGTTTCCGCGTCTGATAGCAAATCTAAGTGGATCGCCTGACCGAGATCCGCTCCAAATTAATAGGTACTATCATCATCCTGGAGCATTAGCCGCATATCCCGAGTGATCCTGGATTCAGGTCACTTACTCCAGGGTTTCCTGCAGGAGTCGGGCCCATTGGCGCTGGATCACGCGCACGACAAGAATATGCATGCATAACATTTTATTAAACTTCCTTGAGTCGATATTATATAATAATGATTACTGCTATTAAACATTATCGTGATGAATAATACTAAATTTATCGTTTGAATAAATTATGGTAGACCTTAGCACCAGGGACGTTCTAGACCACGAACCGATAGGCCCTACTATGTACTTGACTTGAACTGGACCTTCATTTCGTACATGGCGTAACTATTTAGATACCATGTGAATAGTAGACGCTACGGAAATAGCGCATTGTATTGGTTGTAGGTGAATTGTGGAATAACAGCATGATGGACGTATATTGTGTGATATGAAATGTTTGCTTCATCTTAGAATCGAACCCAGAACGTCTGGATCTACGTTCTATTCATCATGCGCACATACTACGTCGTGGACACGATAGCTCGTGGTGTTATGTACAGTGTGGAATAGCTTAGACAATTTCGCTCCGTATATAGGACTCATTATATACATCTACCAATAAAGGAAAAATAAATCATGTATACGAAGATTGTCTCTTTTTGTCACCTCAAAGTACGAGTGTTGAAGCAAAGAGTGTGATGGATAGGAGTGGCAAGAATACCCCTATATCGGGATCAAGTCGCGGGGCGGCATATTCACGATCTTTTCGATGAGACTCGTTGCATAGGGAGCTGCTGAGTTCTCACCTCGAATGTCAACGTCACACGCGCACTCACTCGCACCCGCAATGTCAACATCAATTCGTTCCACCTCATTTATAGAACAACGAATCATTAACATTGCACAACGTAATTAGATTTCCCAGCTGTGCATTTGTCTTCTTTATTGTAATATTCAAATTAGCTCGGAACCAATTCGTGTCTCCGATCTGTTATGTAGATCGGGTGTCGCAACGCGTGAAAGGCAGGCAAGGCTCGACAGTGGCCTCCGCTCCGACCGACGGTAGCTTGGCTGGTTGGAGCACCTCAATATCACAAGTTCAATAGTGACACCCGTGAACCCTAGATAAAACACCTCCGACGATGTTTTCCCGCATGTTTGTTCGGTCTCGACCGATGAAACGGAGTCCCCGATCCTGACGACAACTGCCAGAACAGAACAAAGTAAACCACTAGCCGATGTTGTTGAGATGGTCTTTGCCTCTTTACTCGCCTTGCACGGTCGGCAGAGGATATGCCTACCCTGCGCCAGACGGGGTATGAACGGCTCAATGGTAATGAAAATGTGCATATTGGGTTTGGGGGTGTAATATATTATTATCTGCGGTGTGGGCGTGATTACATTGATTGCACGTGTTCAGTGATGTCGCACTAGACTAGTTCAGAAGGTCGCGGTTACGACTCCCGCCATCGTCATCATCAGCCAGCCCTGAGCGTAGCCTCGGTGTTCATTTCACACCTATGAGAGGAATGTCGTCTAGATCCTAAACAATGTCGTGAGAGGAGGTGAAGTCTTGGGCATTCCTTCTGAACCGGGCCTAACTCTAATCGAGCACTAATAACCCTGAGGTTGTGTGCCCCTAAACCCGAATAACTTGCTATAACTAACCTAGCACACTATACGTGTAACATGAGCCGTGGTCCGTGCTCGAAACCAGAGCATCGGGAGACGAACACCAACCAACCCCTCGCAATCTAACTATGGACTCCTCCTGTGCTTGATCAGTGACTGTGTTTCTACAGGTGACAACTTCGTACAAGGAACACCCCATTGCTTTGCATGAGGCTATTCACGACAAGTATAGTCTGATGACACTGGTCCGGGGTGCTATGCTCACAGTTGGGAGCTAGTAGGAAGGAGTACCGATACGGGGCTCGAACCCACGACCTCGCACGCCAAGGTGACACAGGTGGTGCTCGTGTTGGTGGGATCTCCCAGCTACAGACAGACGTAGGCCTAACAGAACTAGCGAGGCGCGCATACTAAACATCACCGAGCATCGGATTCTGCTTTGTGAGTAATGTACGTAAGAAGAAGGAACAAAGGATTGACTGAGGTGACGTCACCCAACCACAGTCAGGCAGACACTCAGTCAGACCCGACGGAAGTCCAGAACGCCACTGGACGAGCTTATGCCCTCCCTCCACAAATCTGAAAATAATATATATTTTTCCAAAGAATAATTAATTCAAAACTTGATACAAAAGAAAATTAAATCAAGTAGTAACCTCCAATAAACACCTGTACTGGTCTGGTACTTGTCCCAAAGCGCAACCAAAACACAAGTTACGATAAAAAAATTGCCAGCAGCGTTTAATTGTGTGTGTGTGGGGTAACCCCGCCATACAACGTCTTCTCTTGACTTCACCCCACAACACCATGCAGCCATCTGTGCGACTAGTGCAGGAGGTTGCCCGAGTCTGTGGCTTGATCTAGCCAGCATAGACCTGCACATACACTGCTGGCTCTGGCACGCGCGACTCTGATTCGGGAGGTCCTAGGTTGAAATCCCGTCGAGACCGGCAATCCTGACTGAAGGTTTTTCCGAGGTTTTCCTCAGTAGTTAATGCGAATGCAAGGGATTGAGTCCTCAACAGCCCTCGGTCATCCCTTCACATATGGAAGCAACATACCTAGTTAGAAGAGGGTCATGAATTGCACCCTGGGCAGATTTCCCACGAAACAAATATTATTAATTATGCCCCCCCATGTGGCTGTAGTGATTTGTGTCCTCAGAGGAGAGTTATCCGACTTGTACCACAGTGTGTACTGTGTAATGTAGGCACACATACAGTGTAGGTAGGTGTAGGCTGTAGGGTCAACAATCTCTCTCTACGTGGGTGGCGACACAGCAGCCTCGCGGCGAGAGTTGCTGATCAGCAGGAGTCAACAGCGCCCCCTCGTGCTAGCACTGAGCCATACCGCATAACTAGTAGAGAAGGCACATGGAGGTTTCAAAATGTACTATGTGCATTTGTGTTTAGATCCGGAGGTTCTAGGGTCGATGCTCTGTCGGGGAAGATTATTACATTTGCTATCAATCAGTAAGAATGTGTATTCTTCATTCTAGCAAATGTTTACAAATGCAAACAGAGAAGACAGGTTATAGCTGCTAAATGATATTATATTGGTCACTCAACGGACGAATCTGAAGTCTAAACGACGGCGCAGTTTGAACTTTGAAGGGGAATGCCGGATATAAGGACATGGAACGTCTTCGAACCAGAGAAAAAAACGCGGAAGAAACCCGCGAATTAATTTCAATGTCAGCTTCTACGTCGGAGCCAGGAACTAGTTTGCGGTAAATAATAATTAGCCTCTGTTTGGAACTAGAAAGTGAATGCTATAGCCCACCAGGTTCAAGTGTCAGTGTCAAGTGATGCTGCCTGAACCGGTTCCAGCATGCAGCCGAGATGCACTTGTTTGTTATTGCACTTGCACTTGCAACACTGAGGGGGTAAAGAAATAGTAACGCGTCGTAACGGACCACAACAAACGCAAAGGGTAATAATACCCACGAAGACAAAGCCAGGCTCATTGAGCATACACCTACAGGCGAGAGAAGAGAACAGACCATCTCGCAAACATTAGCTGGTAAGAAAGTAGGGGGTATTTTACTCCCTGATAAGAGGCGAGCTCTGGCACCCTCATCCCTACTCACCGGACCCCCCCCCCCCGTCTAGTAGACGACCGTCTCGACGACGAGAACGATGACAAAGACGACACCGACGTGGAAGACTCCCAATCTTACCCTCCCCTGTGGCTGAATTTGTCTTTAGCATCGGTGTGTCCTGGCTAGCTACAGAGTGGCACTTCATGACCTGACGGTTGACGCGCCCCTAAACCAAATACAAAAATATATAACTGAAACCGGTGAAATTGTTAACTAGGTAGCCCGAGTATAGCTCTATCGAATAGTCATAGGTGAATGTTTTCCGTGTAGCTAGTGTAACGAGAGCTATCGCAACGACATGTGCGCCATGCTCAATACAGACCACAATGTATCCGCCCAGGAAAGAAGAGTCGACCGCCAGCACAAGATAAGATAAGCCATACACATCCATCCCCACCCTTTACCGTAAAAACTCACGCCCCTTTAACTCCGGAGCGTCACAAATAAAAATCCCGATAAAAACGTTTTGATACCAAGGCCGCATGAGATGAGGAGCTTATAAATACAGTCCGAGTCCGTTCCGTTTCCAGTCCCTCTTACTCGTTGGTGCTCAACAATAGTGGTCTACATCGTTTGGTATTTGTAGAATAACATCGAACCAAGGCCGGGCATTTCACACGCACGCATCATCAGCAGCGTTCAGGTGAGTGAATAGGCCTAACTAACTCTTAGACACTGCAGATGACAGTCTAACTATTATAGCAGGACCCGAGTCCTAGACAGGTCCTCAAAATACGGTCCACGGAACGCAGTGGTCCGCGCGGTTCTCCAGGGATCCGCAGAACTCAAGATTATTTTCTCTGGACTTTAAAACAACTATAGGCCTACACTTTCATTTATATATTTATTATGTAGGTATCTCACGGTTATACAATCAATATATTTTATATCTTACACAGCGCTTGCCATAGGCATTCAAAGAGCCATGGACTGGTGACATTATTTAAAATTTTAAAACTTAAAAATAATTTTTATCAGGGTAAATGTTTTCGACAATCAAAAACATATATTGTTGGTGTGTAGGTAAAGTGGAGTTTGTCGAATCTATAATATAAAATGATAAATAAATAGCAACAATAATGTGTCCATGTTTCCGCATCTGTATAAATAATACGCACACTTGGAAGCTCGTGATGCTCATTGATACGGAGGGTTAGTGGATCGTTAGCTTGTCACCCTCAGGTGAACCCTGGATGACGGAGTTCCGAGCTATCCCCACACCCCCCGCTAGTCCTGCCCTGGGAGTGGATCACTGACGGGACTCGAACCCTGCCCCTTGCCTAACAGAGCTCACGGAAACAAACTTAGCGTCACGTAGCAAGAGCTGCCGAGGCGAGACTAACTCCACAGCAAGTAATGAAAGTAGTTATGTCCAGCACTGATCCTTACTAGAGCATAGATGATCTACTAGCTATTTGCAAGAAATAGTAAAATACATTAAATTCGCTATTGCAAAATATATAACAAAAGTTTTTAAAAATGTATCCTAGAGCGCGACAGAGAAAGTGGTTTTGTTTTCCAACAGACCGGGGTGGGGTATAACTCGCATTTGTGACAACGGTGACAGTGCACGGTGGCTCACGCGTGATACTCTGATCGGGTGGTCACGGGTTCGAATCCCGCCACCGAACATCCAGACTGAAAGGTTTCCCGACGTGAATGCCGTGGATTGATTCCTCTAAACAGGCCTCGGATGTTCCCTTTGCAATCACACCGGGTCAACTGCTAGTGGTAGGCACCAGCGCAGTGGCGAATCTAGAAATTATGTAAATCAATCCAGAAATTACAAAAATCCATCGCAGCTCAAAGCACCCGACCGGCAATTGGGAGACCGGCGTTCGATACCCCGCTGAGATGGGTTTTATAATATCTGGATTGATTTACATAAAATCAATTACACCTACGGGAGTGTTTCTCGACTAATGAAATTGAGAAGTATATCTAGAAATGTTGGGGGGGGGGCGACATACAAACATGTATATATAAGTCTGGGGCCGTTTAGTTGGACGCCTGTAAACACGTTCAAGAATGTAATCGAGTAAATACTTCCACTCTCCATCACACTCACATTTCACGGGGGGGGGGGGGGGGTCGTGAACCCCTCACACTCCCCCCGGATACACCGCTGCTACAGTGGGCATCGTTACTATATTTACCACAGGCAAGCCAGTCAGTCAGTACAGTCACTCCGTCACGCAGCTGTCAGGCCTCGCGTACGCACGTTCCTAAACGCACTAAAACATCATCGTTACATTGCTGAACACAACACGTGCGACCGCGTGGTGTGAATTACAAACATCCTACGCAAGTATAATGATAATAATATGTAAACAACACTATGAGACAAGCTGTCATCGCATCCGGCTTTACATTGCAGAAACAACTTGCACCGAATGGTTATTTACCGACATGCACACCTACGAGAGTACCTAAACGAGGGAGCGAAGCTACTGAGCAACAGATCGTCAAAAAAGAAAATATAAGTTTCTTCCTATAGTTCACATCTCGTAGTTGGTGGAGGTTCCAAGTATAAAGAGGGGTTTAAAATTTCAAAAGTTCTATTTGTGCATTGAAAACTCGTTGTTGGACGAGGTGCTGGATATTTATATGCCAAGTTTGAGCGACGCTAGCGAATTAATTTCCATTTTATTTTTTTAGTGAATTTATGGAAAATTGCTCTCCTTTATATGCAAAAGTAAACGATAAATTTTAGACGTGCCGTTGGTTCGACTCCCTCCAACACATCTAGGAAGCCTTGCAGCGAGGCTAATCGTACGACGTGACCCCGTGTCGGACTGGGCATCGTTATGGGTGAACAGTGAACAGAACACGGGCACAGTTTCGAAATGTGTTATTCTGGCTTCTGTGCGGAGGTTTAGAACTAACAGAGCCAAACTAGAGCGTGAAATCAAAGTGTGTTTCATTACGTGTGAGGCAATGTCCAGCACAGAAAGTCACCGTCACTAGGTGATGTACGGAGCACAGCTTCAGCCACCTCACAGGACTCGGGAGATGAGCGCAAATCAGGGGAGCGGGTCTCGAACCCAGGTCCCTGTGTGAGCAACGCACTGATACAGACGACTGTAGAAGTAACGGTTCGGTAGAAAGGTTATGTCAGCACTCAAATGTTTCGGAAATGTATTGCATTAGATTAGTTCCGAATGAATTGTGATCGTTTCAAGTTGAAAGAAATTTTACACCAATTGCATTCTGACAACCTTGATATTATTAGTTTCTTGCATACACCACGGACAATAAGACAGTATAATAGTCTAACTAAGTCTAGATATATACATGATTCGATTGTATTTGTGGACAATTATCTCCATGAAGAGAACGATCATGTAACAAGATGACAATGAGCGCGCAAACATTTGCTTCAGGACATTACTTTCGTAAAAATACATTAATTGAAGTGCCGGTGGTAACATTGATTTGTAAATGAGAATGGTTTTATAGTACTATGTTTCCTTCTAACATATACATGTGGGCAGTGGGCTACATACATTTTCTAAGTATATCAGAAGCAAAGATAATACTATTAATAATAATAACTACGTTAAGCATGGCATAATAATAAAATATAATAAAGGAATATAAAAGTGCTAAATATAAGGCTCTATAATATAAGACAAAAATATATAAGGAAACTAAGGACTAAGTAGATATAAGACGCATTTGTAGCATTTAACATACTTGTCAAGACTTGATATTTGCACACTTAGTGAGGTAACTTGGGTCTAGGAGTAGGTATGCATAGGTGAGTATAAACATGTTGAATTATTCTGAAAATGATTTTTCATAGATTTGACAATTTGTTGTAACATAGGTAGCCCATAAGTGTCGCATAACCATGCAGCCTACCATTGACTTTAGAATATATATCCTAACTACATGCGTACATTAAAATAATTATGATGTTAAGTTGTAAACTAGATATAGACATATATATAGATATATCGTCGTGAAGCTGGTTCTGTGGTGAAAAGCTCTCCGTTTAGAGATTGTCTTGGTTTCGAAAAGTAACAAAAAAGAACCACCACCGACTATCCTGAAGATGGACTTGCCAAAACGTCGAGAATGTCCTACCAGTGGCCATGAAAACCTCCGAAGCATCATAGATACTCTCTCGCCGAGAAGCATATTATCCCACGACGTATGACCAAAGTGTGCATGAAACAGTCCTTCCAGAGTAACACTATAATGTTGTCATTCTTTCTTGGCACATCTACTTGATACTCAATTTAATTGGATGGACCTGAAATAAAATAATATTATTTATTACCAACTCATTTACAAATATTAAATTAGTTAACAGAATACTTACCACAATGTTCAAAAGTAATTCATCAAACAAGTGTTCGAGTTACTTCTTTAGTGGCTCATTTCCCACACATCACACGGTAACACGACTATGGGGAAAATATCTAACGTACTAGCCAAAAACCCAAGCCTGTTTACAAAAATATTATTCACTACTCCACTCATAGCTTTGAAATTCAACCATTAACAATATTTTTGTGGATTAGAAAATGAGGAACAACTACCGGTAAAGATTTTTCTGAACTTTTACCACAAATATAGAAATATAATTGTATTTTGTAGCTTACTTCTTCACATGTGTTCATCAGTGGGCAGGGCCTTGATTTAAACCAGAAACCCCCAAGCCCTGTTGGCGCCGAAAATTTAGACGCGTGCCAGACAACAGTGATACTAATACAAATCACAATGCTAATACAAATGTAAATACAAATACAAACACACAAGCAGGAACAGTGGAAGAAATCAAAATTGAAGCTGCTACTTCGATCAACTCTGACACAACATGAAAATATACAGTAATTAGTTGTAAACATCAAAATAGAATTGATGTCATAAAGAAAATATTTATAATATACACACATAAACTTAGGATGATGCCAAGGAATAAACTTGTGTGATAGGATAGGATAGACATTAAATAAATAAATAAATAAATATAAATAAATAAATAAATAAATAAATACTAGCCGTTATAGTGAGAAAGAAACAAAGATTATGACATTTACATATTAACACCATTTACAAATAATAAGACCTCACTGGGACTTAAGACTACATACTGTATTTATTTTCCAGAAATGGTGAGGGTAGCTGTTCTCTTTGTGTTGGTGCTGTGCCTGGCAGGCTCGCTGGCGACGCCCGAGGCCTGGTTCAACCTGTTTGGTCGCAACCCTCCCCCCAGGAACCACCGGGCTTCCTACGCCGGGGCGCGCTCTGTCGGGGGCAAGGCCCGCTACAAGGCCATCTGTCGGACCATCAACCCGGACAACTACGCTTTCCCGGGCAGGATACCCTACCCTGCTGCGCCCGTATGTCCCTATTAGACGCGCACACACGGGTAGAATGTCCTACTAGACCCGCACACGCACACACGCTTGCCAAAGACAACGAGGAATCGTTCGGTGGGGAAACTTACCACATTTTATTTTATAACTATTACTTTCTGAGAATTTTCCTAAGTTACATTTCAATACTCAAGTCAAAATGAGAAATGTACATAAAACTGAATTTAGTCGAGTGTATCGAGTTATAACAATAACATTGAACGGATGGTAGGTGCTACGAACATAGGGACCGAGAAAGAGTAATGTTCTTAAAACATGTGAAAATAAACAAATTGATTGATAGTTTGTTGAGCTAATAATATTATTCTAGTTATGCGATGATTATCTGGACGGAATAGAAATGGTGAACCCAATTTACTGGAAGCATTCCATTGGCTCTGTAAAATACTCCAGTATCAACACCATTTATGCGTGAGTTGTACCAACTTGAAGTTCGTACTAAATATGGATTATTTATTTACCTGCTGAAACAAAACTTTATTTATATTTAGTAGCTGTGGAGCTGAATGTAAGCCCAATTGTCAATAGATGTTTAGAAATAGTTAGCTAAATTATGCACCAACCAATGTGCCGATAAACTATAAACAAAACATGTATATAATTTAAAATAAAACATACAAGTAACAATGTGTTATTAATTTTCTTCAAGCCCTTGTCCTTTCCGGCACTTGATTTGGAACTTTGTTAAGTTCCCAAGAATGCAGTTGCACATTAATAACAAGAATATGAACATGTTTAGAAGTACAGATTGATAACAATAGAATAAATTGCAAAATGGATAAACCAAAGGAGATAGCAATTGCAATGGCAAGGTCAGATGGGTCTGGTTTCACACAACAGAAACAATTGAAAGCAATGCAAGAGTAACATAATTATGTATAGCACCAGCAGGGCTTACTAAGCTTAGCAGGCAGGTTAATTTTAAAGGTAAAATACAACTCAATTTAAACACAGGTTACAGATTGCATTGATACAAATACAGCACAACATCCATTAAAAATATTCTTATGGGATGGGATACAAATCCAACTGAAGATTGGAAACATTGTATTTAGGGTGTAATGCAAACAATAAATAAACATAAATATTTCCAACTCTCATGTATTTGTCAACACATACTTGGGCAATTGATTGCTTAACAACACATCTGTTAAAAACTCTTATCAATACATGGCCTTCTCATCTACCAGCTACAGCAGTAGGAAGGACAGATTGTAAATAATGTTGTCTTCACAATTTATACATTTATTGATGAAAACAAAATTTACAAAAATATGGTGTATACTACAATCAAATGTACAGTTACAGTATATTGTCTAGTTGGGACTTAACTGTTATTGACTAGGAAATTACTAGGTATTTTAGGATGTTCCTCCAACACATGTACGTAGCATGTTGCCTTAAGTCCTCCCTTGTCAGGAATGTCTAGATGTGGCTCAGCAAAACTTTAGTACACACATTCATTAAACACAAATTGATATAAACAATTGCAAATTCTTAGTAATAAATGGGTAGCTAATCAGCAATCACTAATAGCATCATTGATAAAAATAAGCTTTTAGGTCTCATTTCTTATCTTATAAAACAATAAAATAATAAATGTACATAGGTCGTATCGTATATTATTATAATATCTACTTCCCTTAGTTGTAATTATTACAACTCGAACAATAAAAATAACAACTAGGCCACAGCGAGTCTAGCTTCCGAGTCTGACCTAGACACCTTTCTCAACTTCAGTTCAAATTTTTGAAAACTACTGTACAATGTCCATGGTTAAGTATGTATGTCTACATGAATTATAAGTTATATAACCAACAATTGCTATATGAAGTGGAAAGGGCTCAATTACCTACGTACTAATGTCATATAATTTACATATCATACAATATAAGAATACAATTAAAACTTCCCACTGCTCATTAACAGTTCTGTGTAATGGATAATAATATGTCAGCTGCAACGTATTGATTCTGTTAGCAGGGTCAGAGTCAAGGCCACAGCTTTCAACACTCGTGAGCTAACCGGCAACAGGTGTAGGGAACTTCATGACTGACACCGGTTTAATAAAACTGCAAGGTCATGGGGAGTGTACACAGGTGATAACTATGTGAGTACCTAGGTCATGGCATGTCGTACTCTACAAACACCAGAACACAATGTCAGATGAGATCCTAGTAAAATGAACCTTACTAGACTGACCCAACCTTCCTAGTCCAGTCTCAAGATTGTTGCACTTGAAAAACAAAAAGACAAATTGTCTAGGTACATATTTCACATCACTACCACACATTGCATCCTAAATTTGGTATACTATTATATTAAGCGTACCTAACTTATTGTTAAAAATTTAAAATAACCATTTTCACATGGATTATTTCACTTATATTGGACCTCAATGGTCAATCTATCTTCTTATGTACAAATAGTCATCCAACTTAATAAAACCCATATAATCTGGAAATATGGGGAGACTAAATGTCCTTTTAAAGTTTCAAACTGGCATTTAACCAAACATAACTTCTAGCAGTCGAGTGGTGATCAATAAATAAAATGTATAGACTTTTATTCAATATCTATACGTATAGCACTTTGAGAAGTAATATGCTGGACTATTATTCACTTTAACACAAATAAATCATTACTAAATGCAAGTAAAATCCGAACCAATCGTATTCTGACAACAAACTGTACATTGATCTCCGGAGGTGGCGGAGAGTATGTTGCTGAGAAGCCAAGAGATGATTAAGAATGATGAGTTTAAAATGTTGTGCAGACGTACCTTGTTCATCTGAACCAAAATAAATAAAAACATAGCCTACATCTACTGTGGCGGGGGAGGGGGGGATCATGTACATTGTTACACATTCTTGGCCCACAGCCACAGACGTTGGCTTTCTTATCAAACATATAAATTTGATTGTTACAACATGTACAGTAATATCCTCCTATATTGACTGCGACTTGTACCGTACACCATCTTAGGCAGAGTAAGTGCTCTAGGACAGTAGCAGCAAGTAGGCCTAATTGTGATGGTTTAGGAAGTAACTACTAAATTGACAACCAAACAACTTACTGGAGCCAAATCTGTACAAGCATCGTTTAACAAAATATTCTAACACATAGCCCTGCTAAGAAGATGGAATGATTCAAATTAATAATCGTCAACTCGGTGATTCGTATTTAGATTATATCACTGTCTTTATAATAACAAGTTTGGAAATACTAAACAAATAATACAATTAAATTAGTGTCCTTATAATACCTCATTACAGGCATATCACAGTGAGCTAATCTTTCCTCTGTAACCTACCGTACCTGGAGGAAGGATCTATTATTACCTAGTCTAGGTTCGTTTGCACACACTTTTGTGAAATGAGCCACATTTGGCCCGTGTGTTTGCCTCAGTGTTAAAACTCGCTTTCATAACACTAGCCCAAAAGCCAGTGTAAAGTGTAGACACTGGCTTTTTGAGTGTTAACACTAGGTCCGCGAACAAACAGATCCAACAGTAACATTACATACACATGCCTTTAAGTAGTTTGCTTAGGATATAGATGAGGCCTAAATGGCTAGGATACTTAAACTGGGAACATGAATAAACATGTTTCAGTGGGGGAAAGGTACAGAAGGACGACAGCTTACCTTGAAAAAACGTTAGGTAGGTCGCACAGACACAAATAGATGAGTAGACAAAGTTGCTGATACGTTTCGACCAACTAGTGGTCTTTATCACTCAGCGTGAGTAGAGATACTAAAAGTAGTTCTAAAGCTAGCATGGTATGTACAATGAAGGCGCTGTCGGTGGGTGGTGGCAGGTGGAACTAGGTCTAGGGGAGGCAGAGCTGGGCGCGCCTGCTACCTGTTGTTCAGGTTAGGAGGCTCGCGAGATCTGGTGATGTGTTGGTGAGATAGCTCCCAGTTTCTTAGCTCCAACTGCCTGCAGTCATCGGGAAGCGCCTTGATGATTCTCGTTGTGAAACAGTCTTTGAAAGGGAGGCTGTGTTCAACAGCATGCTGGGCCACAGGTTTGTCTGGATCCATCTGTTTGACACTTTGACGGTGGCCTGTCATACGGGTTCTCAGTTCATTAGTGGTAAGGCCTACATACTCTGCCGGACACTGCGTGCACTTGAGCTGGTAGACTACGTTGGAGGTGAGACAGCTGTTGTGGTGATGGATGGGGTAGGTGACCCCTGTGGCTTCAGCAGTGAATGTCTTGGTAGGTGGATGCATAGGGCAGGTTTTGCACCTAGGGCGGTTGCAGGGGTAAGATCCTATTGGAGGAGCTCTCTGCGGACGAGTTGGAGGCCTAGTGGGGTCCCGTTTGATGAGCGAATCTCCTATGTTAGGTGGTCGTCTGAAGAAGACACGTGGTATCTTGTTGGCCAGATGATGAGTCTTAGGGGCAGCTTCAAGGATGGGCAGTCCACTCTTGATTATGCCGTTAAGTCTCTGCAGCCCCGGGTGCCAGCGCGTCACTAGGGGGATGGCGCTATTGTTCGTGTTGGCCACCTGGGTCTTCTGGGTTTGCGGCCTGGAGATCCGCTGTCGAACCACGTCACGTTCGTACCCCCGAGCTACAAACGCGTTGGTGATTCTGTCACAATAGTATGAGAGTCCTTCCGGGTCAGAGCATATGCGTCTGCCACGCACTGCTAACGAAAAAGGTAGGGTATGTTTAGTGTAGGTTGGGTGACAGCTGCTGTTGTGCAAGTACTGTTGACTGTTGGTCGGTTTAAAGTGGACCTTGGTGCTAATGTTGCCTTCATAGAGGAAGATGTCCACGTCCAAGAAGGTGACGTGAAACGCAGATACGGTCCACGTGAAGTTCAGGACTGAGAATGCGTTGAGATTGTTAAGGAACAGCTCTAGGCTGTCAGCACCGTGGGTCCAAATTAGAAAGAAATCGTCAATGAATCTAAAAAAGCAGTGAGGTAATAGCTGCTGGGTTTTAAGAAAGTCCGTCTCAAGCTTGCCCACAAAGAGATTAGCATACGATGGGGCCATGCGAGTCCCCATGGCTGTCCCTTTGATCTGAAGATAGTGTTTATCTTGGAATCGGAAGTTGTTTAAACGTAGAACCATGTGGGCAAGTTGAGTGAGGAGTGAGGCATTGCATGGCCTTCTCTTCTGTACATTGCCACCACACTTTCTCATACTTGGATTGATAATCACTGATCAGATATCAATCATTGTTACCCATCTCGTACTAATGCTATTCAATGTGGCCACTTGTGTGTCTTTGTTTTTGCACACACTCTGATGCACAATTTAAAAAAAAATAATCTACTTACATTCTAGTAGCCGTGGACATAATAAATCAAGAGGTCTGGAAGATACCTTTTTAGCCGACATCCCATGGTCAACTCTCTGTGCACGTGATTTGTACCGGTATCACCTTGTGAACTGCATTATCGATCGATAGAAGTCCCCTAGCCTAGACTATTTAAAGTTATTAATATTATTTAGGGGGCTTTGGATGACTCTTGGCCAACAAAATAGTCAGTATCAAGAAGGCAGATAGAAGAAAAATAGTAAATAGCTAAATACCATTTTATAAAAACAAACATCTGAACAAAACCTGTGTTTAGTAACCGCTGGTTGACTGCTTCGATAGAACTACTTGAAATAAAGTAGAAAATTACGCAAAGGTAAGAACAAAAACCTAGTCTTAATGCTATGCCTAGGCATCGATATCTAAAGCTCTCTTTACGTTCCATATTATATTTCTTCTAGGCTTGATAGTTCCTCTGGTGAATAGTGAATTTTCCTTTGGCGTCAGCCTCCATGTTTTTTATTCACGTACGTCGTTGCAGTTCACAGGGCGATACAAATCATGTGCACAGAGAGTTGACCACGCGATGTCGGCTAAAGAGGTATCTTCCAGACCTCTTGATTTAATTATGTCCACGGCTGTACATACATACATATATGGATACTGCACAAAAAGGTTTTTTAGTTTGGTAGGTACTTGATGTGATTTTCAGTTTCACTTTCTGGTAACATTAACTTATAAGGATAAAAGAGTGCCACGTGACGTACGTAACACTACAATAGAATTACAAGCTGTACCAACAGGAATAGTATTTCACTCTGAGCATCCCACACAGTTGGTGCTCATCACCAAAATACACAATCATCATCACCTAAGTTACGTAATCTCGGACATAAATCTCATCCCGGCTTACGCGAGATTTCCTTCGAGACACAAACATACTCACGCAGTGATGTTTGTAGGGAAGAATGTGTAAAACGACACCAAATTAGGCAGTTGCCAGCTCAAGATAGTACACACTGAAAGGAAATTAAAAATTACAAACACAAATTTCTCTTCTCTAACTTAAACACAGATTTTCTGGAATGTTGGTTCTAAAGTGTAAACTTTCTTATCATTACCGGTAGCTTATTATTAAATTCATAATGATATACAGGCCAGGCTTGCAAAGAAAGGAGCAAACTTCTAGTGCAATATCAAAGTTTCCTTTTGAAGGAGTGTACTGGAAAGGCTAAACTGAAGAGAAGTTACTTACAGTTGATTAACTTTTACAATAAATTCGTACAGTTATGCAGTATGCACCAGTCTGGTTTAATTAGATTCATTGAATTTAACTTTTGAATATGACCAGACTACTTTATGAGGCACTTTAATTAACAAACATAACATTATCTATGCACAGATAACTTCTAGCTTTAACGCTCGATTTGGTATTGTTTATTGGTAGCCATAAGATATCCAGGCAATACTACTTAGGGGCCTAGTTTAGATTGGAGGAGAGCCATTTGGCCTCTTCCACACTTCATCAACGTCATCAAATATTTATTTAATTGAGTTTCTACATAAGAAGATTCTAGAGTTAGCTTACCCGAGTCTCCTCCTACTTCCACACCTTGATGACCCCGTCCCTGGACCCCGAGAGCAGGAAACACTGCGACGCCTGGCACATGGTCACCTCGTTGATCCAGTCGTGGTGGCCGGCCTGGGGCTGGTCGGGCCCCGCCCGGGGTGACTCCTCCCCTCCCCCGCCCCTCTGCGGGGTGGTGCGGGGCTTCATGGCCACCTCCTGCACCACGTTCGTGCCGTCGATCAGACGAGACCTGGGGACAGACAACGTACCAGGCAAATAAAATAGTTCCTAAAGAAGTAAATATCTTCAATATAATTTTTAATTAATTGTAGTTAATTATTTACAAAATAAATTTAAAATAAATTAAATTTGATTTTTTAAATATGTAAATTTTTGTAATTTACAAAATTTAAATTCAATGTCAACAAGTGGAATAATAGGCCTACATTATGTAAATAAATAGGGTACTGAGACAGCTCAAAGATACGATATGACCTCTAGACCCTAGGGCTACTGTGAAAACGATCCATTAGGGTAAAATAAGCATAGAGAAATACATCATTTTGAATTAAGTAATGAGGAAAACATTCAATTGAGGAAGAGTGGATGAGCACTGGAAATTTCAACATTATTTCAATGGGACTGTTTCAAAAACATTTGAATGTAGAAATGATGGCGGAAAAACAACTGATGTGGAAACGATCCATATGGGTTTTACTGTAGGTACTACAAATGTGAAAGTAAATGGTGTCCCTACTTGTAAGCGAGCGATGCGGGGTTGAGAGAATCGTTGGCGGCGGGGACGGAGATCTTCGAGTCGGCGGGAGACTCGAGGTCCCAGTATCGGATCCTCATGTCGGTGCCGGCAGCAAACAGGAACGGTGACCGGTCCACGGTTCCTCCGTACATCGCGCAGACGCTGTGCGATGAACCCTACGAACCAAACGTTGCTGCGTACATTCGTAGCACGCTGTGGTCCAACAACTTTGAAGTGAACGGCTTTAAATAGAATATGTATAGGTCTTAACCCGTTTCAACTAAGTAGGTCTACACTGAACTACAAAGACACTTTGAAATTGCAAAAAAAATCAATGTTTCAAAGAAATTTTAGTTCTTGATCAGAGATTCAGTGGGAATTGAATCTAAGGATAGTGGGGGCTAGAACAAAACATTAAGTTACAAATACACATTTAAACCAACCAAAAACTTGAAGGCATGCAGTAATAGAGGAGTTTTTGAAGTCCACACATGTACATACCTGAACAGTGGACAACGGAGGCGTGCTCGAAGCCCACAGAACAACTTGTCTGAACTGGGTCTCTAGATTCCACATGGAAATCTCGTTGTTGCCTTGAACGGCAGAAATAACCCACGAGTGTTCGGTTGGATGGCGTACAACCTGCAAACAATAACCATCGTGAATCTCGTCGTTAATTGGACTATTAAATACTGCATTAAATGCGTTCAGATAGTTTGCAAACAAATGCTATGTCCTTATTTCATTGTAGATGGTAGGGCCTACAAATAGGTAAGTCAAATGAAAAGTTCATAGAAATGTCTTACTTGTAGTATGTAAACATTATTTAGTCCACCATGGTACATACATACATAATCTCAAGTTATATTTGTTGTAACATAAAAAGTAGGTACAGACTCGTTGAAAACATAAATAAATATTCTATAAAAAATAAAGCGTAGGCCTACTGCATACTACATTTGATTCATAATTTAGGCATAGCCACTTTTCGCAATAAGCTGACAATTTGTCGGGGTTGCTAACCTTTCTAATGTGAGCATTGGTTGCAGAGTTGGTTGGATGTACGATGGTGGAGATGGGCAGTCTGAAGCGCAGGTCCCAGCACGTCAGCACCCCGCTGCTGGTACCTAGCGTCAACCAGTTCTGCTGCGAGTCGATGCAGAAACTAGTGATGACGCCTGTAAGCGCGCGACAGTCCACATTAGACAGGCCACACTACCGAGTCTAAACAAGGACTCACAGGGGAGTGGGGTGCGACATCATAACAACGTTTAAAACAACCAGTTGTTCAATGACCAAATATCAACCCTCAATATATTCTAATAGGTCTTATTAAGTAAACAATAGGTAAAAATATTTTCAATAACAATTATCAAATTGTTTCTGAATATCCTTTATTGAATAATATTATTGATTATCATGTGCATCCCTAAATAATAATCAATGTTTTTAAGTTATACAAAATACACATAGATAATGACTAGACAGAACTGTCAAACAATCCACTAAGACTTAGACACGGATAAAGTATTTGTGGGCAAGTAGCCATCATCTGCCTGATGAGTGCAGCAAGGACAAAGGTCAAGGTTACTTTCTTGTCGTACACAACCCTCCAGGCAATGTACCGAGAAAGAAACCCTCAGACCTTCAGGTATTATCTCACCGTGCTTCAAGTCGTTGTCCAGCTTCCAGGCTGTGCCCGGACTGCGAAGGTCCCAGCCAACCAGCGAGCCGTACAGCGTCGCATAGACCAGGACGGACTGCGAGCCAGAGTCCAGGTAGTTGATGTCCACTGCGCAGCCATCTTCTTGCAAGTCCAGCTGGCGGCTCTGAACCACCGCCATCTTGTTGCTGTTGGCCTCGATCCTGCAACAAACAAGATGGCAACATACTTCGAGAGACAGTTTGGTGATAACAGGAGTGAACGGAGAAAAGACCAACAGTTTACATGGTCAGTTAATGTTGTGAGCCGACAGTATAGAAAGGTATACATTCACACAATGAAAACAGCAATAAAACAACAACAATCATGTACATTTTTTAAGGTGTATTATATGTACACTTTCAGATCTCAAAAACTCATAAATTCCTAACAAGCCTATAGTTTAGAGTTAGACCTAGGGCTTACCACAAACTTTGTAAGTTTTCCAGACCCAGAAACAGGTCATAAGTCATTCATTAGGCAAGTCTACCAACCTCAGCACAAACACAGATCCGTTCTGAGCAGCGGAAGCCAATGATTGGTTGTTCTCGCAAACTGTTACGCCAATCAGTGAGCCTCCTTGGCGGTTGTACACTTGTCTGGAACGGTTGGCAATGTTCCTACCCTCCATTTTACCTGCAACACAATAAAACAGAATACAAGTCAGAGAGGTCTGGGAAAATCACATAAACATGACAGCTTCACCCTCCTAATGAGAACATACATATATTAATTTAATATATTTTTTATTGCAAATATGTTTTTTATATGACCAGTGGCAAGTACCTAAAATAACAAATCGTAGTAGTATCAAAAGTATCTTTGCTTCACAGTTCACACTCATTTCTCGTCATTTTTTAACCAAATCCATATCCTCCAAACACATGACCTTTTCACTGGGAATTCCTCTCAGTGCCGAAAGAAACAACAGAAAAAAAGAAGAACAACTGATTGATTATATTTCCACAGTACAATAGTTTTCCAATTATTGCATAGATTATAAAACAAGTACAAATTAAAAAAACCACATTCAGAGTAGTCTACCCACTCAGTCATATAACTGATTTTCAGTACAAATGAGGACTACATTTACAGAAATCAAAATTCATAACTGGGCTTAAATGAAATACGGCATTGACCATATTGAGCATTACTTATCAATCAATCACCCAGTAATAACACTGAACCACCTACAGATCAGCAAAAATAGAAATATAGGCCGTTGAACATTCTTACTTACCGCAGTCCCATATTCTTATGCAGCCGTCGGAAGAACAGCTGGCAAATAAAGGGGTCTCCGGTATCAGAACCATCCTGAAACATTGTATACAAGTCTATTATCTACCAGTGGTGTAGTGGTGCGTATACGGGCGTATACGCCGTATACGCACTGCTCGAGCTAGAAAATGTTCGTATACACACTGGTTTTGCTTGTGATACGAGTGATACGCAATGATACGGCCGTAACATGCATCCATTCCATCGAGCGAAGGACGGAGACGGACACTGACACGTTTTCAAATTTTCTTGGTTTTACAAAATCCGCTAAAACCGCTATGCAATGATTATCGTGGGTGAACTCTCTGTCTCTCTCTCTCTCTCTGTTTCTCTCTCTGTGTTGGTGTCTGTCTCGTCTACCTGATTCTTTCCGCACAACAGACGGATTAAAGTATACAACATCCCCCGAGCTCTTGTTAGAAATGTTTCTACTTTTCTATTCAACGATGTTCATTATTATATATCCACTGCTAGTGCTAGGTTATTGACCACTGGTTTGACAGTTAATTGTTGTGATAATGACTTCTCTTCTATGTCATCTCGACGGATTAGTCTGACGCCAAACGGAATGTTGTGAAGTGTGAACAATATGTCAAGGAATGACTTTGATGACTGACAAAATAATCGGGTTCAAGCCACCATACTGGTTTTATACCTCCCCCTACTTTCAGGAAAACAGAAGGGGTGCGTTTTCTTTGGGATGTTAGTTTCTTACTGTATTTCATACTGTGTAGGTCGTGTTACTGTTCGTAGTTGAAATATTTGTGATTGTGATAATTTGCTGTCAAAAATGAAACGACAAACTACGCTATTCGACATGTTTAAAAAAAAACAGAAAAGTGTCGAAGTGTCTACCGAAGTGTGTGTGGAAACTTTAGAAACGAGGGAAGTGGGAAAGTTGGCGAATGAGGTAAGGTGGCCCCACAAATAAACCCAACAAATACGTCTTCTAGTTCTGTTCAGTATTTGTCGTTCTGAGAGTCTGTAAAATAAATGCAACTTTAGTGCAACAATCTGAGTAGGTCGTATTATGCATTTTAAAGGTGGATCCAAGGGACGAGTGTATCACACAATCAGATTCGGCTAAAGACGATGACAGTGCCTCAATATCCGTGGACGAAATACGTATTTCACAGGTACATTACGTTAGTTATGATGTTCAATAAATCATAATTCGTTATAAGCACTTTATTTCAAACTCATCTTACAAAAATAATCGATAACTTTGCAGATTTCTAGATTTATTCTCTCTAAGGCTTTTCTAAGGTTGTTAATTAACTTATTTCTAAAACACCTGAAACATTATTTCCCCTTTACACTATAGAGAATAAAAGAAATACAAATATCCTTTTTGCGTTATAGGACGCCCATGCGGTTCAGATGGACAATGCACTCGCCAATGTTCCACCTATCCACAGTGACATTTCGGCAGTCAGCACCCCGTGGCCAGCGGTTTGGGATTCAAAAAAATGGGAAGAAAAGAAGGCTCTTTATACATGGTTAGATTGCAAAGACGGAAAATTAGGATGTAACATTTGTGCAAATGTTAAATTTCTAGGCGCAAATAAAGAAGAACGAATCAGCATATCAGAGCCATGGAAATGTTACCAAATTGAAGCTAATTCAACTAAAAGATGTGATATTTTAACCGCATACAGGGTTAAAATTAATAGGCATCAGAATTCCTATGCTCATAAGAAAGCGAAAGAGATTGTTGACACACAGAGTAATGAACCACTTCTACAATCGTTACATACAGCCACACAATTGTCGGAAACCGTCACAGGCCGGATTTTCAGAACGGCTTATAATATTGCTAAAAGCAACAGACCTTACAGTGATCACCCAGATCTCATAAAGCTACAGAACCTTAATTCTTGTGACGTAGGGCTAACATTGCATTCAAGATTCTCTGCAACAGAGATAATTAAACACATCTCTCATGATATGAAAGCAAAAATTGTAAAAAATATTGTAGAAAATAATTGCAAACTTGTGGTATTGGTAGATGAATCTACAAATCTAAGTAGGAAGTCTTGTTTATTACTGTATCTGAGAACGATCATGAATGGGAGTGAGCCAATTTTTATTCAGCTAGGTATTGTTGAGCTACCTTCTCAAGATGCAGATACTATTGTATCTGCAATCGAAAAATTATTGATTGATTCTGGATTTCCTGAGGATTGGTTAGTAATTAATTTCATTGGATTCGTCAGCGATGGCGCAAGTGTACTTGTTGGTAAAAAGAATGGAGTTGCAAAAAAATTGAAGGATAAATATCCTAATATTTTCTCATTGCATTGCATGAATCACAGGCTAGAACTAGCGGTAGCTGATGTTGCAAAAAATGTTAAGGGAATTAACAAATTCATTGAAATTGTTGAATCCATCGCATCAACTTTTAATAAATCCCCGAAAAGCTGCAATGAACTTGACAAAATCTGTCAGGAACTAGAAGTTCAGTTTTTGAAAATTGGCAAGATACTGGATGTTCGCTGGGTTGCTAGTAGTTTTCGAACTGTTCAAGCATTGTGGAAATCATATCCCGCACTTGTTACGCATTTTGTCAACGCAGGGAATGACTCTAAAAGGTTATCGTTAGTACGATCAAAATGTACGAGTTTGTCGCGTAATCTTAAAAGCCCAGAATTTGTGGAAAACTTAGGTTTACTCTACGATGTGCTGCAAGAATTGAGCACACTTTCCCTCGAGCTGCAGAGACATGACATGAGCCTCTTTGCAGCTGACAAAGCGGTTCGTCGCACAATCTGTGTTTTAAAATGCTTGAAAGATTCCCCAGGCCAGTACACGATTGATGCACGTGAGGCTGTGAAAGCCGGAGAGTTTCAGAAAATCAATCTGGAATCTAGTAAATTTGTTTCATTAATTCACTATGAGCAATTTTACCAAAGTATCATTGATAATGTTACAAGCAGATTGTGTGACAACACTGATGCACAAGTTTCACAAATCTTATCTGACTCAAAGGTTTTGAATCCAACCTACTGGCCTGAAAAACGTGATATTCTTTTTGGTGAAAATGAAATTAAAAGGCTGTGTGAAAGATTCAAAATTGCAACTCGTAACTCCATTGAGGGAATGCGTGAGTACGTAGATGACTCAAGCTTTGTTCCTAATAAGTTAAAACCGCTAAAAGACTGTGTCGATTCTCTAGCGTGTGGAACAGCTGAATGCGAGAGAGGATTCAGCCAAATGAACTTGATTGTAACCGATTTAAGGACTTCCCTTACCATTGATAATTTAGGACACTTGCTGTTCTTAAATGTCAATGGACCCCCGATTGAACTGTTTAACCCGACACCTTATACTAAAACTTGGATATTAAACCACAGATCTGCCGATGATAACCGTACTAGAAAAGTACAATCTGTCGACTACACAAAGCATCCTAAAAAACCAATGTGGGATATCTTAGGAAAATAGGTTACAAATGTATCATAATGACTCTTGAATCTCTTGTATTCTCAATATTTTCGTTGTAATTTAAATAATGTGTTCTACAAATTTTACTATTATACTATATGTATCTTGTAATTGTAAGAATGAACACTTGATATTTATCATAAATCAATAAAATATTATATACTAGACATCTGATTCCGATAGTATTTCCAGTATTTGTCAATTTTCAAACAAATTGACCTAAGTGTGCGTTAATGCCTTGATAAAAAATATATAATCAATTATCACGTCAATGATTGTGTTATGAGCAAACAATCATAGTACGTTTGCAGATTGCACCTATAAAAAGATAAAATACTTTACATGAGGGAGGGGAGGGGAGGTCTAACGAAATTTCGATTCCAGCCGTCAGCATGTTTGACCATGATTGACAGCCCGTACTCTAGCAGATATTGGCAAATACTGGGACTGCGTCTTACAGAAAGCTCTGATTATTCATCCCAAACTATCCTCATTTCCATTGTTAAATATTATGAGGGGCACACAAACAAACATTTAACGCTGATATTTGAATATTTATTTACCAATGGAGCTCCAAGAGCACACAAAAAACAACACTGTTTTGGAAATTCATTCACCCCTCCACTTTTTCTAAAACGCACCAAACGCACTCTAAAAACCTAGTTTAAAAATTTTTCGCCTGCGGCGCAATTTGTTGGGGGCTCCGCCCCAACCCCCGTGCTTGGTCCTAGTGGTCCATGAGAACAAAGCATATACGTACTGCTAAAATTAGCACTACACCACTGTTATCTACGTACTATGTATTTGATTTGTTGATGATAAAAGAAGAGATAGCCTACTTTGTTGGGCAGATAATGTGGACATTACTATACAATATGTTTGGAAGCAATTTTGTAAATCATTGAGATAGATTTATAAAAAAAACATGATGGCTAGCTGACTTCAATAGACCTGGGGGCCCAAGGGTTTGGTGGGATACTCCCCCGCCCCCCCCCCCCACCCAACTTCATTGTTGGATATAATTATTGAAAAAAAAACAAAACAGAAAAGACAAATTTCAGTCCGTGCTTTCTATCTAGCTTGAATGCTTGCTAAGGTAGCGTACCTGTTGATAGCTGCCTTGTGCTCGTGGAGGTGAGCCACCAGTGACCCCCTGAGCCTCCAGCTGGGAGGGGGGAGGGGCGTCTCCCAGGCCGCATGCTCCGCCCACTCTCGGCCCTGCATGGCAACACTGTGCAGCTCCTGCTTGCGATACGCCAGGTCCCTCAGCTCCAGGCAGCACGGCGCCACTCGATCTGCGCAGCATAGAGTTACTTACTGTCAAGGCATCTCCTTCATAGATCCACTAGCGGACAATACATTTATGTCCGTCACCGTTGCTGCTTTAAAACCAGACAGATATAGGACTAGCCTACATGTAAAATGAACAAAATATTATTCAAGTAAGAAATTGATGTTGAAAAAAGTGGTTTATCTACAACAGTAATACTAATACATATAATAAATAAATAAATAAATACTATTATAATATATTTTGTATATTTCGGGACCTGATGCAATTGGTGGTTACTTATTGGGGGTATGACTATGAGACTTACGGACTACAGTATAGTTCCCAAAAGGCTGCACCTGAATATTGGGCGACCCCCTAACTTAACTTGTTGAAATATAAAAAAATACTTATGTATAAGCATGTACACAACAATACAACACACAACAACAACTCACAATATGACAATACAACATAACAATACGACAATACAACAATACAGTAATCATACTAGTTGCACGGTCTGTACAAAGGGCTACACTGAAAGCCTGTCTAGTGGTTGACAGTGGCAAGTCCCTGGACAGTTTACTCACACTGAATGTAGGAACGCTCGTGAAGGCTATGGTCCGTCTCCATGCTACGTTGCGGAGACATTTGAGGATCGCTCACGTTGCCACCGGGAGATGACCTAATGGCAGAAGCAGAACAAATTGTCTACTGGCTTTGCTACAAAATATCCCTTCGAAGTTAAACCAGACAGCACTTGTATTGTGGACGTGGTCATAAGTGATAAAGATACCGAATAGAGAAATTATGCAGTAAATGCTTGGTACAATATATTTATAGGCAAGCACCTTAAATGTATAAGCAATATTTTGTTTTCATAGAGTGCCAAACCTCAGAATAAAGAAAAAATATATTAACATTCAAACTTCATTACAATTAATTAAAAAATTTATTATTTAATACAATCCAGTCATAATAACATTTATATATAATAACATTTATACCTACGGGAGTGTTTCCCGATCAACCAAATCGAGCAATTATAAATTATTATTATAAAATGAATAGTATAAGAAAATACTAAAACAGTTAATATAGTACAGTAAACGGATTACAAATAACAAACATAGGCCGAGAAATGCAATTCAAAATTTTCTTCCTCGCATGATAATACTGTGCTGTTCAAGTTTTGACAACAAACTGAACAAAGCAATATTCCAGTCCCTCAGAGTTTGTAGTAATGTTATTTGACTTTATTGCCTCGGCTCTAAGTTCAGCTGATAAACATACAAGTTGAGCAAATCTCTTGACAGTCTACTTCGAGGCTGAAGATGGACGTTAAGTAACAAGAGAGTCTCGATGTGTACTTACAATCCTCCGTCCGCTAGCCTCTGTGACGGGCTCTGGAGCTCCGACCCGCCGAACATGTGCTGCCATTCCTCGTTCATAGTTGTGAGGTGAGAGTCTAGAGGCGGAGGCTTGCGAGGGCGGACGTTCCTCCTGGGGAAACAATGTCCTAAGTGAACTGAAGCAAGATGCTTGGTGCACTTTCTTGATGTGACCGAGTTGTTTTCTCACACTTGGTTGAATTTGATTGCTACTTCTAGCTCAGTTTATTTATTTTTACTATATGTTTTCAGTAGCTATTTAAAACCCAGACTAAATTTATATGTAACACTACATGGGTATTATGTTGATGTGTACACCACCAAAGTAGGTATCTTTAAGCCTGTCTCACTACTCGACAGATAGTACATTTTCCATTTACAAGAACTGCAATGTGAAAACAAAACAATACAATATTATAGAAGACATTGTTGACAGAGGTGCCAATATAAAATTACAAAGTGCGGTCTGCGGTGGCTGATACGATTAGGGGTCCAAAGCACATGACACTAGGAGGACCCGGGTTCAAATCCCGCATAAGCCATGGGTTTTTGTGATTCTCCTTCACCTTATGTATATTACCACCCATCATCTTGAACAGCAATAGTACAATAATAGAGACATAAAGCAACAAAAATCATGTAACAAAGTGATGTGCATACAATTAAACGTGGCTACCTACCTAGAATAGGTTCCGGCCCCCGGGTCAGATTTGTTTGGCTCTAGTGTGTTCAGTGGTATTGCGTGACATTTAATTGGATTCCTAAGACAGCCCAAGTCAATCTGGAACAGACAAGTTGCATCATTCAGTGGTCTGACTTCTCCTGGATTCCATGTACGGTACTGAGCTGTCTTTGATGGTGAATGATGAGTGTATTAACATAATCAATCAATCAATCAAACATTGTACTCCGAGGTGGAGTAGACATGCATCAATAGCAATATCACAAAACACACACACATTTATCCTATGATCCAGTTTTTCGGCATCTGTTTCAACAAACATTGACACATCAACACATCGAGAAGGTACATCACATAATTTAACTGACCTTCCCTGTCGCTAGCTTTCCCCTAGTTTCTCGGTATCTGTGAGTTTTCTGCAAATGCCACTGCATTGATAGAAGTTGGTCTTCCACTTCATCTGTCATTCCTTCTGAGCTGAGTCTGCGGAATAACTACAACAAAAAACAAATTGTAACCATCCCATACATACAGTTACATCCAAGAAGGCAACGACCTTAACCAAAGATCTTAAAGTCAATTCTCATTGAAACATTATGACACAATTCTTATAAAAGAAGCAATTAATAACACTATAGTGATAATGACACCAATTAGTTGGTCGTCCCAGGGCCTACTACAGTGGTGCCCATGCAATGGATAGCGGGGAGGGTGGACTAATGAGATATGAGCTTGTGAAGTGACAACTTACATTTCTAAGCGTGGGATGTGGTTCTATGGTTTGCCTGAGGTGACCCTCTCGAGCCAGACTCCTTGCCTTCCTACGTCCTTCTAAGGTCTCCAGTAGCAGCCCGATCTCGGAACACTTAACAACGCTGTCGTAAACAACACGTGGAATAGGGGCACTCAACGCACTCAGTAAGATAACCTGCAATCAGTAACAGATCCGTAGTAATTATTTAAATTTAGGGTGTTAGGCCTATGCATTAGGCCTACACATTTTGTTAGTAGCCCTAACTTGTTAAATGATTTGATGTGAATTCTAAATTTGGATATTGATAACACTTTGTTCTACTAGACCTAATTTAATTACCTAATTAATTAACTATGTAGGCTAAAGAGGGTGATAAGAAGGATGATTATGCAAATAACATTTTATAGAAGATATGTTATTCAATGTGAATTTTAAATTCATTTTGATATTGTTGCCTAACTAGGTCTACAACACTGTTCAACCATGTAGCCCTAGGCTAAAGAGGATGTGGCGAGTCCATAACCCTACACAGGCCGACCTGTCCTGTTAAGAGATAGGTTAACTACAATAAAACTAACTAATAATAATAATTGAGAAGCCTATGTAATAAACAGGCATGGGTTGTATTGTATTGTATTGTATTGAATTGCATGCACTTGTGAACTTTAGTTCTCTATAAGTTATGTAAGGTAACTGGAAACCATACCTCTTTATCTGCCTGAATGACTTGATGCTTAAGAAAAGGCTTCATCACAGCTAGGACTTTGCATTGAACGTCGACCACGTTCAAGGTACGAGACATTGCAGACAGGAAACCCACGGTTGCCTAAAAAGTAACAACAAATTAATGTTAACTTACCTAACTTAAAATTAATGAAAAGTGACACGAACTAATTGGCTGTTCATATAATGCAGCCAAACGAGTTTGTTTTGAGATAATGTTCTCTATTCTTTTCCAGCCTGTGAACTCGTCTCAAACCAAAAAGCTGCCATTAGGCTTCGTTCAAATCTCAATACTCGGCCAAACAAAATATATTTAGCCTAAAGAACAAACATACATACACAAAAATTAATGTTTAATACTAAAGGGTGCCCAGACGTCCCGATTTTCAAGTGTGTCCCGTGTCCTGCCACACTTTGTGGCGGGAAGTACGTTTTTGAAATTGCACACTTGCACAAAACAGTTTGTTTTTCTGCCACGTGTATTGAATGTGAGAAGTCTACCTGTCGTATCCACAGGTTGGGATGCACGAGGAAACACGTAGTTTCCGTCAATAGTTCATAGAGAGCAGCCTTGTTGAGAAGGCCGAGTTCCGTGAGCGCAGTCATTGTGCTGATCGCCTTGGTCACCACAAACTCCTCGGAATCCGTCAGTCCCTGGAACAAGAAGTGTATTAAGACAAGCTTGTTGCACGTCACACGTTGCTCGCTCTCAGGCAAGGGAGGAGCTAGAACTACTACTGTGGCATTTGTGCATGGGTTAGAGTATGCATGTTAATTCAAAGTGTTGTCATTGTTTTAGTGATTTGAATCGACTGCTGTAAGGCAGCTACTGTAAAATTAACAACACAATTTACCGAGTGGTAACATTTTTAATTTTCATCATTGAGATTGTCCATGATTTGTGTAGGGCCTACCTGTTGCAAGAGCGGCAGGAGTATTGACGAACTGTAGCACCCGACGTACGCTGCGACTCCGACGATACAGTCGAAGAAAGACCCGCGAAGTTCTTTATCCTCCTTGTCGTTCAGGAACGTTATCATGTGCGACAGTAGAACATCGTTTGCTGGAACATTGGCAGAGTTTGGTCAAATGTAAAGAAAGAGTAGAAGTGGAGTAGAACTCTGAGAGTGCTAAGATACAATCATTAAATCATTGATGGCAATCCATTGATTCAGGCGAGTCGATACCTACTAAAACTCTTAGGTCTGTGCCTAGCAAGAAACAGAAGCAATAAAAAAGGTAAACATGTTCTATGTCACAAAATGAAATCACAAAATATACTATTGATATACCCAGAAACCGAACAAAATGGTGTACAACATAATGCTATAAAATACGAGCACAGCTGAGAATTGAACCTGGGTCTTCCACTTGCTGGACAGACCTGTTAACTACTAAACCATTGAGACCAGTCATTTAAAAATAAGCGATAGATTTCTTGTGCTTTATAATGGGGGACATAGAACCATGGAGTACCACACACTAATTCAATAATTTCTGGATTTTAGACACAAAGACGTTGGAAAACGAGATGAAGTGTGGCATGTGGCAAGAGTAAAACTGTGGGAGGGGAGGACAGAAGAGAGTGGAGTAAATTAGAGGAGAGGAAGAAGAAAGATGACGAGGAAGAAATTATCTGGCAAGCTTAGTACCTACAGTTTCATGCTCTAGATAATGGTGGAAAACCACCACTCAACCCGACATAGTTATAACTGAGTTAAAATTATTATTATCAATTCCACTGACCAGAGTGATACTCCATTCATTTAAATCTTTAAAGGACAAAAAGCCACTAATCTACTTCTCACCTTTCTGCTTCCCAAAGAAGACGCATAGTTTGGTAATCCCGTTCTCCATGAGTGTTTGTTTGACGAGGTTCTGCGGGTCCGTGAGCATGGTCGCCACGGTAACCTGTATCATCTCGTGCAGCGTCTGCAGCTCCAGCTCGTAGCTGGGCCGCGGAGTGTCGGAGTGAGCCATCTGACACTGCTCTAGGAAGCGGAGCGCGGTGTCCGCTAGCTGGGCGATGTTCTCGGCGTACGACGCTCGCACCATCACTGCCTCGTCATTCACCACCTGTTGACATCGTCACTCAGGTGGGTCGGGTTGCTCTTCATGTAACTATCCTACTTAATAACTCTACGCTCGAGTGCCCTTCAACCGCAGTAATTAGCTGCATTTACCAGGTTATCTTGGTTTAGCTCATGAGAATGTCAATAAAGAAGGTTTAAAATTAACATTAAAATTAATTGGTCTGGACATTTCACCGCATCGGATATATTTTATCGTGTTTTTGCATTTCAACCCAAACTGTGTGGGCTTCAGAAAAACAAGAAGGCTACGTAGCTAAACTAAGACAAAAAAATATTTATAAGAAAAGAAGCACACAAGGAAAAGTATAAACAGTACGTAGGGTAACAACAAAATAGTCAATTTAATATTATGATAAAATATTCCAGGCTGCAAAAGCTTTAAATTTGAAAGGTTTAAAATTACTTTTTAAAACTATTTTAAGATTTAGGATACTATTTTAGTTGACCCTAAATTAAATTTTTCAACAAATTTTTAAATAAATTAATAATGTAGATTGACCTACATAAGTAAGTTTCTTAACAAACGTTGAAATTATAAAATAAGATCTAGAGGCTAGGCAGAGGCTTAGTAATAGGCCTATAAGAATTAAGAAACAACTTAACTTTGCTTAAAAAATACAAATACACTGTATAGACTAGTGTTATGAAAGTCTTTCAGCCGACATGTTGAAACGACAGTCAAGTTTTGTACGACCAGCACTAGAGCGCAGTACTCACATGCGACAGGCAGGGTAGGACGTACTCTGGGAACACGTTTGCGTCGCTGCACGGCAGGGACTTGACCTCGGACAGGCACCGAGTGAGCGTGTGTATCGCCCGCACACGCACGCGGGGAAACGAGTCGTGTACCAAGTGGAATATGTACGGCAGGATGCGGTCGAGTATCGTCTCGCTCGAGACGTGTTGCGACAGCTCGAGCAGCACGTCCAGACATTGAAGCTTAGAAGTGCAATGATGGAGACCCCTGGAAATAGTTAAGAGTTATCAGCAACGTCACATGCTTGAGCTGTTGAGGAATGTGAAACATTTCAGAAGATGTTTAGAGGAGGAAGATTTAGTAGAACATTTATAAATAAAATTCATAAATAAATAAATACTAGAGTCTACCAACTGAGTCAAATGATTTTCAGTGGGGGACTTTATAAAGGTTATAATTATTTTTTTATATCGTAATCAATTGTTAAAAAAGTATAAAGTACTTGCCGCCATGTATACTACGTATTTGCAAAGTATGCAAATAAAATAAAAATAAATTTAAAAGAACGGACCCAGCATGCCCAGACATAAAAGAATGGAAGTGCAATGCTGAAGACAGAACACCCCTGAAATGAGAGGTGTTGCCAGCTACGTCACATGGACCGAAAGTCAACACGACGATTTTAATTTTGGGGTTTAAGCAATCTAAAACCACAACACAAACTTTATGACGTTTACATGATATTTCCTTCCCTGGTATTTAAGGTCACAACTTATCAAATGCAAGCAAAGGGCATTTACAAGGAAGGTATATTGACCTCACCTATTTAATAATGGGTAGGCCTATTTTTCCACATAACTTTTATGTACGTATCGTATGTATGGAATATCTAGGAATGGGTAAGGAGGGTTAACTCTAAACAAGGTCGTGGATTATTATCGTACCTAATGCACGAAGTCACTAGCGTCGTGATGATAATCAAACCATCGGTCAACGACCCCAATCCTTTATCCGCCTCCGCATCTTTACAACTGTCGGATTTCTCCATCTCGGGAGTGAAGATATTGATAATGTTTTTAATGTCCTTCTTAAGCCTTGCGATCTTGTCGTCGGGGGACATGATGGGCGAAGCCGCCGAGAATATCAGCATGTACGACTGAAGGAACGAGTAGAAGTACTCCGGGAACACGATGCCCCTCTGTTCAGCCAGGTAAACTTCGGCCGAGCGTCGGTTTGCCGGGTCTCTCTCCAACATGTTTCGAAGCAGCTCCTGCAAGGATTCACAACATGTAGGCCTATTGTTGTATTATTAGTATTTCAAATATTTACTTAACTGTAGTTTATTGTTGTGTTTGCATCTATGCTATTAGATTTTTTTAGTTGTCCTCCTTCGTAAATCAGTTTTTTAACAGAATAGGATAGAGGTTTAAAAAAAATCTATTACAGTAGTCTTTCCAAGTTCTTTCTGACTGGTCTACAATACAATGTAAGGCCTACTGGTACAAGGTGTAGGACTACTTTTATTAGTTACCTAACGATAAATTTAGATTGAGCCATGTGACAAGCTGGAATTGATTTCATGGTTACAAAATTTTAAATTATAGACCAAACTCTTTGTTGTGCACAAATTAAACAAATTATCTCTTCTTCTTCTTCTTCTTCTTCTTCTTCTTCTCATATGCCCACATTTGGCCTATGATGCCATCATGCTTGATCTAGTCAACCAATAGAGACGAGCCTCCCTTTCCTCCTTCTTCATGCCGTTGGGCATTGCGTCACGCTCATTTGCCAGACTGGCACAGGTATATAGATGTCGTCTGTCATGTTCACCATTTCCGCATAATCTGCAGGTACTGGTTTCAAACACGCCTATTCGGTGCAGATGCTTCCCTAGAAGGTCATGTTGAGTCTTCAACCTGAACTGTGCTGTTTCTGTTCGTCTATCATATATTCTTTTGGGTTTACTTGGGTGCGTGGTGTACACCTGCCATGGTTTGTCTTGTCCCTTTTTGACCCATTCTTGTCTAATTTTCTTAGAAACTGCAGCATTTACATGGGCTTTAACTGAGCTGTAAGTTATCGGTTTGCTCTGTTGTAGCATTTTGCTCCCTTTCTTAGCTAAGAAGTCCGCTTTATCATTGCCATATACATTGCAGTGTGATGGTATCCATTGTAGCTTAATTATCTTGTTTGCATTGTGCAGTCTTAGGATTTGTAATTTGCACTGCCTTACCGCAGAATCTGCCACTTCCTTGTTGACTATGGCTTGTATTGCTGCTTTTGAGTCTGTTAAAATTACAATTTTATCACTGCGGCAGTCTTTAACTTTGTACAGGGCTTTAAGAATAGCAGTCAATTCTCCGTCAAAGCAGCTACCATTTTCCCCTGCAGGGTGAGATTCCTCAAACTCTCTGCAATATATGCCTGCCCCAGCTTGTCCCTCACCTGGGGTAGCCGATCCATCCGTGTAAATGTGTAGCCAATCCTTTTCCGGGTAGTTCTTGTGTATGTGAGTTATTGTTAGTTTTCTCAACTCCTCGTCTATGTAGGATGCCTTTGTCTTGCCCAGTCCATCCACTGTCAATTCATGTAGTACGTCTAGTATGGCAATGTTTATATTTGGTAGGGGGATGTTTTCTCTCTCTGTGTGTTTCAATTGCCCGATGAGACCTTCCTTCACCTCTTTTACTGCTGTAATGAATGTTTTTTGTGTCTTGAGATGTTCATAGGGTTCTCTGTCCCATTCAAGCCGGTCTAGTCTTATCAGCTTCTCATGCAGGCAAACTGCTGAACTGTTTCTTCTGGCCTCCAGGGGTGGTATGTTAGTTTTGGCTTCCATGGCAACAATTGGGGTTGATTTAACACCTCCCGTGATTATTCTGAGAGCTTGATTTTGTATCCTGTCCAGTGCATCTGTGGCTCCTTTGGTTGACGTTATAAGTAGAGAACTGCCATACTCTAGGAGAGGTCGCACATATGTTTTATATGTAGTTTTTAGGGTATCCTCGTTGGCCCCCCATTGTACACCAGCAACTCTCTTCATCAACCTCAGTCGTCTCTTCCCTGCTGCACACATCTTTTCGATGTGTTCTTTTCCTGTCATTTTTTGATCCATGATCATACCAAGATAAGCGGGGTTATTTTCCTTGTTCAGTACTGTCCTGCAAACTTCAGTTGGAAATCGGGGATGAGCTGCCTGGTTGTGTGATAGTTGTATACAGTTTTTCTTTGTTCACCATCATTCCGTTCAGTGTTGACCATTCTTCTAGCGCCTTCAGTGCTTTATTCATCTCTTCCTCCATTTCTTCTGCATCCCCTCCACAGTACCAGTATTACAGTATTATCTCAACCTATTTGGCCTAGGCCTATCTGATGGATCTATTAATGAATTTGTAAATGGTACGTCAATAGCAATGATGATGTTTTACGTTGTTCAAGGTTAAGTTTACATAAAAATGTGTGTGTGCATACCCGAATGTTTTCATCTTCCAACTTGTCTAGATGCTTGGCTACATTGAACTCCCCGCTACGGTAGGCAAGGAGTTGCGAGAAGTCGAAGGGCGGGTGGCCCTCGGTGAAGAGCTCTGTGAGCGAGCACCCGGCAGAGAAGATATCCATAGCCGGAGTGAGGTCACCTTTCTTTAGCGTCGCTTCCGGGAACAGAAGCTGGCTGGAGATCTCCGATGTGAGGGTCTTGATGAAACTAGGAAGAAACAAGATCAGAACCCGGACCGTAGGTACCTGCATGGCGAGGACTTTATTAGGTATTACAAGCTATAACAGGTTTTTTAATTTACAATCATGAAGGCCTAGATAAAGTAGGCATACACTTTATTTTCAGTTGGAGAGTTCAACAAACTCAAGAGTTTTAGTGTTGTATGAAAAGTTTCCCTAAAACAATAAAAACACAAATTTCATAAATTATTCAGGGAGTAGGCCTATAGGCCTACCCTCTATTTAAAATGTATATAGTGCCTATGTAGGCCTACCGTCCGTAGCCTACATTTATAAAATAGGATACAGTATTGATATTGTTTCTCTGTATACTTAGACTTACTACTTCATTCATGATAGTGGGCCTGCTACAATCAGCATTACTCACACAGTTTCAGTCTTTATTCACGACTATGTAGTTTTTACAACATTTGGGTTTTGTCAGAGGACATTACAAATAAATACGAGTTATAACAATATCATACACATAGCCCCTATGGTACTAATTAGGGCTAATATGTACATAAATGGTCAATGGATCGATCGGACATATAAAAATACAAGTTACAAAAAGAGACATAGGGCCCTCTAGGCTAGTAGACTATGGTACATTCAGTTCTAGGCCTACATTAATTGTATTATATATATTGTGTGGTACATTCACGTTTGTGTGCAAATCTGTGCTCTCCCAATGAGAAAGTCCAGTTGAAATAATAGAATGTGTTGTTAGTTTCAGTTTATTCACCACTATGTGTAATTACAACATTTGGGGTTTGTCAACATTCTTTGCTTCGTCAAAAAGGCTAGCCCATGTTCTGTTAGAGACCTATAAACCAACTTGTACTTACCGCTCAGGAGCTATGTAACAGGTACGTCTTCGTGAAGTATCGAAGAAGTAAGAGTAGTCTGCAGGGTTATCTTCGGGAAGATAAGTTGGTTTGAACGACGCAAAGTCTGTCAGCAAGACCCAATTCCATGACGTGATCATGATGTTCTCTAGCTTAATATCACCGTGGCAAACTCCTACTTTATGGCACTGATGTAGAGCATAAAGAATTTGAAATGCTATCCATCGCTTTTCAATGGAAGTTAAGAAGGGTCGAGTGCTGATGCGATCATACAGACTGTACTTCACATATTCTCGCATTATAAAACCAGCTTTGTCCATTAACTGTGAACATAAACAACAAATTAGGCCCTGTTAGGTCTAGTTAGGCCTATAAATCTTACAGGGTCCTGTTGTACTTGTACGTTGGATCTTTTCCCCAGCCAATGGGCACTTTGAACCAAGCCCCCCATGAGCCATGATCCGTGCAATACCCTCACAAAACCACAAGTTCTACCCAACAACCAATTATTTATACAATGCCCTATCATATACTGTACTCTGTAGGCCTACACATTACCTTCATTAGGTAGCGTAGGCCTAACGTAAGTCATGTACAGGTAGGCCTAGGCTACAACTACAACTCCCTCTGTAATCACTTACAAATGATTTCTGGAAAGGAAGACAGTTGACTGCTGATGAGAGTTCATTGCGAATCTCCTCTAACTTATCCTTGTAGCTGGACAACGGGAGTGTAGGATCGTGAATGGCAAAAACTTTGACTACAATGAGTCCTTCTTGCGACTTGGCACGAGCGACCTTGAAGAATCTCGTACTGCCAAGACTGAAATTATAAATAATAACATTTCACACGTTTCGGTCGATACACATTCGATTGTGAAGTGATATTGCTGGCCTAGGGACTAGGCCTAGGCCTCATCCTCATAGGTTAGGGCTAGGTCCAAGTCTAGGCTTACCTTATGTCAAAATGTAAATCTGAATGCTCAGTCAGATAATGTTCAACAGGAAATATTTGCGATGGGGCAATCCCCACTAATTGATTGCCCATGATCAATATTTTCTTGACTAAAACTAATTTATCGAGTGATTAAACACAAAAACATTAACTTTTCTTTCAGCTTGACACTTCCAACATGACACCATCGTAAAATGAAACACTGTACAGCTGTTAAGAAAAACAAACAGCTGCTTGTTTTCACCGCCTTCTTAACGTCAAACCTGTGTACAAAGGCGGCAATATTTAAACATTATTTATTTTTACCATTTGATACTAGTGTCGCAAATTAATTACTAAAATGAGTCATGAATGAAGAATTAAATCAATGGATACATACAAAAAATAATCAAAAATAGGAGAATGGGTAATTGTCACAAATCTATCAGTAGAAAGAAAATCAATTGATGGTGTTACCATAGGCCTACTTACATATTTCAGAGTGTGTGGACGACACAGGCAAGTTGAGTATGTTACCTACTTTTTAAAGCGTTTTCAATTGCTGAATTATAGTTAGATCGGCGATTAGGTAAGGGCATAGATACTAGGGTATTGTGCAAAGCGCAAGGTGTATGCCCAGAGCGCGTTTAGCAATTCTTCGCTTTTAAACAATAATGGAAAACACACAAATAAAACTAAAACTAAATTAAAATATATAAGTACATCATGAGCAGCAATTCTGTTACAAAAAGTATAGCACATTACGGGGAGAAAAGCTGCAACATTATTATGAACTTCGATGCAAGGATGGCTCCAAATTCCCCTTTCAAATACACTAACAATGTAAATTAGGTTGTTCGTTTGCAGATCTAGTGTAAACACTAAAAAAGCTAGTGTCTATACTTTACACTGGCCATTGGGCTAGTGTTTTAACACTGACGCAAACGAACGAGCCAACGTGGCTCACTGCACAAGTATTTGCGAACGACCAAATCCAATATAATATAAAATTTGGGGCATCTCATAGGGAAAGGATCCACTATCATATCATACAAGAATGCTGGATTCTGGGACAACCTTGACCAGTTTATGGTAGTCTAGCAATGACATTGGGTACGCAGGTTACTTATCAGAATTCAAACATTACTTGAATCTTTTCTTAAGCGTTAGTTAGACGATCAACATAGTTGCCCAAAAATGTTGCTCAGAGTTGGTGTGCATTTGATAGCATACATATTGCCGGCTGCCCAAAAGACGGTCTAGTCGTGTTGCAAAACATCCCAAAATTGTTCAACATTATTCTAAACTAGGTACTTGACAATAAAGTTAGTAACTTCCGGTGGCGGCTTGACCTATACCCTGACCGGTGCCTGCCAGGGGTGGGTATGCCAGCCCAACCCGTGTAACCACCATAATTTTTCTTATTGTGAATCTAAAAATCTGTTTTGTGCATTCTGCTGCTCTAGAACGCACAGATTGCCACCAAACATGACCTTGAAGGCAAATAAATCCGGGAACAAGCCCCCAGACGCCCATTTACTGATCACCCTTCCAAAAATGGCTCCTCACCACAGAGGGATGGGTGGTATGGAAAATATCTGGCACCGGTCATATTGGAACCTTCAAGCCGCCACTGGCGACTTCCTTCAAAGTATAACGCGATTGTTGATCACTAATCACAACAGAAGGTGTCACCACATTTTATTGCTCGTGTATCAGGGGGTCTAACTGTGTTGATTGTCTCTACTACTTCAAACAACACACACACAAATTTAACGGTGGGTATTTTATTTTCCATTGCCATGACTTTTTCATTTGTATAAAAATATACATAAATGTACAATATTTTAGTTAACTGATGTAATAAAGACATTTGGGTCATCCATAGAATCTTTGACTCTGGGCTGTCAGTAGTCAAGCCAGCTCTAGCTTAACGTAGCACCAGACGCAGACCAGCCGAACTGAAAGAGTTTTTACTTTTTTAGTAGTGTATTATTATTCTAAGCCATTACCTATCTCATCTGTGTTACTCAAGAATAAGCACTTGCCTCTACTTCTCCTGCTACCTCTTCCTTGGCCTCCCCCATCTCCTTCCGTCTTTCATACGCATTTCATACACAAATTACTATTGTGTAGGCCTACCCTAAATTTAAATTATCCAAGTAGTAAGAACACATGGTTAACTTCACTTTTAGTTTTAGAAATGCATAATATCAAGTATCTTTGGTCTTCAGATGACAAATAATGCGGATGATATACCTTTATTTTGTCAACAATATCACCGGCTTCTTTTCAGCCTGTTGGTGATCCTAGTTGGGTCGGAATCAAGAGTAGTGAGGGATCAGTGATTGTTGTATTAAATGAAGGAATTTATTACAATAGGATAATACTGTAATGTGAGTAACGTTTTAATAACTATATATACTTCGAACATCAATTATTGTCTGTTCGCCTTCGTTACGTAAAGCACTTTTAGTAAATATGAAAATGAATAAATAAATAAGTTTTTATGAGAAAGATCAAATAAATAGTAGATGAATGATGAATGATTGATGATTATATATATATCTATATATGTATTAAAGAGTAAGCAATACGTACAACGTTAAACATAGTTGTACTCATGCAGTCTTCACTATGTACAGAACAATAATAATAATCAAATAAAACACGTAACAATAACAAGTACTCTAGGTACTCTATAGAGTGTTAATACATAAATTTCAACGTCAGAAAAAGAAGTTGGAATGTATCAAATTCAAATCTCTTTGACACATACCAAATTCATAATCACTTTTTGAACACAACTACTGCTAAGAATCGATGAGTGATTTATTTAAGGCTATTGATGATTGCGTAAGTAAATTCATTAGTTGTTGCCTGGCCGCCTATGTCTTTTGTTTTGACTTTTCCGTTCTTTAATACTTTGTTTACTGCAGAGCGGAGCATGTTGGCATAGTATTGAAGATTCACATGGTGAAGCATCTTAGCTGCGCAAAGCAACATTGCCGTTGGATTAGCAACGTTCTTTCCCACAGCCTCTGCAAAGGTATGCCTCGCACCCTACATGGAAGAAAGAACAGAGAAATTCTAGTTAGCCTACACCACCATACCTACACACACACACACACACACACACTAAACTACACAACACACAATGTCCTACTAACTAAGAAAACCCTGAATTAATAGAAAATAAAAATACCATTGTACCAAAAAAAGTCAACATACTGCCAATATAACAAAAAAATTAACATTTAAAAAGCAAAAGAAGGAAAAATAGGCCTGTCTTTAATGAAAAACCAGAACATGCATTATGTATACAGCCTAGTAAGCCAGAAATGCCGGCATATGAAACGAAAATTTGAAAACAAACATGTTATGAAAAATGCCAAAACAAAAAAAACAATAAAACAGTCGCAAGCTGCAACCATACTATTTACTTGTTCCATTGCAATGCTCCATATTGTCACGTACGTAAGCAATGATGAAATATTATGGACATATAAAAGTAGGGCCTACATGCAAAAGTAGGCTTTACTGTACCCTACATTTGAAGTAGATATTTTTTAACATAAGACAGACATAAAATGTAGGTAATAAAGCCAATGCTGAAGGAGAGAATGGCACCGTAAATTGAAAGAATTCGAGCGGTCTGCAGAAAGTAGCCACAGATCTTGAGGTAAAAATCCACCGTTCGTCTAATCAAGGAACACATTTGGTTCTCTTGCTTAAATAAGAAAATATTTTTAAATATAAAATGTAGTTAAGCTAGTAAGGACTGTTGCGAGGATTGATACTAAAGCAGTGGAGAAGAGCGCACACTTGAGGATATACTGACCGGTTCAAACACAACACACTCTGCGCTGTAGCTGGCGCCCGCCACCACCCCGGCTCCTCCCACCAGACCGGACGCCAGGTTGTCCACTAAGGCCCGGTATTCCAATGTCCAGTTAATCTGGCTAGTAACTACTTGGCAGTTAAATTTAACAACCACTTATAACTGCCAGTTACCATTTTTGTGTATTTCAATTACATTTTACTTGGCAGTCAGCTACTGAGGACCTCCCCCGAGCTGTGATTGGTTCAAGAGCTTCACATCATAACAGAGCCTATTTTACAGCCGGGTAAATGTGTGGTTTCGATTAGAATTGCCATTACAAGGCTGTGAAAAGAATATAGGTTATGTTTACCGTGTTTACTTTTCGTCTTGTGACAGTTGTCTAGGCCTAGGCTAGGCTACTCCCAAATTACCAATTATTGTTAATTACAATGGACAAAGAATCAAAAAGACATCAAGAGTGTTTTTTTCATCCATTAAACTTTCATACAAATCAACTCTTGGAAGAATGAAGTTATTTAGGCCTAGAAAAAAGCCTGCTGTAATAAAAAACGTGTCTAAAACATGTTATGAAGTTTAGACCCTAGAATCAGATCTAAACTGTGAGGTAGAGTAGGTAAATAAAGAAACCCTGGCAATTCAAAGCTTAAAATCTAATTTATTTTACTGTACCTTTGACTGTACCCTAGCATAAGCCTTATGTGGCATTAGGGCCTAGGCTAGGCCTAGACCTTATTAATATACTACTTGGACCCAGGGCTAGGCCTTTAGCGACGTGTGAAACTACAGTGTAGGCTAGGCCTAGATGGGGCCTAGGGGATAGGCCTAGTAGGCCAAATGTGACTGGGGCCTAGGCCTCATGTGGGACTAGGAAATAGGTTTATGTCAAGTCTAGGTCAATTAATGGGCATGTATGTAGGCTTAGGCCTACCTAGTCATTAAGGCCTGTCTGTAGTTGTCAGAAGGTAGGGCCTACCAGACACATGGAAAACCTCATACAAAAATATGTCATCCCAATAGGTAAAATTATCAATTCGTTGGCGAGATTCATTATGCCTTCTTGGCCGTTCAATAAATTTAATAAATTTACAGTCTTCTTCTTCATCAGAAAAATCAAAAAGAGTCAACTACATCAACCCCAAAGCTCAACTGAACCAACAAAACCTAAAACTCTACCAGCCGCCATCTTTATACACACTTTATCTGTCAGTTAAGGTTTAACAGCACCTCATCCACCAGTTAGTTTACTTCCAGTTAGGACCCAATTTAACTTCCAGATAAGCTAACTAGCAGTGGAAATACACCAAATCCGACTTAACTGGTAGATAAATTTACTTGCCACTTTAACTGGACATTGAAATACCGGGCCTAAGCAGAGGAGAGGGAGGAGAAGAGCACACACTTGAGGTATACTGACCGGTTCAAACACAACACACTCTGCGCTGTAGCTGGCGCCCGCCACCACCCCGGCTCCTCCCACCAGACCGGACGCCAGGTTGTCCACTATGTTGCCGTACAGGTTAGGAGTGACCATCACGTCAAACTGGTGCGGGTTGGAGACCATCTGCATCGTGCAGTTGTCTACGATCATCTTCTCGAACTCGATCCTAGGGTACAGTTTGGCCATCTGGAACGATAACGAAGAGTATTTTGTTTGATTCTTCCGTATTCAGTTTGGCGTACATATGAATAGTTTACATGAGAACGGAACAACTGTTTCAAACAGTTTTTAAGTTGGGTTGAAGTAGAAAATTGCTACCTTCGAGGTAGATACGCATAACCATAAAGGCTTAAGGAAGTTCTACTTTCCTTATTTACCAGTACTTACTTCTCAATTAATTTTTCAATTATGTTGGGTACATTTTTGTACAATCCTCAAGTGCACGGAATTTAATTTAGCAAAACAGAAACAATTTAATCTTCACTAAATTAGAAACTGAAAAGAGTGAAACGTGTTTACAAAACTCCACCAACCATCTAACCTGCCAGGTAAGGTAATACAGAAAAAGATAATACCTCTTCACAGCTTCGCAGAAAGAGACCGTCTCCCAGCTTCATGATGTTCGCCTTGTGGACGGCGGTTACCTTCTTGCGGTTGTTCTTTGTGGCGTAGTCGAATGCAAACTTTGCGATGCGCTCAGACTTGGTTGCAGTCACAATCTTCAGACATTCCACCACACCCTTCATGACACAAAAGAACCACAATCAACAATGACAGCTACAAGGCATGAAGGATTTTTCTCAAATCCCATTCTTTACATTCATGATAAATCCCAGCATATGCAACTTATGATAACCGTCACTTACGGGTACACATTCGTGTTCCAAGGCGGAGTATTCTCCCTCGGTCTGCTCTCGGATGATGACACAGTCAACGTTCTGGTGTCGGCACTTGATGCCCGGTAAACTCTTTACGTGAACTACGTTGGCATACAGGTCTAGTGCTTCGCGCAGTTTCATGTTCAGTGTCTGCAGCTCTCCTGTGTGGCTGTAGTCGGGCGTGGCTAAAATACCCTGGAATCAAAACAATCACAACTGAAGTTCTTTCTTGACCATCATTGTAGCAACTAGTAGTTGAATCTAAAGTCTAACTCTAAACCAAACCGTGTTTGCCAATAATAGGATAATATTAATTAGGTAGTGGCTATTTAACCGTAGGCTACGGACAAATTAACAATAACAAATCGTCCGTAGCAGTACGATACCACCTAACTAGGCCAATAGCTTCAGATATCACAGTGCATTGTGGCAGAGTGGTAGCGCGTCTGAATTCTATGCGAAAGGTCGGCGGTTCAAATTTTCGTTTGGTCGTTTTTTTTTTTACCATTCTATTTGGGTCCATGTTTTTTCTGCAAATAATTTCACTAAATTCGGCCCCGTCGCAAACACAATTCTAGATGATAAAAGCGTTTAAAAAGTGCTAGGCCTAGGCCTAGGTAGGCAGCCTAAAAAGGACTCGTTAAAGGTCTTGGAAGGTTTTTTGATGTTAATAAAACAGCAAAAAAGGGCGACAACAACCGAAAAAGCCTTTTGTTTAAAATCGCAACGTTAAAGGTCTTGGAAGATTTTTTTGCAGCAAAAAGGACGACGACATTTAGGCCTAGGCCTACCAAAAAGGACTCTCGTTTAAAATAGCGATGTTAAAGGTCTTGATGTTTTTTTTTGTTACTAAAACAGCAAAAGGACGACAACCGAAAAAGGACTTTCGTTTAAAATGGCAACGTTAAAGGTCTTGGAAGATTTTTTTGTTACCGTAGTACAGTCTACGGTTAAATTGTATAACGTAATTTTTCCGTAGCTACGGTTAAATAGCCACAGCCTATTAATTAATTAATGAATGAACAAACAAACAAATTATTTTTAGTACTAAGGCTACGATTGTGTTGCTTTAGGAAATGTCAATATTTATTGGAATACATTGAATAGAATGGAGGAATATTTTATTATGTAGCCTTTTATTGTTTCACTGGTTAAGTGGAAGATCAATCACCTCTGGCTCTGGTATAATTGAACCTCAGCATTCTTGTTGATGCGTATTACTATTTTTAAGAATATGTATGAATAACTAACCTTAAGACAAATGCCATTCTTTTGGATAGAATTGGCAACGTCTTCTAAAGGAGCGCTCATCGTGGAATTGACTTCGGACAGGAAGAACGGCTCGAAGTCAACAGGAACTCCGGCCGCTTCAAACACTTCCCTGACGGAGTGGACCAGCTCTGGACCGACACCATCGCCGGGGATGAGGGTGCACTTAGTGCGACCTTCGGGCTTCGACACGGGCGCTTGCTGTAACACACACGTGACAACTACAGATAACTAGGTCCGAATTATCCAAAACAAACAAAATTAATAGGCATACCGTGTACTATACTAAACTTACCCTAACCAACATGCACACGAGCTTCATGAGTTTATTGAAATTGAAATTGAACTACTATTGGTACAGTAGCTAAACATTTAGTGAGACTAATGACCAATGAGCATACACAATCAACAGGTAAGTACAACACAACACATTACAGGAATACAATCAGTACAAGGCTTGACATAATGCACACCCCTAAGAAGGTGAATTTGGCAGAACAGACCAAATTCTATGTTCATTTAGGCCAGCATTTCCCAAACCTTTGGTAGCGTATGGGGAGGGCAGGGGTTCCCCACGTCGTGGTCATCTTCGTCTGTGTCATCATCCGTCCGTGTTGTCATTGCTGTCGCCGTCGGGGATGTAGTCAAAGGGAAGGGGAAAGTTCCCCGACGACGACCCAGAGCTCGCCATTAGTTTCAGAGTGAAACTCCCCTACTCACGGGCCAAACCACGAGAAGGTTGCAAGTTGGACTTTGATGGCAGTAACCGAACACAAGAGCCCACAACAAGAATAAATAAATTCGCATGCAGGATTGACAAACTAAGTATTAACATCCTAAACTGACAACTGCAACAACTGTCTGAGAATAACTAGGCTCTAGCAACTATGGATGTCATACTCATAGGGTAGGCCTAAGTACCGGGTTTACCCGAATATTACCCAAACCCATTTTAAAAAGGAACAAACCTTTTCAGGTAATTGTTTCTTCTATAAAATGACCATGACAATAGGCCTACATCCTTCATACATAAGTGATGTCCCTCTATTCAGATAATAGTGGTATGCATATATGTAGGCCATAGGTCTATAGGGCCTACATCCTTCATACATAAGTGATGTCCCTCTATTCAGATAATAGTGGTATGCATATGTAGGCCATAGGTCTATAGGGCCTACAGGGGCGTAGCCAGGATTTTGATTCGGGGGGACAAATTTTGGGGTTTAAATTAAAAAATTTGTGGAACTGCCCACAAAACTTATAATTTTGGGAATAGTATGTATCCTGGTACAATGGGGGGGGGGGAGAAATGCCCCCCAGCTAGTACGAGTCTGGGGCGCATAGCCTAAAAAAGTACTGATTTTTAGCATTGCAAATAGTGACATTTTACTAGTTTTTAGAGTACTTTTGCCGATAATCTATAAAATTGTGAAGATCCACATATTGTCAGTTTACAAAATCTTGCCATACTTAGGACCTAGGCTACATAATTATGCCACATAGTACATAGGCCACAGTGCTATTTAGCATTATTATAAGTTATAAATAACCCTTAATCTGATTTTGGGGGGAGGGGGATGGGACACCCTGATCCTCCTCTTTGCTACGTCCCTGGGTCAATACGATATGAACAAAATATATTTTATGTCACAAGATTACTCCAAGTTCTGGGATGCCACGCCACAAACGCACTCTCCTCTTGCCCTACCCAGCCCAGGCCGACACAGTGGCACCTGTGGCGGGCCGATAACGGTGACCTTTTTCAAAGTGAGATTCTCTAGTTAAGGAATAAATTTAATGTTATTCAGGATTGAGGTAGGGGTAACCCAATTTCCAGAAGATCTGGAACTGGATCTGAATTAAGCTACCGGTAGGCCTTACCTACCTTATGATGACATTCTTGTGTTGCGGTTGCAGACAGCTACGTTCTAGACCACTACTACTCGAGCGAAATGTTTGATTAAATTTCATATACCTAGTCAGCTATTTTTGGAAACTCGTTCACTGCCCCGGGGTGAGCAGTGAGCTACAGAAAACATCAATTTGCCCGAGTGCTAACTGCTAATATTGAACCCATCAGGCAGGATAGTTATGGTTCCCACTAAGTAAGCCTCTAGAGTCTACATGCATTTTAAATTATACACAACAGTCAACAATGTAAATACTTACATCTGCAGAAGTCCCGGCATGTCCCTAGTAAACCAAAAAGTGAAGTGAAATACTAGCCATAAAAGAAGCGTGCAGACTTTGCAGGTATTATTAGTAGGCCTACATAGCCTACCACCGGTAGATATGTTAGGCATCAGAGGGCCTTTAATGTGCATACCGGTATGGAAAAAAAAGGTACAATTTCATCTTAAAGGGGTATTCACCCGTTAAACTAAAAAAAACACACATGCAGGCTAACTAGATACAAATATAGAAAGTAGGTCTAACTGAAAAATTATTGGGGCCACCATGACCCGTTTTTTTGTCAAACTTGGTAATTTTCGAGCTAGATCCCTAAGGCAAAAATCTCCCATAAGAAATAATATGGGGACGATCTTTATGAAAAGAATTTATGAAAATTTATGAAAAGAAGAAGGAAAATCATGGAGGTCAAATTGCAAAAGTAAAAAATGGCTAGGCTTAGTCTTTAACAGTGGTGTAAAGGAATTTGATATGTTACCCAGGGAAATCAAAGAAATAAATAGTTTGGACATGTTTAAAAGTAAATGTAACAAATGGATTAAAAATTACAAGATTTATAGAATAATGTAAGTTTTGAAAGGCATACCTAAGTATTAATAAAGTAGGCCTATTGCTAAGCAGGTTGAACATATGGGAAAATGAAGTCTGCATTGTTAGGTAGATGAGAAGTATGCCTAAATAAATATTATGTAAAATCCTATGATAGTGTAATTTTAATTTATAAAGTGTTTTCAAGTTGTTTGTTGTAATTGATGTTGTATAGTAGTTGTATGCTATAAATGTGATGTAAGATGTAACAAAATGGCTAGAATGAGCCAGAAATAAAGAAATACAATACAATACAATGCCCCGTTACCTTGGAGGATTTTGATCAAAAAAAAAATACTGACCATTATTGACGTACGTACTCTGCAGCCTTTTTTGTAAATCCACTATATTTTGTTTTGTAATTTGAGCACGTGGTTCGGTCAAAATATGCCGGGCGGAAGGGCCCATTTGTAACCGTTAAGAAATGTTATGTTATGCCGATTGCCAAGAAAGGGTATGATTTTGGAAAGCATATTTTTGCGTGTTCCCGTGCATATTTGTGCACAGTTTCAAGACACGATGTTATAAAGGGCCATTTTATATTGGTAGGCCTAAAATGCTCTAGTAGGCCTATCTATGTGGAACAAAAAACAAGCAGGTTAAAGCTGATTTACGAAATTCTCCAAAACGCCAATTTTCATCAATTTCAGGATAAAAAAACTTAAAAACAATTGAGTAAAATCACAGCTACAAGATATGATTTTTTAAACTGTCATTTATGTGTATTATCTTGCTATAGATTATGTGGTAGAAAATAATATTTGAGTGTAATAGCCCCTTTTAAGTTTCATCTAGTAAAAGGCCCATTACACTATCAACTTGTTGACACAACTTTCTGTAATGTCACCTCCATCTGTTGACGAAGATTTGGAACATTCAGTCGAGAGAACTGCCACCTCAAAACTGTTTCGTAAAAAATGGATAGTAATTAGTGACGTAAAAAATAATATGCTGTATTGAGCTGTGAGTAACATTAAAAAAGTATTGGCTGAAGGTTTGTACCATCTGCTTGATGGAAGATAGCTCTTGAGCTAAATAAAAGATTATTTGATTTGATTTTCAAGAGTTAAAAGTGTTGTAATTGCCATCCGGAAGCTTTTATATTCATCTTGCGTCTGCGTACGTATCTGACGGGCTAATGAGGTACCGCTCTAAGCCGAGGCGACTTTGTGTTCGCTGCTGGTGCTGGCCAACCGGTGAGTGCGCTCAGCTACTGTCCGAAGGGTCGCCGGTTCGAGTCTCAATCAGAAAAACATGTTTTATTATTTTTTACTAGGGTTGGGATTCGATTATAAATTTGTAATCGATGTCAAACCAATAATTTCGACATCACATCAAAATTACTTTAGACACCGGAAAAAAGGCATCCCCCCCTCCCTTTTTTAATGTAAAAATAGGTACAATGTTATGATGCAAAAAGTAAAATTTTTGGTTTTCACATTTTACATGGTTTTGAAAAATCGATTTTTCTAAAAAAAAAAAAAAAAATTAAGATGCCAAATCGATTCGAAAGCCAATTTTGCTCCCACATCGATGACGAATCGAATAATCGATGTAGTCAGTCCCAACCCTATTTTTTACTCATCCTATCATTATTTTTTACGTCTTAGGCCTATCTGTAGCCTAACGGGTACGATTTTTTTAACTCTTCAGTGTAAATTACGTTAGCATAAATTCAGCTTTCTTCCCACAAAATTTGCTTTAAATAATAGCCTACACCGGGGATGGCGTCAAAAGACTTCCATAGTTAACGATGCAATCTCTTCAGCACGCATTACGTCAGTATAAAAGTATACAATCAACGAAATGATCACGTGACAACATGTCGCTCAGCCATTGGTTGAATGTCGTCAATATCTGGTCAACATTTCTCAAAAGTTGAACTTGTTCAACTTCTTGTCAACATATTGCTGTGGTCGTCAATGTTGAGTCAACATATTATTTCAGTGTGTGACAGCAGCATCACATTTCCATGGTTTCTACATCTGGTCAACAAGTTGATAGTGTAACATGGCTTTAACAGAACAGTACACTTTCATAGATCATTCATGGCGTAATCGTTAGGCCTATCTTCCAAGTAAGGGCATACGAGGAAACAAGGAACAGTATGGCTCTCTGGCGCGCGAGTGAGGAACTAGAGAATCGGGGATAGGTACGCCCACCTGATAGGAAAACGCATGGTGAATCGCGTCAGTCTACGAAAATACTAAGAAATATTATGATTGTATATTTAATTCACCAAAATTGCAATTTAGAAAGCAATAAAATACAGTAACCATATAGATTTCCATCCATTTCAACCATTTACTCATACAAAACTACCTGAAAGGTATTATCTAAACTTGACTTTTGGGTCTCGGCAGTGAATGTTGACAGGTTCTTGAATGAAGCATATATATGGGACATTATTTTATCTTGCCGATTACACTACCGATTAATGTCTGTGTTTATATGTAAGCAGATTACACCAGATGTTTGAAAAATGGATTTAACCTCACATCGCCCTTCATTTTGCACATTTAAATGCCTTTGTCAGCCGTTCACGCGAGATTTTTAGGCCTAGATTTGCTTTGGTGCAGTGTCAAAGTAGGCCTAGGGCCTACATGTTTATTATTTCGTGGAGGCTCTTCATTAAATAATATAATAAGCTCGAAAGAGTGTGATGGCCTACATACGAAATTAAGTCTGGCCAGAATATTATTATTTAAGCCAGAGTTTAGCACGTCTGCTAGGCCCTAGGCGACTTGGCTGTAAATGCGAGATCAACACGCCTAGACAACACAGCTGACGGAGCATATCCAATTTATTGAAATAAATTTATAGTTTTGGGATACAGACTGGTTAATTATTTTTTAAATTTATATTTTAGTAACAAAAATTATTAGGTACCGGTAGTTTTCTTCTAGCCGAGTCATTTGACACCTAGGGATGGTTGAAACTGGCAAGCAGTAGGCCTAGGCCAAGCTAGGCGGCCGTCAATTTTCCGCGCTGTTCTCTCAGTTTATCACAGCTCTAGGCCATTAACATTTTGTCAAATTACTAGTCCACGCTTGCTTTAGCATATTATACTACAAGGTTATTTTATACTCTGGGATTAGTAATTGATGCTCTTTGTTTTAGGGCAAACAAATCATAGGCGCTAGTAATTTGAAATGCAGTACGTGGGAAGAACGTACCCTATATGAAATCACTTATTCTTTACAGATTTTCATTATGTTTAAACTTTAACTATACCACAAGATATTAACCTATAGTTTCTGAATCATTTTCTATTATGTAACTGGACGTTTTCAACAGAAAAAGTAGGTTTCAAGCTAGGGTCCATGCAATGTTAGCCAAGCGTGTGGACGGCAGCTATCCCCTTTTACCCGGCCATCTTGCTAAACAGCTGATTGCTCACTAGCGCTCCATCGGACCTTTTTTCTCCGGATAGGGCTATACCTACCACTCACAATTTCATTAAAAAAATAATAACCCTAGACAAACCATGCCCCAGGTTTTTGTTTCTAGTAATAGTATAGCCTAGGGCCCTAGAGGGAATGTGTAGTGGACAGAACCTTACTGGTCACGGCATTGGGAGAAAAGCGGAAAGTTTCTCACATCAACAGCCGTAGCTAGTTTTAATAGACCTCATAGGTGCTGAGACCCAAGATTGGCTTTAGTTAGGCCTATTGTTTGATATTTGTTCAAGTGTTCTTTCAATAATTTAGTTTGATTTGTTTTGTTGATAACATTCTTAGCCAATGTTATTTAACAAAACACCAATATGAACAATCCAATAATGAGTGTCACTGTCAGTACCACATGTCATAGGCCCTACAGTTATAAAACAAGGTAACTATAGGTCAACAATCTTTTTAGCTAGGGCTAGTGCTGCCTGATGTGCGAACTCTCAACACGAAAGCGAGGAGTGAAGCTTCTTTCATCGGCTAGGCCTAGATCGTACCTGTAGGCCAGGCTAGCTGTTCAGGAGATCTCTCAATTTGCAAACAGCAAGTAACATAACATAACATAACATAACATTTCTTACGGTTGCAAATGGGCCCTTCCCGCCCGGTGGCAACCACTCACTCCCCCCAGACCTAATTACTGTCCCCCCTAAAAATGATCTAAATTCCCTTAAAGACCCACTACCTACAATACCCCCCGGCAAGTCATTCATTCCCTAACAGTCCTTTCCATGAAAACCATACCGACCCAGATTCGTTCTTACTACTTGACGCTGGAACTTCCATGAATGATCCCCCCTTCCCCTGTAAAGCCCCTCTGTAGCCTATTGCGGATGTCCCCCACCCCCCACTTCCCCTAGCTGCCCTGTACATATTGCACAACCTAACCTCCTTCTTCTTCCCTCTAATGACTCCCACCCCAAAACTCTCCTAGCATTGCAGTGACACTGTCATATACTCTCACTACATTCCCCTTATCATCCTCTTCCCACCGCCCCCGCCTAACCTTTCCCGTAACCCTTCTTGCCGCCCTACGTTGGACTTTCTCTACTTCCAAAACCTCCCCCAACTTATACGGATCCCATGCCGCCGCCCCATACTCCAGGACAGGTCTAACCACTACCTTATATGCCCGATCTTTAACCTCCAGGCTGGCCCCTCTTAGTTTTCTCATAACAAAACCCAGAGCCCTATTTCCCTTTTTAACAACTTCTTGCACCTGATCCCCCCAACCCAAATCCTCTGCCAACATCACCCCTAAGTACTTATACGTTCCTACTTTCTCCATAACAGCCCCATTAAAGTGTACGTCCTACCTACCTTAATTATTCTTCGCGAGAAACCAACCACCTTACATTTACCTATGTTCAAACCCATCTTTATTTGCTGTGACCCATTCCTCTATTACCCCAGATCTGCCTGCAACAAACTAACATCCTCAATCCCCCTTATTGCTCTATACAAACACAATCATCTGCAAATAATCTTATTCTTGATGTTATTCCCTGCCCTATGTCATTTATAAACTAATAAACAACAAAGGTCCTAACACTGAGCCCTGCGGTACCCCCGATGTAACCTCTATACTATGTGACAAGGTTACCCCCAACCCTAACCCTCTGAGACCTACCTCTAAAGAAATCTCCAACCCACCTCACACTCCTTTATCCCCCACCACATTGTTTACCTTCTCCATTAGCAAATCGTGCGAGACTTTATCAAAAGCCTTTTCAAAATCTAGAAAAACAGCATCTACTTCCCCCCCCACTGTCCAAAATGTCCCCAATATCCTGAACTAATCCTACCAGTTGAGTGTCACAAGAAAAACCTTCCCTGAAACCATGTTGAGCATCCGTGAACCACGCCTCCCCTTCCAATGAGTTCCTAACATAGTCTGCAACTACCCTCTCCAAAATTTTTGCTCCCTACTGAAGTCAAGCTAACTGGCCTATAATTTCCTATTGTACATCTATCGCCCCCCTTATGAATTGGCACCACGAGTCCCTCCCTCCAACCTTCAGGGATCTTACCCTCACTTAAAGACTTTCTACATACAGCCCCTAGAAACCTTACCGCGGCATCACCCCAAATTAAAAAAAACTGCACCCCAAGCCGTCCTGTCCTGGAGCCTTTCCTACAACCATCTTACCCAACACCCTCTTTACATCCCTATCTGAAATTGTGAGTGGGGTGCCCCCCCTTTTTCCCCTTGCCACTGCTCTCCTGTATCCCTATTCTCCTGAAACACCCCCCATAATAGGAATTTAAAGCCTCCGCCTTATCCTGGTCGCTAACGTATATCCTTTCCCCCTCCCCCTTAAGAGTAGGTATTGCCACCCGTCCTTTTTGTCCCCTTAAGTGCTTGTATAAACTTGTCCCGCTGTCCCTAATTCCCCGGCCCCCATCCATTAACCTCATCATATAATCGTCCCTAGCGTCAACCTTAGCCCTATCAAGTATCTCCCCCCATTCCTTAAGCTTTTTCTTACCCCTCCCAGTCCTCCGATACTTCCCATACACGCTCCTACATTTTCTCTTCAACCATCTAATTCTTCTATTGTAATAAACCGGATCCCCTTTTCCCTTTTTGCTACCTGCGGTACAAACCTTTCCAAAAGAGCCCTAAATATATCTAGAAAACTTTCCACATCTCATTTACCCCCCTTTCCTCCCGAGACCACTCCTCATACATTCTTCCTAATTCTTCTTGCAACCCTTGAACATCTGCCTATCATACCGCCTCATCAACTTACCCCCAATTTGATCCCCACCCCCCTCGTCACCATCCCCCACTAACACTAACTCAACTATTGGGACTCTATGGTCACTTATCCCCTCTACAACCTCGGACACTGACTAAAACCTCTTCCGGCCTAACTAATATTACATCTAAAATTATATTTTCCCCCCTTCCGGTGTCCCTTGTACCCTCCCCTACAGCCTGTATAAACCCCTCATTAACTACCATACAAGCCCACTCCTGCTTCCTACCTCCTACATCCTCTCTCCCCCCTTCCCAATGCACCCCGGGCAAGTTTAGATCCCCTGCTATAACCAACACTCTATCCTTACTCACCACTACTACCTCCTCTAGCTTATTTAAAACCTCCCATTCCCCATTATCACTAGGTCTATACACGCCTACCACATCCATGGAAGTTCCCCTCCCCAAGGTAACCCTAACACCCAGCATCTCAACCACCTCATCTGACCACAACAGTCTCCCCTAAGCTCATGCTACAAACTATCATCACACCCCCCCCATACTTATTTCTATCCCTCCTGAATATATCATACCCTTGACGGCTAACCTCCCCATCATAAATGTCATCATTCAACCATGTTTCCACACACACAATCACATCAGGCTCATATACCTCAATCAGACCCCACAGCTTTTCAACTCTTTCCCCTCCCCTAATACTCCTACAATTAACAGTCATAACCTTAATCCCTTGCTTCCTTTCCCCCTTACCCCTCCTGCATGGCCCCCCGCCTGGTCACTTAAGATTCTCAGCAACCCTGACAAAAAGTCTACCAAGTTCCCTACCCCCCTCCTTAACTAAGTGCAATCCGTCCCTTGCCAAGAATCTTCTACCTACCCATGATCTGCTATTTACAAATAACGCACCCTGCTCATCACACACATCAGCCACACACTCATTCACTCATCTATTAGCTCCCTCCTAATCCCTCTCCCATCCTCCCTATCCAGAATACCAGCCACAAACCACCCTGCCTGCCTATACTTTCCCTGCACCACTGTCACTAACTCCTTCACCCTCCCTGCCACATCCCTTGCATTCACACCCGCACCAAGATCATTTGTACCCACATTCAGCATCACTACACTCACTCTCTCACTACCCCTTCTACGCCTAACAATCTCAGTCATTTCACTCACTCAATCCCACCATACACCTCAACCTCCCCCACCTTGCCTGCCACTCCCGAGCTGCCCCCTAATCATTGAATCCCCCATTAGTAGTGTCTCCCTGTGTTGGCCCATCTCCCCACCATTCCCTACACTTAACCCTTTCCTAACGTTTCCCTCGCTAACATGCCCTAACACTCGATCAGCTTCCTTACTTCCCCATTCGCATCCCCCTTCCCAACATTCAACCAAACCTCATTCTCTACCAGCTCACCCCCTTGCATCACCCCACCAACTATACCAAGCAACTCTCCTACTCCATCAGCCCCTGCACCCTCTACCCCCTTGTCTAACACCCCACCAGAACCTGAAACTAAACCTAAACTTAGGCCTACACCCCCAACTTCACTCACACTCACGCCCTTATTTTCCCCCATAACCTGCTCACGCACACTCAAACTCCCACAATCCCTAAGCACATCCCCTTGCATCCAGTCCCTAGGCCTAGGCCTACTTCCCTACTCCTCAGGCACTCTAGTTCCTTCTTCACATCCTGTACATCCTTCACCATCTGATCCCATTCATCCTTCCTCAAAAGACACTCGTCCAACCCCAGGTAGGCCTACCCTGCACTCCTTACACTTCCACACAAGACCATGACTTTCAACTTGCAGCATCTTGTACACACCCTTGCTCACCCCACCACACCCTATGTGGAACCACATCTCACACTCTCCCTCACACCCTACCGCGGCATCAGACTCAACTACTATCACCCCACACCCCTTACAAAACTATGCTTACTCATCTCACAATTAACTAGAACTAGCAATAAAGTAAAGAATAAACAAGCACGCCTAGTAGCCTACTGCCTAGCCTAACTCAAGAAAAGAAAAACCGAAAAAACCCGTGCGCCTAGGACTACACTTTCAAGCACCTACACTAACTAAGAACTAACTAAAAACACTCCTAACAGTACCCTAGGGCCTAATAGAATAATTATACCCAAACACACAGTAGGCCTATGTGCTAAACACGTCTAGGCCTACCCTAGCCCTGTGGCCTAGGCCTATCTTAACCTAAAACGCTGAATGTAAACACCACCGCCTAGCTAGTCTAGGCCTAATTTCAAACACCTACAGCTTCCCTAAAAGTCACTAAAAATCACTCCTAACAATAACACTTCAATATAATCACTAACTGCTTAAGAAACAATACGCAAAACACTCAAGAACACGCAAAAGACCTCCCAAATAACTTTAATTTTAGGAGCGCTCCAGATACCGCACGTCACACGGCCGCCATCTTGAATGTTCCTAGTAGGCTAAACCATAGAGAAATAACCGGGGAAGAGTGGAAACACAATGTTAAATAGCGGGAACCGCAAAAATTAGTTTAGAAGTTCGGAAGATTAATTCATAGAAAGCAGCACCAACATCTTTAGTGTCGCGATCTATGAATGACTCTTCCAACTATCAAGTAACAACTAGCGCAACCTAGTGACTACTGCTTGGACTATCTAGGCTTTTCGTGGCGCCGGTGGGGGGATTTCCGTTTTATTTCATGGTTTTGTTCATGTAATTGAAAGAAATGTTAAAAGTGCGTGAAGAGAGTATCCACTAACACTTTTATTATTTCTTTCAACGACTTCTGGGACTTTGGAGACCTATTGGGACATTAAATGTTCATCAATATCCGATATTGCAAACACCACCACTAGGCCTAGGTCTAGGCCAAGGCCTGCTTGCTGGAGCCAGTTCTTTTATCAGTACACACGCGTTTTATTCTGAACTAACGAGTATTTACGAATGCACTTGGCGCTGCAAGAGTGGTTTTAGAAACTCTCAAACAACTCAAAACTTTGATTTTGGCACTAAAAAAACGAGAAACAACACAAATAGCAAAGACTGACAGCAGGCTGGAACTGAACCGAAAAAAGAAATGCCTATCACTGCCTTCTCGGCGCTCGCGGTAAACACAAGGAGGTAAACATCACCGTTACCATGGTTACAGTCTTCGATGGTGCTGCTTTCTGTGAATTAATCTTCCGAACTTCTTGGTAAACACGGTAGCTCGATGGTTCCCGCTCGGCTATGCTTGTTACCACCCCGTGGGCTAAACTTGGTTCATCGAGTCCATCAGACATGTTGTCAAGTAAAGCCGCTAGGCAGAGGCCTAGCCTAGATGTTGCCTGAAGGTTCGTGTACGGTACTAGGCCCAGGCTTACGGTATTTCGCTACGCTAGAGGACCAAGACAGGGCTGACAGCCATCACCTTTTGGGCCTTGCTAGGCTAGGTCACAGGAATCAACAATATTAATGTATAAACTTACGATAGCAGGAGCTACAGATGAAACGTGAAGAGATCTTGCAAACGCAACCGGAACATTTTGGGATGCCTGCACAAAGGAGAAACAAGAAAATTAACCTACAAAGCCTACTAACACATGGCAAGAAATTCTTTGCACAGCTGGGTAGGGCTAGGGTCTAGCCTAGAGCCTAGCAAGCCTAGGCCCTAGCCTCGAGACTTCCAGCCATTAAAAAAAGTTGGCAAGGGTTTCATAGAAGAAAAGTAGGAAGAAATAGGCCTTCGGCTTGTGGATATCGTGCATCGTTATGTTGTAGCGTATGATAGGGAAATCAAAATTTACAACCAATAAATTGTGTAATGCTAATTATGTATTATAATAGCGAATTTTCAACTTACTCGGATTACTTTACACACAATTCCATTTAGGATCGCCATGTTGAAAGGTCGAAAATCGAAATGTGTCTTTGCGTTCGATCGATCGATTCTATCACATCTTCTTCGAGTTCGATTCAAAATACAAGAGAATTCCGTGATGGCGGGAGTATTTCCGTTGACAGCCAAAACATCTGGCAGGAAACAGTGGACTTTGCACGGTAATTTGTAAACTATTGTACCATAGAATGTATTCTTGGTCAATTAACAATATAAAAAATGTTTTAGAATTTGTAAGGTGGTTTTTAGCTCATAATTTTAGGCGTTTTGCCTAACATACCAGAGGACTTCATAACCTATAAAGAGCTTGACAGAGGTCTAGGCCTATGATAGGCCTACTATATTTGGAGTTTAAACAATTTCAACAACCCTATGCCATAATAGGCCTACAGGCTAAAGTCGCTCTACTATAGCCCGCCAATAACTTTCCGTTACTGTTACCAGGCTTAGGCTTAGTTAACGGTTGCTGAGCCTTGCTTCCCGGTTGTTGTAAAGTGAAGGACGCTGGCAAAGGTTAGCCCTACATGATTGGCTAATAAATATAACCGTAATGGCTCGTTCGTCTCTGCTTCCAATGCAGAAGGTCCAGGATTAGATTCCCGCTATAGGCAGAAGCTTTCAAACTTCTGATTTGAACTTACGTCCATCAGTTCTTGGGTTAGGAATTTGTAAAAGGTGACTTTGGAGCCGTCCTAGCAACGAAGCACTTAATAAATTCAAGGTTGTTCTGAATCAGCGTGTTGATTCTGGCGTTGATCCGCAAGTGTTCGTACTGTCCATTACCACTAATTGCTATATATAAGGTAGGCCCTACCTATTAAAAATATTGATCTTTGCTTGGTTATCGCTCACTCGTCGATTGCGTCGGTGCCTACAGGGTTGGTTTGGTCGCTTTGGTTTAATGTCCCCCACTGAAAATCAGTTATATGACTTGAGTGGGTAGACTCTAAATAGGTACAAATTTTTATTTAATGGGAAGCTATTGCTAGGCTATTGACATTGTAGACCAGCCCTAAAGGTCAATACACAATAGCAAGGGAACGAAGCTTGGTAAAGAATAAAGATATTGGGAATGATGATTTCACAAAGTGCGCTTCAACTGTAACGATACCGGGAAGGTATTGATGGGCAATTGTATAGAACCTCTAGGCTAGTGCTATGCTGTGCAATTTATTAAGTAAAGGATAAATGCGTAGGCCAAACCTTACCTAAACTGGGGTTGTAGGACACTTGTAAGATGGGGGGGGGGGGGGGAGATGGGAGAAGCTAAAGAAGTCCTCCGATTGGCCTAGTCATTTTCTTCTTGCCAATGTCCAATGGATAAGTTTTTAAGTCCGTTCCTTAGTTTCTTTGTCTCTCTTCAAAGTCCTTAACAGTCTCTTGAATGATCCACAACCAAGTTTCCCCCAGGTGTTAGTTTCCTATTTTGACTGGAAATTTTGGATGAACTTTCTATTATTGCTTGCTCATATCAGAGTCGATAAAGAAGTTTCCCGTTGGGGAGGTCCTCCAACTCCCTATACCGCCCTGGGTTAAATAAAAAGTCGGTTTTTGGCGTTGGGAATCTAACGTTCCGCGCGACTCTGTGTGACGATTGATGGAACTACTTCAATAAAAGTACGTCACTTTTCTACTAGTAGTTAACAGTCGATGACGACAAATGGCGGAAACGTCAAAATATTAAATACGATCGAATGTTGGCGAATGTTTTGGCATAAAGCAAAACTCTCTTTATTAATGAGGATATTTCTGATGGAGTAGACCTAAGCTTAGGAGCTAGGCCGACAATATGTATTGTTCAAGATTTCGATTGAGTGCCTAGGGCGTACTTACGTCTGAAAACTGTATTGTGGCCTTGGGCCTAGGCTACACTTACGTCCGTTAGGCTTGAACAAGGCAATATCTCAAATTATTTCGCACGAAAATGTCACTGACGCCTGCCCAACACTTATAGTACAATAATAAATCAAAAGTAAATCGTTTTAAAAGACTAGGGCCCAGGGCTAATATGATTGAAATAAAATTGAAGATGACGTTTCGTCTGTTGTTTGTTGATTTCAGCGTCACTGCACATCGATAATCTACTGACCGTATTTAGCGTGCAGTGCTTTTATTAGTTTCACAATGGAGCCGCTCTCAGCGCGCAGGAACGTTAGATTCCGTTTTGACTTGGGAGTAAGGGGACTCCCCAAAGGGGAAACCTCTTTATCGACTCTGCTCATATTATCAATGTTGTGCCAGCTGAATGTAATATTTGTTGTGTAAACATGAACTGTTAAACATCGCTTGTTGTTAATGTTGTTGTTGAACCGCTGATAACCATCTGGTTGGTGGCAGTTTTCTAGATCCCTCTTTTTTCCAGCTTCCTTCCCCAATTACCTATTTGCTATTCATCCAATTCACTCTTCATTCCCATTTATTGCTTTGATCATCATCCTGCTTTTTTTTCTAGTTTTTCCCTCATCTCCATGTAGCCCCGTTGGGATCCCCTATCGGCAGTAATTTCAGCCCAGTTTTGAAGCCTTTGATATTTTCCACCCAACTATGCCTTCAGCGAGCCCATTCCACTCTGCCACTGTTGTTGCGAGGAAACGATACTTCCCCACAAATATGCAAAATGTTTCCGATATGCCACAGCAGGCTCCTTGCGAAGAGCAAAGATTGGCTTCTCAGTGTGCTTTTATTCTTAGATGGTCCGAGGGGTTCCTTACGCAGACTTCGAAGCCAGCTGGCAGAAGATGGTTGTCCAGAATCACAAGTCGTGTTAGCGAAGCAATTACTAGATGAAAAATGTGGTAAGTCAATTTTCAGCCATTTGCATTTGTTAAAAGCATCCATAAGCTTTTAAACTTTCATTAAAGTGATGCAAACACGTGAACTGTATTTCCGATAAGACTATGCATTGACTGATTAGTGATTAGACTTGAAACCAATAAGGACGTGCCCAAAAAGCAGTATTTTTAATTGGATGAGCGAAGCAAAGACTTCAATTTCACTGACCCCCCAAAAAATTAGCTCGGGTGTTTTTTTGTTTGATTGTATTTTTGTCTGTTCGTTCGCTCTCTACCGGGCAAACGGCATATGCGATCGTGATGAAAATTGGAGGGGACCTTCAAAATCTCTAAACTTAGACCTGTCACGTTTTTGGGTAGGGTACAATTGAAGAAATATTTTTCATGAATATCATACTTTTACGATTTTTTTCGAGTTTTAGTGCGATATTTTCCGTGACATTTGGACCGATTCTGACCAAACGGGTGGGGCTACAACGTTCATATTTTACATGGACATTAAGGTTATGGTGATGTAGTACCTTTTGAAAGAAAAAGTTGAAAAAGTTAGCCAGAATCCATAGAAATAAAGGTTTTAATACCTATAACTTTTTTGAGGTAGGCCTACCGGTATATAATAATAATAATAATAATAATTAGCAAGTAGGGCCTAACTATAGAAACTTGACAACAATCGCCTACAATGCGTAAAAGCAAGTCTTCGGCCCTCCAGATATTTTACATTCTAATTACCATGTAGCAATTAGTAGGGCTAATACTTTATAAAAAGTATCCTTATTTTAAAAATATGATTTTGCAATGGAACTTGAAGATATAAAGAGATCCCACGCATACAAAAAACTTAAAAAAAAGCTCATCCATTAAATCGACTAAAAAAAGCATTCGCGAAGCGGCCTGGTTATATAAAGAAGGCAATTCAAACACGAGTTGTGTAGATTGGCATCTATGAATCTCGATTTATTGTGTAGTAGCCTACCTAACCCCTTGACTACCAAATACTACTAGTTTTTTAAATACATCTAGCCCCTATGTAATGAAGCCAAATTATATTCTATTAATGTCCCCTAATGGAAAAAATCAATGAATGTGGTCCATTCATGTATCGGTAGTTGGTACCATAGGTTTGTTCAATATTTTTCGACAGATTTGGATGTCGAGAGAGAAGAAAATGCACGGCTGGGCGTGTATTGGCTCATCAAGTCGTCCGAACAGGGGAACTTGGAGGCAACAAACATTCTCAAACAGTGTCTGGAGTCTGGTCAAGGTGTTAACGAGCAGAACTACCTGGATGTCAAGTCTTGTTTGAACATGTCTCAGGATGAAAAGGTTGCGAGAAGAGCCGCACGCGAGATGTTTTCAAGGTACGTAGTTATTATTGTTACTTTATGTTGGCCTGCAGCAGCTGTAGGCCTATGTAACCACATCACTACAAAGAACGCACATTTAGCCTACATACACGTGCTGTAGGCACAATGGTTGTAATCAGGGCTCGAATTTCAGCACTCACCCAGAGGCGAGTCTGTAAATTTACTCGTCCAAAATTGAAAAACCTAGTCCAGTTCTACTCATATCCACTACTAGCCTACTATAACTCAAATACCGGTACCTAATTTGTGTTGTGTTTGCATTAGTACCTAATCCTCATTGGCCATGTCGGAACCGTTTGTACCGGTACGTATATCATTACTTTGTGGCTTGTCTCGGTGGCAGGTCTTTTTGGTCGTTAAAACCACAGGTCAATTGACTTTGTAGTGTAATAATCACTCATATAATTGCTAAGAGTTTGAAATATTGATGTTATGGTTCCCCAAAAAATCACTCCGCCACTGGGCAAGTGATTTCCAAAACTTACTTGCCCACACTACAATACACTCGCCTCGGGCGAGCGTTAAATTCGAGCCCTGGTTGTAATAGTATGCGACTATATTTATAATTCAAATAGAGTACAGTCAGATAGGTTAAGTACTTCACTTTTTCTATTTCCATTTCACATATTCGATCAGTGGATGAGCTCGGGCCAACTTTTTTACAATATTAAATGTCCATTTAAAAAATTGGTGGATTACCAAATCCAGGGAATTTCACTAACATTCTGAACCTCATTTTGACCTCAAATCAGGGTATGTGCATTGCAATAAGAGAACGTTTTTTTTTAACAGTCTAAATAATTATTGTATCCTGCACAAACTTTGAAAATGACTACAAAAATACCTCTTAATTGGCCTAACATACTTACTAGTACCGGTACTGTTGCTTAGTAGGCCTACCAGTATGTACTATGTAGCCTATATTCAATGTGTTTTGTTTCAGCCTCTCGGCGGGGCAAGATTACATCACTACTGACCAACTTCAGAGGCGGATGATGAACATGGAAAGAAATCAACACGATCCAGAACAAAGCCAACAAAAGTCATTGCAAGGAGCGGGGGACGAGCCCGAGACTCAACCCAACAACGAACACAGTGAAAACAATAGAGAAAGTAAGTTCAATGTACTCGACATGGACTTTCAACTGATCGGGCTGGCATCAAACACTTTATAATGTAGCCTACCTACACTTCACTCTGAACTGTTCTGGGTGAGATATCCTGGTTTTACTACCAAAGTGTAGGGTATTTGGGATTGTATGGTCAGTAATTCAATGTTTTTATAATGTAATCTTACACAAGAATGAGATGTTCTAATAAATGATATTATCTAGTTTTAACACAAATGTCAAACAATGTAATGGCCAGAGTTCTAAGAACAGTCTAGGTAATTAATAGCATGCACAGTACAATTGTGGTTTTAGTTATTAAATTCTAATCAAACTTCATTTTACATTTATTTATAAATCCCACTTTATCTTGATAACATTGCTTGATCACTTACAGTTTTATCTTACCTTATTCTTTCTATTTTCATGTACTCTCATTTTGTCTCAGTTTTTAGACAACAATGAACACTCTGGCCATGACAATGACACAATCGTTTCTACTTACAGATTGGATGTCCCGAGGCGAACACGCTGGGGAGAAACTCACAGAAGACCACTTGGTTTCTGCCGCCGTCTCGTACACGCAGGGAGAACTGCCGCTCGTACACCGGATTCTCACGCTCTCGGAGCCACACCGTCGTGACGTGGAATCTTGGGATTTCATACAGCGAACGTTGTGGCACCCTATCCTAACCATCCGGATGCTCTTCTCCAAACTAATCGAAACGTTGGCCAAGAAGGGAAGCTCCTTCTTCAAACTATTTTTCCCCACTGCTTTGTCGCATGTTCAAACATTGATAGTCTTATTTTTGTACTCTTTATTCGGCTCTGAGAGTCTGCTTCTGTTTATCCCCATGGCCTTGTACTATGGGTCTTTTTGTGTTATGGTAGTCTCCACGTTCCAAATGCTTCATCGACACCGGGAATTCCACGATTTTAGAAACTGGTCTGGTTTGTTTTTAAGTTATAGCGGAGGTAACTTAAACCCTCAAGAAGCCGAGTATCAGTACTGCAAGAATAAGCTGAAACCGTACGGACATTTCTTCCTGTCCCTGCTGATCAACCTGATGGTTTATCCCCTGATCGCCCCACAGTGGACCCCCCAGTCAGAGTTCACGGTATTGGCGTTCTTTCTCACGTTCCTCACATTATATTCCTTCATGGACGATCGGCGTATGCCGGACATGTTGGCGCTCTTCTCGTTTGCCGTGCACGTACTTGCCAAGTACCCGTACGAAACCGATGCGGTTGTGCGCCAGGGTTGGAGATTCCTAGACATCCGCGTGCCAACGTTTGCTTCGTACGTCGTGGGTAATGGCGTCGAGTTCTGCCTCAATTTTCGAGCAGTTTTCTACCTTTTAATTCCCGCTGTTTTTGTGAAGATTGCTTCTAGAGATAATTGGCGTGGGATCTACAAGACGTTGATACCTCATTGTGTGACGTTATCGTGGTGGCAAGTTGCCATCATCTCTTCACAGGGGGCGACATGGTACGGATTGATACGAGGCGCTTTGGCTCTTGTCGGTCTCGTTCTCTTCCTTCCGTTGGCCGGACTTGCGACCATCTTGTTGCCCATCGCAGCCGTGGGAAACTATCTGCAAGACTCCGAGTACGTGATGCGAGTTTCTGTGATAACGATACTCGCTTCATTACCGCTTGCTCTGTCGTGGTACCTGAACAAGTACAACCGAAACGCGAGGTACGTCACTAGGATGCAAGTGTTCTTTGGCATCGTCGCAGCGTTCTCGCTTCTGCTACCGTCGCTCACCTCCTTAGAGGGCCAAGACTCGGACGGAGACTCGTTCCCGGACAAGGTGGCGCTGACCTGGGAACAGTATCAGAACCACTGCCACCAGCCGGCGTGGGAACCCACTTCCATCGCCATGATCCAACTGCAGTGTGCGCATCTGACCGGCGTGCCAATCAACTGGGACGGGTACGTCACGGAAGTCAAGATAAGGTCCATCGATAACCCTCTGAGCAATATCTTCGACAAGTTTCCTGCGAATGTGAAACACGTTCTAACTTGCTTCTACGGGGAGAAATACGACACTCAGTGTGACCAGGAAACAATGACCGACATCGAGTTCAGGAGATGTCGCTTGCTCAAGTCTTTGAAGATCAAACATGCAAGGTGTCATCTGGAAAGTTGGAACAGGTAAGCCTTAATCAGTTAGTGTTAGAAACTAGGGCTGGGCAAAAAATCGATATTTCGATATGATATCGATAATTGGAAAAAATTTTGATATCGATATTTGATTTCATATCGAAATTTATACAAAAAATGCTAAATTTCAAAATTTTGGTGGAGGTGCCGGGTAGGTAGTCTAAATTAAATTAAATAATAATAATAATAATAATAATACTAATAATAATAATAATAATGAAATAATAATAATAGTAATCATCATAACTCAGTTCCAACTATGTCGGGTTGAGTGGTGTTTTTCACCATTATCTAGGGCATGAAACTGTAGATACTAAGCTTGCCAGACTCAGTTGTTTCTTCCACATCATCTAACTCCTTCCTCTCCACCAATTTCCACTCTCTTCTGTCCTCCCACAGCTTTACTCTTGCCACATGCTCCCACACTTCATTCCGTTTTCTAACGTCTTCTTGAATAAATAAATAAAATAATTACCCTGGCTGGTGCATTTGCTGGAGGTGCCGGGTCATAAAACGTGATTATGAGATCGTAAAATATAGGTCTATGGTGACACCTTATCAACCCTATTTGGCCAAAATTTGGAAAAATAACACTCTTAAAAAAAATTGTTTTTTTATTTTTTATTTTTTTATTTTACAAACAATTACATTTCGATATATCGATATCATATCGAAATATTTCATGTGATATCGATAATTGAATGATGTCATTGCCCAGCCCTATTAGAAACTAATATTTTAACTTTAAAGTGTATTATGATTATTATCACTATCAGTAGGGTTGTAGTGTTTTATTCACTTCATATTTTGATTTGGTTGGTCTTTTAACAACTTCAGATGCACACCTCAACTGTTGCAAAACTTTTAACCATTACATATTGATGATTGATAAAATGATTGGATATTGCTTAACGTCTCATATTTATGCAACTTGGCTAATCAAGACGTCAAATTAAGCTATTTGAGATTGAGACAGTGAATGGTAATACTGATAGATAACAAAGAAATAATGGCTAGATATAATATTGCTACACTTTGTTCAATTATCATGCTACTGTTTGTGGTTGGGGAAAGAAGAAAGGAGACTAACAGCTTACAAAAAAAACAAAACATTTATGTTAAAACCAGCCAGTTTCACGCAGCTGCCCGTCTCGTTTTAGGTAAGCTGTTGGTCTCCTTTCTTCTTTCCCCAATCACAAACACTAACCTAGCCGATGGGCATTCTATCACAACCAACAAAATATGCTACTGCAGGGTTGCCGTTTTTACGGATTTTATCCGTTTTAACGGATTTTGAGGGTGCAAAACGGATACACGGATTTTTAGTCCAATTTACGGATTTAATTTTTTTTTTTTTACGTTTTACGCCGTTTTTAACTAGGGCTGGTCAAAAAATCTATATTTCAATGCATATTGATAAGTGGGAATATTTTTGATGTATAAATATCAAAATTTACACCAAAAATGCAAAATTTCGGAATTTTGGTGGAGGTGCCGGGTAGGTAGTCTAAATTAAATTAACCTGGCTGGTGCATATGGTGGAGGTGCCGGGTCATAAAACGCGGTTGTGAGATCGTAAAAATATGCATTTATGGTGATACCTTATCATTCTATCAACCCTATTTGGCCTCGAATCATTTTTTTCCCCGATTGATTCGGGGCCTTGGTCGCTTTGATTTACTGTCCCCCACTGAAAATCAGTTATATAACTGAGTGGGTAGACTCTTTATACATTTTTTTAAAATTTATTTATTAAAAATAGGCCTACCTACTCTATAAAAAAATTATATATTCAATTTTTTTTTACAACAATTACATTATGATATATATATCGATATCGTATCGAAATTGGTACATTTAGGCATTTTAAGGATTTTTAAGGATTTGGGTGTTTCATTTAAGGATTTCTAAGGATTTTTGATCTGCTCAAAAAGGATTTTTATTTTTTCTTGGTGGCAACCCTGTGCTACTGTGGTAAGTATAACGGGGTGTTCCTACCATTGATATCGGGCATCACAGAATCAGCACTAGCCTGCCAAGCTCCACACAGCACATCATCCGACAGCAGCTCTCCACTTTTTCCTGTCCTTCCACCACTTCTCTCTCTCGCCAACTACTTCCACTTCTCTCCTACACATCTGCCTCTTCTTGATGTTGAGTCTTGTCCAGTGGTCTTCCCACTCTTCTCTTCTCAATGTTTACCTCCAATGCTTCTCTTGGGATTCTTTTCTTCTCAAGTGTACATACCATCGCAGTCAATACCAATCTGTAGGCCTACACAACTTAAAAACTTGCCTTATGGTGGGGTTCAAACCATGCATTGTCTTAATGGTTTCATTTTGTTTCCCATTAACAGATATGAATTCGAAGTGGGCGTAAAAATGAAATCCGGAATGTGGGGAAAAGGTGCCGAAGTGTCGCTGATTGCGGACGGAACGTTCCGTAACTTCACGCTTGCCCTGCGTCCGGGCGACCACGTGTGGTTCGCCGGCCAGCTGATGAACCGAGGCCAGGGGCACCAACTGTTGGGCGGGGCGAACCCACACATAGAGCTCGAAGTGATCGGCTGTCTCGGCTGCCACAAGAGCGAACTGCAGATTCACAAACGTACGCTTGCGGGAAGTGGATCCAGTCTCCTTAGTCTTGCGTACATGGGAGTCAAATCTGTGCTTAACTTTTTATTTAATCCTCTCGTTATCTTCAAGTAGGCCTAATGCCACAAAGCTTTCAATGTGCGAGTACGCTGAGATTTGCAGCAAGCTCTCCTATGCCAAAAACTAATAATATGTTGTTGTACAGAATGTCTTAACTTAGGTACCGGTACCTCTATACTATTTAGTAATACCGTAGATTAATCGTTAGAAAATAAATGTCTAGTTTTGTCACGAGTCGGAAGAGTTCAGCCAGTTATTTCTTATGGTGCGGACTGTACATTACAGTAGACCTCTCGACCATACATTATCTAGTCGGCATTTTAAACTGTTCCTTCACTTTTCTACAATGCTTAATACGTAATAAGTGCAGGGTATTTCACGACGGTTTATGTTTTAACTTGCATATTGTACACTTATAAGTTAGAACTTTAATTTAGGTACCTAAAGTTATTTTTGACAGCATTAATAATCGGTGCAGAGGCCTATAACATTACATCTAGACTGAATCCTTGAACCTAATACGTAAGCTACTACTAAGTGCAGTATAATAATTTCATTAATTATTTAATTTGTGATGAGACTTATAATTAATTTGTAGTTTCCATGTAACAAATTACTTGGGTTTCTTTGTAAGCATATTACGGTATCTAATGTAAATATGTAGTACTTGTAAGAAACTGGATGTCATGTGATCCTCTTAAATGATATGTATTAGGCCTACACAAATAAAATTGTACCAAGAAATTAGTAAAAATTACAACTATGTCAGACTTTTCAGTCTGGAAAGAATGAAGTTTATTTGTGTAAACTTGGGAGGCACATATCAACACCAGAGATCCAGTTGAGATGAAGCTGCTGGTGGAAGTATGCAATTCAATTCACAAGTCTACATAACGACTGCAGCTAATTTGACGTTACTACTAATAGTAATAGTACTAATTGTTACTGTAAACACGTTAGAAAATATTAAATGGATTTTTGTAAACAAAGTTGGTACCAGCTATTTTATTTCAACATATAAACATAGCAAAATATCTACAATATGTTTATATGTTTTGTTTACCGTGATGCAACTCATATGTATTGTACATTCATTCCTTGTAACATCAATGTGGAAGTTCATTACAATATCATGCTGTTTGGCAACGAATTTGGTATTATAAAACCAATAACTGTGACAACTGAGAATAGTTCCCATAAGAAATCAGAAGATGACATGGCAGAAAAATGCAGTTACATCTACAGTAGCATGATTTAAGAAGACGAACTCAAATGACCATTCCTGCCTTTAACTCTTCAAGACTCAAGACGAGAAACAGTTCACAGAGTTCAGCGGGTAATTAACAACTGACATTTTTAAGCCCAGCTTTATTTTGTGCCAAAGATCAAATTTATTATGTGCTGGTTTAATCTTTAATGCATTTACAAAAAATTGTGTTGCTCATGCTTGTTCTAACTTCTTAGTACTAATAACACATTATTATTTATTGTATGAGTTCTTCTGCACCAACATTTTACCAATGAAAAAAAATAGTCTAATGTAATTCACAAATTCAACACTGAAATTATTTAATAGGTGTTTCATATTAGGTACACAAAGAAAGTTCATAAGTGGGGTGCGGTTTGTAAACGCCTCAAGTTTATGTAGCCCTATAAAACTAGTAGAAAGAAACACTGCCTATTCCAAGTAATAACTGACAATACTGGGTTTTCTTGCGTACTCGTATAATGTCAAATATGAACACCACGAACTACAGGTAAGTAAAATATTCACACCAACACTTCTGTATAGTATTACTGTAGTACATGTACCATTAATATTATTATGAATATATGCCCATATTTTACAACAATGACACAATGACCAACACGTATTGTTGCGCATCCAAATATGGATGATATTGATACAGTCTTGCTGCATAGTATTTTAATTTTTAACCTAGGAATAGTTCCAACCAGGGTGTGAATTGACGACTTGGCAGAGGGGGGGGGGATGGTCCAGTACAGTATTTGCGTGGGCTGAACGGGGTCTGGTACGAAGCCCCTGCCGCAGGAGGCATTTTGGGGGGGGGGGGGGGGTATTATTGCCCTCCAGATGGCCTTAGATGCGATCTGAGGTACTATTTTGAAAGGGATTTGAAAATATTTGAGTCCAAATTCGGGAGGACAATTTGCCGACGGGGACAAAGAGTCCATTGGTTTGGTTCATTAATGTACAAACACTTCATGGCTAGAAATATTTGTGTAAATTGATTTGATTATTTATTTACTTATTTACGTTATAAAATAGTCACTTGGTATGCGATGAGATGGGTATTCAGAGATGGGGATTTAGCCATCCCCGGCGGGGATACCTTTCAGTAAAACAGAGCCAGGGATGAGAAAAACAGAGGGGGTGAAATCCCCCCCCGTCAATTTGCACCCTGGTTCCAACAGTTAAAACATTGACAACAATACTTATATGCACTACTAAGTATTTGATGCATAACAGTGGAAAGATTTACAACAATTACCTTATTTTAAATGTACTGTCTTTGCAATACACAATTAATGCAATGCAATGAGTAAAACCCAAATGAAGTATTCTTGAGTAAATCCATGCAAGGACAATTATTAATACTTTTGTACTTGCATGTATGTTTCATACCAATATAAGCGAGACATTCTTCCAAGTGATGCAATAGGGTTGGACTAGAAGACAATCAGTGCAAAAGTAAAACCAGTGCTAAAGGTAAAATCAGTGCTAAAAGTGAACTTTGTATAATCGTTCACACAAAGAAAAGTTCCCACTTTCACATTATATTAGTACAAGTTATAAATGGGCTGATCAAGGATATGTATTAATATTATTAAAGATAACGGAGCAAATATGTGTCTAGTATTCATTTTCTTTTTTGTGCTAACTACGTAGTGTACAGTTGTTGCTGGCAATAAATAATGGTTTAGACACTAGATTGGCCAAAAAGTGATTCACATCCATAGTTCTTATTTCTGAAAAATTATTCCATTTAACAATGCAAATTGGATATTGCAATAGTACATACAACATCAATGGTGGTGACCATGATATTGTTTATTATTATATGACAGTTTGAACGAATGATAAAAGACTCCCACCATACTACTGCTATATTTCTAAACAGAACATTATGGCTCAAATAGGATGACGCACCATGGTTCGTCCCACCACAAGAGCCAACGTGTAACAAATTGGTCGTAAGTATACCTCGCTCAAGAAAGCATTTAAATATTGACAGACCCGTCGGACAATGCCAAACCTCGAAAGATGTCACAATGAGGTTGGCTATAATTGGTACGAACCATAGCCACAAGCCACTTCAGAGGATGAAACTGTACCATACGTACTATTTATAACTCCATGATCATACATTGCAAACCTTACAGAATCCCGTAGACTTGTTGTTGGTGGCAACTACATGTCTGGCCAAACTTTGGGATAGAATGGCACTAGCCACACCCAAGCCGTCTTTAAACTTGTTAGTGTTCACATAAGTATATTTATTTATTTATTTTTATTTATACACAATGTGATTGCCATTGTGAGTCTCTACAAGACAAGTTATTTATATGAACTGGATAGTAGTTCAGTGATGATTGTTATATCATCTTGCAGTGGTAACTTCCATTCAAACAGAAAATAATAATCACAAGTTTCAAATATATCATCATGTCCAACATGTAGTATGGCAAACATAGTAGACGGAACATAGTACGCCTACTCTTCTCTTACCCTAGTGGTAAAATCATATTGCAATAAAACTAGAGGGGATAAAACTCATATAGTAAGTTTATAACATATGCGGGTCCATGCATACAGCCAAGTTTAAAAAACATACCATTATATTTATATTATTATATCCATACACATTTTTGGTAAATTTGATTATGCTATTTAACAAGGCACTTGATTTTATAAATAAATGTAACCTACATAAAATAAAAAAGGATATTTACAAAATATAAACATAAAATATTTAAGGTTTAGGAGGTTGTAGGCTACACAATTACCTAACCAATTAATAATAATTACCAATTAGGCAATTAGTATACCTAAAGCACATTATGTAGTCCTCAAAACAAAACAGCAACATCTGCATGTACTGTAGTGTAATTCTAGATTAACAGTTATGCCTTAAGATTATATTTTATTCAGGACTTGTATATACATATTATTATTTTAAAATTCAAATAGATTACTAGATAATATACTTAATTGCTTTAAAAGAAGGACAAGTACTGTAGTGAACTTTGTACTTGCGCTTCTCATTACGGTTTTACCGCTATTGTGACTACACTTTGAATACCTATTTCTTGGAGGAGGGCAAATTATTTTTACCTGATATCCCTTTGCAAGTTACTCAAATTAAAAACTAAACTTGAGCTGTTGTCAATAATATTAATAATAACCATTGGGAGTAAGTGAGACAATATAACAGTCATTCGATCATGTTGCTAGCAATATGGGAGACCATACGACACAAGCACTGCAGTTTAAATCACAACCCCACGCACAAAGCGTGAACTAATGTGAACGTGATCGCTTGCAGCGCACTCTTTCCGGCATACGTTCTACCATAGACATTATCTTGCAATGAATTGTTTGTTATTTTGTTATAAAATTATGAGTAACAAAAATCACCCGATTATCCCGTGAAGAAGAATCTGGCTTATATTCCATTTCCTGTCAACCAGATTAAAAATTTAAATTAATTAACATATGATTAAACCTAATCTGTGTGTGTTGTACAGAGAAGGGTTTCAAACAAAATAGGATGTCAACAATTTGAACATTTCATTATCCTTGTGGACACAATATGCATTATTATTTTTCGCTCTGGCATTGTAAAAGCATCATTTTTGTGTGGTTCGAGTGTCTGCTTCCAATGCAAAAGGTCCTAGGTTCAATTCCTGCTTTAAGCACAAGATGTTAACTTCTGTCTTGGTTTAGGAATGTGTATAAGATAACTTTGAAGCCGACCTAGCAACAAGTTGATTTTTGTTCAGTTGTAAGTCTCTATTAATGCACTAAGGCTATTCGAGACAATGAGTGGTGATGTGGTAATGGTAACGATAAGTGGTAATTATGGACGATTACAAAATCAAAATACCCATGTCTTATGCCGAAGCCGGATTCGAACCCACCACGTCTTCGTAGAGCCATACGCTTCAGACCAGTGGCCTAGCTACCGTTTATGTGCCACCACGGACGGCACCCTAGCAAAGAGGCACACAATAATTTATAAATTCTAAGGTTGAAGCCTCATTGATTCTGGCAGTGTCCGCCGGTGGAACCGTGTTTAGCTTGTTCGGCCCGTGTTTCCTATTTAAAATGCTGGTCTCTAGTTGGTTATTGTTTGCTTGTCGATGGGGTTGGCTTGGGTCTACTTAAAATTTAATGTCCCCACTGAATATCAGTTATGTGAGTGGGTAGACCGGATACCCTAAAAACGATAAAAAAATAAAATAAGCATCTCCCGACCGCCACTGCAATAATTCTCGTTGAGATGGCAAATACCGAGATAGAATTTCTCTTGGTTGTGCACTAAGTAAGGTGCAAATGAAATGCACATTAGCTAGGGTAATTGCAAACAATTACACAACACAGAACTACGGTAATTATAAACAATTATTACGCAAGCTTCAACAAAATCAGCAAGAATGCAGGCTTATCTAGTAATGTGTTGCATTAGAGTAACACATTCAGATGTACACTCATTGTCACTCGAGCTTTCATATAGGTATTTTAAATTTAACAATTAAGGTTTCTATGTTGTATACAATATACATACATCTCTTTAAGCAACAGCTTGCTGTTTTGGGTTAAACATTTAAGACTGCATCCATTTATTTGATCTCGATTCTCGATCCTAATCACTAATCAGTTATATGTGTGACTGTCGGCAATATAACCATTGATCAAATATCGTTTAGTTGTATCTATTTAGCGTCGGGAGACTTGGTATGGCAGCCTGTAGCAGTAGTAGCTGGATGGGCCATAGACATCCTATATAATTGGCTAGACCAGCAGTCGGTGGTTCCACTTCCGGTCAATTAGAAGCCATCTTAAAATGACAGTTTACATGTTAATCAAATGGGAGCGATTTGTGGCCAAATAGTTCTCAAGATTGCCGCCAGGTTGACAGGTAAGCATACTGCCTTTAACACCAAATGATTACTAAATTCCCTTATGCAATCACTTCGTATTGTTTCTTTTGTTTAATACCATGCTGCACAAGCTAAAACCATATCAAACAATCCAGTAAAATACTTTATTGCATTAAAAAAGCATAAATTAAAACACCAAATCGCCATCTTGAAATGGGCCGTTGAGTCTTCAATTGCTACGCTCGCGCCTGTGCGGAGGTATAGGAGACTGCTAATCTAGCCTACTATAGGTGTTTAATATCAATGGATGGGCATACTGAGCAAAGCAGACTTCAATTTGACAACTATGGACCAAATATCTTGAGTGTTTTTTCTGTGTTTATTCGTTCTCTAAGACAAACGGGTACTCTGCTCGATTAAAAACTTGAGGAAATCTCTTTACTTAGACCAGCCACATTTTGGGTAGGCCTACAGTAGAACTTTTCATGAAAATATTATGATTTTTGTGTTTCCCCCCACCACCGGACAACCAACTGATCTGATGTCGATGAAACATTCAGAGTAGCTGACCATTACTACATCCGATAGCCAAAACGAAAAAGTCCAAATCGACTCGAATGCGAGATGATTTGCTCGGTTCGCCTCGATAAGAGCTCACTCTACGGGAAACAGAAGGTGGACGAGAAGGTCATATGGATCCCACGGCCATTAGACGTAAGAATATTGTCATAGGCTAATATTGTTGCCAGAACACTTAACAAGATGTGTAAATCTACATCTAAACTTACTGGATCCCTTAGGGCATGCAGTGCAGCATGCTCGTAAAAAAATGTGTGATGCCGACAAAACTATTCGGCTACTATACTTTTCCCCCAGCTGATGCAAACTGCATAAAAAATAACTCTTCACAAATTACGGAAATGAACGATTCACTCTGGGTCTGATTCAAAATCAAAATCTTGCTACTGCTGCAATACATTGGTTAAACAGATGACACCCAAATTGCTACTTGCCATGATTCTGGCATATGAATCTTGGCACTTGCAGAAACGGTACCTGTTGCCTAGGTTTCTCTCGTCGGGACTTCATACCATAGTTCATACTGACTACTCAATAAGAGGAGACAACAACGCTCTTGGACAATACCTAGACTTATGTCACCCAACCCTTAAGAGAAGTAAACATTGTGTGTTACTGCCCGTTGATTGACACTTAGGGATTAAACAAACATGACATGCAGAATGTAACAGAACTAGTGTCTTGAAAAGTATTACAATCTGTCAATATGAAAGAAATTGCCACTTCTTCTCAACACCAAGCTTCAAATGAGCAGCCTACTGGCCCTACTACATACTGCCATACATGAATGCACCCATTAAACAAAACAGTATTTCTTCTTGAGAAATAATCCTAAACACACCAAACAAAACCTGCAAGAACTCTTGGCATTGCACGGCTAACAGCATGAGCTGGCCATACCAACACTAGGCCCAGTACCGGCTGCACGGCTAACAGCATAAGCTGGCCATACCAACACTAGGCCCAGTACCGGCTGCACGGCTAACAGCATAAGCTGGCCATACCAACACTAGGCCCAGTACCGGCTGCACGGCTAACAGCATAAGCTGGCCATACCAACACTAGGCCCAGTACCGGCAGTAATCACTTATTGCCTTGCTACATTGTTTGCTTCCTCAATTTATTATCCACACAGGTTTTATTTTCCTACACTACTTACTTTAGCAAAGAAAACATTAAAAGATTAGATTACTTGGTTGAAAAACACTAAGTGTAAAAAGTAGTTTGGCAATATGTACTTTTAAAAAGCAACCATAGGCTACCATAGCTAATGAAAAAGTATGAAATTCAATATGTGTATAGGGCTAACATCTTTCATTTTCAATACAAAGCTAAAACACCAGTTATTACAAATAGTAAAGAAATACAATATAATTTTGCAATGTAGTCGTTCAGACATCCCTACTATATACAATATTGATATAAAAGACAAGCAAAAATCACTTGTTTTCAACAATTTTCCAAAATTTCCCAAGCTTTTTACCCCAAATCCCCAATCATCCTGGATGCCCACACACAAACAACATTTTACAATAAAATGCTGCCTTCAATATCACAAGTACGCCGTCACCGTCAGCTCACCGTCAGCTCAGTAGAACCGCTTGCGGTTATTCTCTTGGTGCTTCTGGTAGAACATGATGCCGATGACGACACACGCGACCACCGCCAGCGTGCCGAGCAGCATCAACAAGAACACCTTGATCCCGCTCAGCGAAGAAGGTTTGGGGTCTTCAACGTGATCTAGTGGTAACAGAGATGAGCACACGTCTACAAGAAACTCAACCACCGATTGACATAGGCCCACAGTTTATGTTCACCGTGGGGTTAAAAGGACGGCGCTATCCCCAGAAAGATGAAATATTTATTAGACTACACTAACTAATTCTCAGAACTTCCACCATTAGACTTGAACATAGGGACAAGCGTGGTATCCAAGAGAATCTTTGCTCCTTATTATGAATACTCCCGCACCAGTGCTTCTTCAAAGTTATCGGGTGTGAAGTGAATAGAAAGAAAATATTTTGTGCGTGAACTAGGGATGGGATAGTGTATTGTACACGTTTTAATGCATGTGCACGTTTACTGTTTCTACAAAAATAAGAAACTCATGTGTTCTTACGTTATGTGTGACCGGTCGTAGTGCGTGGCTGCGCGCTCGGTGCTGTGCAGGTGGTCATGAGTCAAGGCCAAGCAAGATAACAGTGACAGTGAATGTAGTAGTGTGGTGTCTTGAATCTTGATGTCATAGTGCGGCGAGCCGTGGCTCTACTTTTGCCAACGTCAATGAAAGGTCTATCTAGCTACCCCTCGAGTTTGCTTTGATTTTTTTGCAGTAGAAAATTCACATACGTTAAACACTAGTGTAAAACATAACACTTTTATTTTTTGAAGCTATTACCATATACATACATAGTGTTCATGTACAGTCAGGGTCATATATAAATCAAGAACTCTGAAAGATACCTCTTTCACCGACATCTCGTGGTCAACTCTTGGTGCCATTATTTATATCGTCCTGTGAACTGCATTATCGATCGATGGAAATTCCCTAGACTATTTGATGTTATTAATATTATTTAGGAGGCTTTGAAAGACTCTTGGTCAACAAAATAGTCAATATCTAGAAGGCAGTCAGAAGTGAAATAAAATTTTATCAAAACAAAAGCATAAAACAAACTTTGGTTGTTTGCAAATAAGACTTGACAGCCAAGATAGAATTATTCAAAATTAATTAGAAACTAAGGCAAATATAAGAACTAAGCATAGTCTTAATGCTATGCCTAGGCCAAGGTATCGATATATAATGCTCTCTTTACGTTCCATATTATATTTCTTCTAGGCTTGATAGTTTCTCTGGTGAATAGAGAATTTTCCTTTGACATTTTAGCAGCCATGTTTCTTATTTACGTCGATAATGCAGTTCACAGGGCGATATAAATAATGACACCAAGAGTTGACCACGAGATGTTGGTGAAAGAGGTATCTTTCAGACCTCTTGATTTATATATGACCCTGGCTGTACACGCGCTGATAAGACAAGAGTGTGCACGCTTAGAAAAGTACACGCATTTGTCCATCCCCAGCGTGAACATAGGAGTTTACATGACACGCCTGAAACTGACACAAATAGCCAATCCAACAGGAAGTGCTGCCTGGCCTAGTCTTTGTACTGACCAAGTGCTGGCCTAGACTTTGTGCTGACCAAGTGCTGGCCTAGACTTTGTACTGACCAAGTGCTGGCCTAGACTTTGTACTGACCAAGTGCTGGCCTAGACTTTGTACTGACCTCGTGGGGACTCGAAGAACGTTGCCGACGGAGAAATCTGGGACCGGTCCTCATCATCTTTTACCTGGAAAGTAAAACCACAGCACATTAGACATCTAAACTAAGATGGTAGATGCAGCAACATGAGTTACAAGTTAACTTGGCACGGAGTATTGTAGTTGTAACATATAGTAGAAGAGAAGCCAGACACTCACCTCCTCTGGCAGGTCCAACTCAAAGAGCCTGATTGAGAGAATGTCGTGAGTGTCCGACAGGTCACCCGTTGCGGAGGTCATCCCGAAGTAGTAGCCGGTGGGCAGTCGGACACCCTTAACAGAGAGACACTCCTTCCATGCCGCTTTGTTTTCTATGTCCGTTGACACTGTAAAAACAAAGGTTGACCTTGGAGCAGTTGCAATAGCTAGGCCCCGTTTATATTACAAACGTTGTGCACGGGTTAGTTTTTAGTCGCTACGATGGTAGAGTTTTCAACCTGCATCAAAGTCAACGTGCAGTGCTAATTAATCCAGTGGTCGCCAGCCCTGGTTCAAAGCGGCACCAACAATGCAAATCACTGAAATCCGTTGGATGTTTTAGTACTTTTAGTTATATACCACTGCTATTTATAATAGTGATGGATGACATACACAACAAGGTAAAGATGAAGGAAACGGAGAAGGTAGAAGTTATGATGTTTGCCGATGATTTCGTGGCGTGGTCAGAGTATGAGGAGGAACTCCAGAGATACACAGACCTCTGGAAGAGGCACATTGAAGAGGCTGGCATGAAGATAAGCGTGAGCAAGAGCAAGGTTGTTACTATGCCAGGAGAAGGAGACGTCAGGAACTATCATGCAGAGATCAAGATTGGAGAAGAAACCCTGGAAGTGGTGGAGAGTTTTGGATACCTAGGAAGTGAAATAATGGCAAGCGGGAAGATGAAAAAAGAAATTAACAACAGAATACAAAAGGCCAGTAACTTCTACCAGTGTGCCTGGTGTGGGATAGGGAAATATCCATAAAGTGCAAGATGACACTATACAAGACCTACTTCATACCGATCCTCACATATGCGGCAGAAACCCGGACTATGGGTGATAGAGAAGAAAGCCAAATACAGGCGGCATAGATGAGATTCCTGAGGAGCACAGTGGGCAAGACAAAAAGAGATTAGAGAAGAGTTAGAAACACGAACATCAGAGAGATGCTTGGGGTGGAGAAGCTAGGTGACAGGATGGGAAGGACAAGGCTGAGATGGTTTGGGCATATGAAACGAATGACGGAAGAGAGGATGCCCAGGAGAATGTATGAGAAAAGGAAAAAGAGAGACATAATAGAGGAGAGAGCTGGGAGGATGTAGCAGAGACACAATTGTGGGAGGATAGAAAGAAGTGGAAGAATTTGGTTGCGAAACCCAAGCTGACCCTGCCAGAAGTAGGAAACGGCGATGGATAATGATGATGATGAGTTCTATACTACACACCTTTTAAGTTTTAATTGACAGTTTCAACCTTCTACTCCACTAACAACAGATGTTGCAGTTCAATTTAAATGCAGGTTGGTAACTCTTGTTCAACTCTAGTTGTTTTAGCCCTAACACAGACAGTAATACAAACGGGGTATTCGTAAGCTTGCCGTGAAACACACACACACACGTAGCGACTAGTGTAACGGTGCACCTACCTCAAACATGCAGACGTTCCCCAACTAATCTGCACTCCTGTGTCATCAGGATTTGTTAAGAAAAACAAACAATGATCGTAGGGCGCATTCCGTTACCTGCTGGCTTTACTTGGCGCAGTAAGCACCAGCACTGTCCAGTAGCGCGGAGCCAGCAACTTATGGAACGCTTAGTACAAGTGCTGGCTTACTGGTTCAGTGCATCCAGCAGGTAACAGAACGCAGCCTTAGGATTCATACCTCATCATAGTTTATCACAACACTGGCACAATCAACCATGTTGCAGAGCCATGCCTTCTTGATGTGGAAAACCAAAACAACATTATAACGCTATCACAATAATTTACTATGACGTTGGTTGAACACTCAAGATTTCACAATAACTTGAGCAAGATGTGCCCACCTGAGGTTCAGTCTCTAGAAGGCCGTGGATTGAATCCAAAGCACTTGACTCCATGATTATACCAGAGTCGATAAAGAAGTTTCCCCTTTGGGGAGGTCCCCTTACTCCCAAGTCAAAACGGAATCTAACGTCCTGCGCGCTGAGAGCGGCTCCAATGTGAAACTAATAAAAGCACTGCACGCTAAATACGGTCAGTAGATTATCGATGTGCAGTGACGCTGAAATCAACAAACAACAGACGAAACGTCAAACTTCAATTTTATTTTAATCATATTAGCCCTGGGCCCTAGTCTTTTAAAACGATTCACTTTTGATTTATTATTGTACTATAAAGTGTTGCGCAGGCGTCAGTGACATTTTCGTGCCAAATAATTTGAGATATGCCTTGTTCAAGCCTAATGGACGTAAGTGTAGCCTAGGCCCAAGGCCACAATACAGTTTTCAGACGTAAGTACGCCCTAGGCACTCAAATCGAAATCTTGAACAATACATATTGTCGGCCTAGCTCCTAAGCTTAGGTCTACTCCATCAGAAATATCCTCATTAATAAAGAGAGTTTGCTTTATGCCAAAACATTCGCCAACATTCGATCGTATTTAATATTTTGACGTTTCCGCCATTTGTCGTCATCGACTGTTAACTACTAGTAGAAAAGTGACGTAGTTTTATTGGAGTAGTTCCATCAATCGTCACACAGAGTCGCGCGGAACGTTAGATTCCAAACGCCAAAAGCCATGCAAAAACCGACTTTTTATTTAACCCAGGGCGGTATAGGGAGTTGGAGGACCTCCCCAACGGGGAAACTTCTTTATCGACTCTGATTATACCAAGCAGCCCTTCCAATGCTCTACATTTCTACAACACGGCTACGCTAACAATGGAGACGGTTGGTCATGTGTTTAAGAAGGTACGTCGGTTGGCCATTGGATTACTAGTCTCTACAAATTACAATTGCAATGATAAACTGTTCATACCCTAATCAAACCAAATAAATTTCACAATCACCAACTGTCATTTACTGCACAAAATGTCAAAGCATAATATAATAATAAACGGAGCAAAACTAGCATTTTCAACAAGCAATTGTTTGTTTTTTTAAGTGGGAACCAACATATTCATAATATTAGGGATGCACATTATCACCGCCTGCTCGAATGGGATGAACCCAAATAGACTGCCTGTTTTGTGAGCCAACATTTCGGTCCTAATCACAGTCGATGAAAGAAGATTTTTGCGCCGTAACTAGCACGCTCTGTTGAGTATATGAAGAAACATGACAGGTTTTGTTTACCGACACACAGTCACACACACACAACAAACAGACAACCAGAGATCTTAGATAAAGGTTTTTAGTTGGAGCTTCTTTGCAACTTCAAATTGTTTGGCGCAAAGAGGCGCCGTAGCTGGCGCTTTCTTGCGGAATTGTTACAAAGCTCTGTCTTTTGTTGGTCAATTATTTAACATGGGAAAATGACTCACAAAACAGGCAGTCTATTTGGGTCCATCCCATTCGAGCAGGCGGTGCACATTATAATTGATATTCAATAAATAAGACAATAACGTGTTGGTAATCTATATTGAAAATATCTTCCACCGGTAATTGAATTCTTTTCTAAAAAACTGTCCAAAACACTTCATACATAACAATTTCCAATGCTATAGCTATAGCACACCACCACATTACTCCTTTGAGTACTTTCAATTAATAGTGACTTGTGAGAATGATAATACTAATATGATATTTCATGATCAGAATGTGCTAAAAAATTCCACACTATTTCTGACTGAAATTCTTCTGTAAAAATTAAATTTTAGAGATTCAATCTCGATCTCGCCTATCTGCTGGAAAAATTAGAACCAGTTCTACCAACATTATCGTTCGTTAGGACTACTATCGAATGATAATGCTTACACTCTTTCGATTATTGATAACTTTTTTACTTTATCGTTCATTAAATGCTTTCAGGCAACATATTATAACATTTCTCTGAAGAAGACCAAATTTTATTTGATTTTGTTTGCCAAGCATAAATGTAGGTCCATAACATCCATGAATATGCCAGAGTAATTAGAGGGCTTCTCATAACAACCACCACGCACATAGAATCACACAGTGTGAAACAGCCCTACAAGCAGTGTTCACTACCTCGCCTTGTAACGTCAGGTAGAGCTATGACAAGTCTAAGTGTGATTAACGTCAACATGCCATGCAGCTACTCGGAGCCTACACTACAGATTAACAACGTCTATGTTTATTTATTGAAAAGCAGGTTTATAGGAATAAACCATGGTCACTAGTCATTCATAGAAGTTCTGCCATTGTGAACTGAGGTTGCAAGTTTTGAGAGGACCTCGCACGTCAGTGGAGACTGTGACCTCCACCGTCGTGTGAAGGTCACACGGTCAAGACTTGTCTCAGTTCGTCAAAAGATGGAACTACCTCAGGCTTGATGGTTATTCTGATGGTTCTTTGAAGCATCTTATAGAAACGAAGCAGACTAAAAACAGATCGTTGATCACCGAGCGTTACACAAGCTGTCCACAGGCACTGCCGATAGTGGACCTGCAAATTAGCTTGTTTTTTGAAATTATGTAGGCAATGCCAATTATGCCTTGTGGACCTTGGCTTAACATTTATATACCAGAGTAACCAGACACATTGATTTTGTTCATAAAATGCTTCACGACGACGAAATAACAAACAAGCCAGAAGTCACATTCCCTCTAAAGCCAGCCTGGATGAATGGCCACCGCCGCGGTATAACTACCAAGTTTTGAGTCGCTGGCTGCCCAGTCTTCGGGATACAGTTTCACTGAGCGAGCACCGCGCCAAAGAACAAGCAGAGAGACAGAAATCACATTTAGGACACAGAAGACAATTAGTAAACACTTAAATCAGCAGCAACAACATCAACAACATGTACATGCACATCCTGGGAACTAGGACATAGTGGTAACACTCGCTCCTCCAACAGCTTCTACCCCTCAGTATATCTTACTGACAAGCAATTTTAGTTATTATTACATGGTTTTTAAGCATAATACTGCTTTAAAGACATAGTTATTGATTGATAGCACAATTGTCGGGAAAATCTGTCCCGAATGGGGCAGAACCCCCGGCATTAGCCTATGTACAGTGCTCAGTTCCACACAACACATAACCTAGCAATTTAGTAAACGTTTTGTCTCGTGGCCTCAGTAGCTCAATAGGTTAAAGCACTGGTAAGTAGCAGTAGGTAATGGTTAATTTTTCATATTTTTACAACGGAACATAGGTACTAGATATAATATTCGTAACATACAAAATTCAATAGTAATAATTGATTAATTGGTAATAAAATCAATACAAAAATAACACCAGTAACAATGACGAGCCGTTCAAGATTCGATCCCCAATCAGGGCAGATTTTTACGACAACTGCCGTGACTCAACATTTTTTTATATATTGAGCATTAGCAGCAGTATGTATTAGATGTAGTAGGGCCTAATCATTGCGAAAAGATGTGGCATTAAAACATGACATTGAGAGCATGTTTGAACAGATGTACAAGTATAATAGTGAATGTATAACTCTCAAGGTCTGCTCCACCTTTGCCAAATGACACATCAATACAAGAAGGGAGGGGCACATATCACCTATGTGAACAGTTGTACCATAATCATTCATTGCTAGGCCCATATCGTAATGTAGAACACTGGTCCATGGATATAAATGATATCATCGGGAACAGAGAACTCCAGGCCTAATCAACACCTACCGGTTATATTTCTCTGGTTGTTTAATGTTTAGTTACAATCTACAATCTATCAGCAAGATATTGTCAAGACTGTGAATGTCACAGCCAGTCACCACCAGCTTGTTGCGACTCTACTGAACCTGGATTAAGAATAGGCTATAAAAAAAGTAACCTTGAAAGAATGTGATGCAACATTAGAATTGGACAAAATAATATACCTACTATAGGCTAACATCAAGTTGGTTTATTTTATCAGAATACATTTGGCATTACATAATATAGTCGTCATTTGACTCGAGTCATTCTATACCAACCAAGGACACTACAGATTACAACTGGCAGTTTGTTTGTTAAAACAATACTAAACTACAATTGAATCCAGTCAGCATTAGATTAATTAAACAATACATCGATAATACAATACACGGTCCATCGACACTCGACAGCCGCATGCACTCCTTGGTCTAATCATTACAGTATGGTTTAATGGGTAATGACTAACAAGGTATCCCGACAAGGAAGTTAACACTTGATAACATAATATTACAATTACAAGGAAGGTAGCCTACTTTCTATTAAACAGTGCTCACCTGTCAACGTGTCTCGTTCGTATCGGATAGCTATGTGGGTGTCGTACTCTAGGTTCCGTAGCTTGGCCTCGCATCCCGCTATCTGCGTGTGCGTGCCGTCTCGATCGTGATCGTAGTGCAAGGTTCCGTTGTTCACCATCGCAGAGATGTACGGGTGTTGATGCTAGGTAGGAGGACAATCACGGCTAGAGTGAATACCACACGGACAAAACAGCCACGGTTCGATTATTACTTGTCAGGTTCCAGCACAGCAGGCAACGAAGCATAGAATGAATAATTGATATGGGATTATTAAAGTGAGAGGGGTGTGCTGTTGGAAGCACAATTAAATTAATCTATTGGAAATGAGAATGATTAATCAATAGGAGAAATAAAATTCTACACATAGGTCTAGGCATAGAAATTTAATTCTATTCTAGGCTATATTATTTATTAAGCGTTTTATTGTGGGGCAGTAAGGTGTACAAATAGACTTGTGACAAGAAATGGCAAAAGAAATGTGAGGTATGTTAGCCTGTTAGATCTACCAGGACAACACACACAAGGACAAGGACACAACTACACAAGGAGGAAATGTGTTATTAAAAGTTTGGTGCAGGGTATGGCATGTTATGCTTACATTGTGAGGGCCATTGTGGTTGCTGTACGTATCAAGGACAATCGCCAGTCCCTGGTGATAGTCCTGGTTACCAAAGACTGGACCCGGCAACATGCGATCCTTGGCGTACCAAATTGCAAAGCCGTCACCAAAGAGGTCTTTGCCCTTTCCATGGATTTTGAAGTGAACTTGGAGTTCCCAGTTTCTTACACTGCAAGGCTGAAACACACACAGAGTGAAAGAATGTAGCCTACGAGACTAGGGCTTTCACTTGGCTACAAAAGCTTTAGCCTCACATCAGGACCCCGATTCTATAACTCTGACCGAGTTGGACCCGGACGTTTTCTACCGTAATCGACTCGGCTGTTAGTGATCGACCCGGTTGAGGTCGATATCTTTGCGATATAATCCGTGACAACCGAGTCCGACTCGGTTATATTTAAAAAAAAATGGTGGATGATAAGCCTTGGCCTACACGTAAACACAACCAGATTATTAACTTGCTCAAACGAATAACAATAGTATGCTCAAAGAAAACCTACCTTTAGTAAGGGCCTACCCCTAAAAGTCCTGTACGTTCCCTGTTTTCATGAAATTATACCATTTAAATCCAATTTCTCACCGATTGAAATAATACACACATCTATGTAATTTCAAATATTTGACAACCGACTGCGAATCATTTGTTCACATTTGACCGTCCACTGCCATGTAAATCATACCTTTCGACCTCGACCAACAACTCCCGAGTCGGTCCCGTGGCCGAGTTAAACCCGTGAAGTTACTGAATAGGGGCCCAGCAGGTTTTTGGGAACTGGAGTTCATCAAAACATGGGAGAAATTTGGGATAAAAAATAAATACCGGTAATGGTGGATGGTACCTCGTCAGGTCGGGTAGCGCATCCCCCAACCCAACTCTACCAGGAAACTAGGAACAGTAGTAGCCTAACTAGTTTCTTATTGTCAGGTCGGGTAGCGCATCCCCCAACCCAACTCTACCAGGAAACTAGGAACAGAAGTAGCCTACTAGTTTCTTATTGTCAGGTCGGGTAGCGCATCCCCCAACCCAACTCTACCAGAAACTAGGAACAGTAGTAGCCTACTAGTTTCTTATTGTCAGGTCGGGTAGCTAGGAACAGTAAGTTTCTTCCCATCCGTAATATTTGTTGATATTGTGATTTCGACCAAATAATGGACTGCAAATGGTCACAGGTTTATGTGTTTTTTTGACTTGCTGGTACGGTACCGAAATTAACAAGTAAAATATTAGGCCTACTTGCTTTTATGGCCTGAACAATGACGGCAGAGATGAGATTCCTGAGAAGCACAGTGGGCAAAACGAGAAGGGATAGAATAAGAAACACAGACATTAGAGAAATGCTGGGTGTAGAGAAGTTAAGTGACAGGATAGGAAGGACATGGTTGAGATGGTATGGTCATCTGTGGTCATATGAAACGAATGGGGGAAAATAGGATGCCCAAGAAAATGTATGAAAGAAGGATTGAAGAAGGAAGAAGAAGATTGGGTAGACCAAGGAAGAGATGGAAGGACATCATAGCAGGAGACTTGGAGGCAAGAGGAGAGAGCTGGGAAGATGTGGAAGAGATACAGCATACAGTTGTGGAAGGATAGAAAGAAGTGGAAAAATTTGGTTGCTAAACCCAAGCTGACCCTGCCAGAAGCAGGAAACGGCAATGGATAATGATGAATCATCATCTTGTTCATGTCATCATTGATGATGATGACATGAACAAAATAATAAAGGATAATAAACACGTTTGTTGTTTTATTATCCAATTACAGGCTATGTGTGTGGTAGGTATGTTGTATTTAAAAAGTTTTTTGTTGCTTAATGTGTCACATTAACGTACCAAGGCTATTCGAGACGATGAAGTGAGTGGTGTGGTGATGGATGACGATGAAGGACAATTACCGGTACATAAACCATGCCCGAGGCATACAATGCAGGATTCACACCCATGTCCTCGTAGAGCCATATGCTTCGGACCAGCGCCCTAATCGTATGTGCCACCGAGGACGGTATGTTGTATTTACCATAACTTAAGCTACACAACTCTTTGTTGTGTTGGTAGTGGAAATGTTAGTGCTTTAGTTCGAACCACAATAACGTTTATTCTAATATTTTATTGAGTTCACAGAACGTACAGATATGAATTCAAACATATGACCGGGCAGTTGATCCCCAACCCCTACTAGGGTTCTTGCCCCCAGACCCCACCAGGGCAACCCATACTCATAAATAAACATAACAAATATATGTAGCCTAATTAAAATGACAATATTGGAATGAATATAGGGCCTAAACCCTGGTGGGTTCATTCCTCCAACATTCCATGATCCCAAAATTTAAATCATATTGTGTAGGTACCGTAACTAATGACAGGATTCAAACGTTTTTTTTTTGTTTAAGATTGTGGTACTCTTTCGGTTGGTATGGACAGTTTTTTTCTTATGTGTAGGCTACCTACAAAACTTTTAACGTCGCTATTTTAAATCTAAAGTACCTACAAAACCTTTAACGTCGCTATTTTAAATCTAAAGTACCTACCGTATTGATAAAAAACTATCCATACCAACCGAAAGAGTCCCAAGATTTTTATCCCCCAACGTGGCATGTGTCGTGATGGTCGGCTGGGCACTTTTTCTGCGTTATTCAAGTGTGTATGTGTTTTGTGATGTTTTCACCATTAATTTGTGAATTGACGTAGGCCTACATAAAAAACGTATCTGCAAAAATGTAGGTATCGGTACCAAAACTTTTACAATTGTATTTAAATTTATAGGCTACCTATGTTGTCCTTACGTAGCTACATGTATGTCGTCTTTGTGTGTGAAACTAAAACTAATGTGTGTCCATTATCCAGTTCATTTTTTGCACGACATCACAATAGGCCTACCGATAATTACCAAAAATAAGGTAAATAAATAAATAATAAAATAAATTTGTATTTAGAGTCTACCCCACTCAGTTATAAAAACTGTATTTTCAGTGGGGGACCTTTAAATCAAAGCGACCAAGCCAACCCTGTAGGCCCCGACGCAATCGACGAGTGGAGCGATAACCAACCAAAGATCGATATTTTTAATAGGAAATATAGAAATCAGTGGTATGGACAGTGCGAACACCCGGGATCCACGCCAGAATCAACAAGGCCGATTCAGAACAACTCTGAATTTATTATGTGCTTCGTTGCTGGGGACGGCTCCAAAGTCACCGTTTAAAAACTCATAAGACACAAACTGATGGACTTAAGTCCAATTCAGAATTTAAAAAAAAACTTCGGGACTTGAGCGGGAATCGAACCCTGGACCTTCTGCATTGGAAGCAGATACGCTAACAACAAGACCAACGAGCCACACACAAGACCAACAAGCCACACAGGTAGGCCTCCGCCTAGGTCTCCTACCCTACCCTAAAGTTGTGTAGCCGTTTGTTACTAACCACAGAATTCCATAGCATGCCCTGTTTACTTTGGGCATCCGGTGTTAGTCGCACGTAGTTATTAGTAACCATTGTGCTTCCTGTGAAGTCCCAGTACGGAATAGTCATGCCTGCACCTGTAATAAATTAGCAATTATTATTCTGAATTAGGCTACAAGTGATAGTAAAAAATAACACTTTGCTTAGACATTAATGGCATGGCTTGAGGAACCTATTTGGGTCATTACCTGGCATATTTGATGATGCCTGCAGAGTAGACCTAAAGCTTGTAAATTAAATTCTCCCCTTTTACACCAAGGATTCAAACAGAGATAGACTTGTATTAAGATCAAAGACCACTTTAGGCCCACCAACTGTTGTAAACACAGAACTCCAAGACTTGGATTTGTTAGGTAATGGACTAGGTAACCACTAGGCAGTCCTGGGCTACCTAACCTAGGCCCTAGTCCTACAAAATCATAAATATTGAGACTGTTGGATGTGCACGCACAAACCAGACTTCAATGTGGAATCCAAATTCCGAATGTATGAGTTTTTTCTGTAACAATATTTTGCACAAAACTTTTAAACTTGTGGAAGTTCTTCAGAAAAGACACGTCAATGCACGTCTCCACCAGAGGACATTTTCAGAACACCGGTACGGGTAGGCCCTAGGCCTACGTAGGTAGGTAGCTTTGCATCGAGATCTTGGTTGCATCAATTATTGTTTGTAGGACGTCAGGGCCTAGGCTAGCCTAGCCCTAATGTCCAAAATCCTAGCGCCTACCCTAGGCCTAGGCCTACCTCAACAGGAAAAGTGCACAGGGCCTAGCCTAGGGCTTAGGCCGTAGGCCTAATCCTAGGGTCCAGCGAGTGGCTCACGTCCCGAAAGCTGGGATTTCTGAAACCGAAACGTGATCCCGAAAAAGCAATGCGCATGCGCGGGGACTTTACGTTTTTTCTCGCCGTCGCCGATTTCCGTGTTGGGGTCGATAAAGAAGTCTCTCTCTGTATGCGCGCAGCTGACAGCGCGAAGTAAGTGGCAGACTGTGTTGGGCAACAACGGCTGTGATTGGAGGGATATGGGAGGAATCTACAAGTTGGGTGGGTGGCAGACTGTAGATGTCGTGAGCGGGAATTATGTTCGTTCTCTTTTCTCATTCGGCGTAATTCTCTCAGACGTATCTCGTGTGATATTGTTATCAGTTTGTTTTGTGTTTCTTTTGAAGAATTTTTCGAAGAAATCTTGGATTCGCTCATCTGGTAAGTTCACATCAAATAAGGCATTGTAGGCTAGCACATAATTTGCTGTTACTTACAAGCTACATAGATAATATGTATGCCAAATCTATATCATTTGCTGTTATTTGCAAGCACAAAACTCAGATTCTGAATTATTCAGTATTAAAATGCGTTGGTAGTGATAGGTAGACTAATGCCCAGTTCATATAAAGTCGTAAGGTTTAGTCGTAGTCGTATGGTTTTAGGACGTGTCTGATTGCTTGAAAAACGTGGCTCAGTCTCATTCTCATTCTCAGTTTTACGTCATCAATAATCGGTGACGTCAGAAGCAATGTACGTGATCGAGACTGAGAACGGGAATGAAACCAAGTAACGAAATAACCACACTCGTTTTCATTCTTATTACTAAAAAATGGCGGCCTCGGGAGACGATCAAACTAAAACACTTCCAAATCACGTTGAGTAACCAAATAAGTTATTAAATGTAATAAATAATATAGTAATTAATAGCACAGAGTCAAATTTGATATGGAAACGTTATGTAAACACTTTAAAGTACTGTTAAGATCGCAATCAGTCGGCCACCTATTGTGTCAACTCCACGGCTGTTCGTCTGTTTGTTTTTGATGTTGATCAGCATTGTTAATACGCCCACCAAGAAACGACCGAAAGTTACACTTCTAGTAATGAGACCGAGATTGAGAATGAGAATGAGACTGAGAATGAGACTGAGACTGAGAACATAGTTTCAGACACGTCCTAAGTCCTAGTCGTAAGGTTTAGTAGTCGTCATGGTTTGTTGTTTTGTTGTTTGCTTTGTTGCAAGTGATGTTTCGATCTCTGATTCGCTAGTCGTAAGAATTTGTTGTTTAGTCGTAAGAAAGATGAATATTTTCAGCTTGTTATGACAACGACTACGACTAAACCATAAAACTAGACCTAGTGACCGTGTGTGAACAATAACAGGTGTTTCATATGTTTCATCTGCTTCTTACAACTAGGACTAGGACTACGACTACGACTACGACTTTATGTGAACTGACCATAACATTATCATAACTAATAATTAAATTAATTAAGTAATTAAATTATATCATTCATCAGGCAACAATCACTCATGTCATGCATGACTTTCATGCTTGGGAGTACTTTTCTGGTCATTGCCTACCCTATATTTCCAATTGCCCCCCCAACCCCCTAGAGAAAATGTTTGAAATCACACATGATTGGCCTGTTGCAATTTTATCAATAGGACATATTACTACCTATTACGCCTAGCACAGGGCTAAACCTACCTGACTGTAGTTGCCAAGAATCGACTAGGCTATGCATATTGAATAGCGTAGGTCTTACCAATGATTATGTGCATGTTCTATGTGTTTTTAATCTTTAGGCTGTAGAATTAGGCCTGCAATGGCCATATTACAAGAGGGCAACAGCTTCAAGTCGTTAGCTGAACTGGAAACTCCGACTAGGGGAACATAAAGCCCTAACCTGCACAGAGTATGGGAAGGAATGGATTCTAATAATTTTACTTCGCGCACTGCCTTTTTTAAGTTTTCTATTTTGAGCACCACTTAACTTTTTTATATGTTCCATGTTTGTTTCACTGTTATCACTCACTCCGGTTTGCGAATAAGAATTATAATATTCAAGCATAAAATCACAATAAACAATTAATCACTTTAATTAGCACGGTACTGTAAAGGTTTAAACACAATAATACAATTAATATAATAATAATAATCAAACACCCGGTTCCAACATAAGTCAGGTCGGGGGGTAACGTTATCACCAGTTTCTCGGGCTGTGGACTTTCAGTGTTTGCTAGCCAGGCTCAACACCTCCTCATCTACTTCGATGTCTTCTATGACAGGCATTTCTTTCTACCAGTTCTCTCCATTTCTTTCTATCCTCCCAGAGTCTTTCTTCATTAATTCTTTCCCATCATTGTGTGTATTTCTTGTGTATGTTCTAATTAACATATTAGAACAAATTAATTTCTATGCAGAGCACTAACCCAAAAGTGTAAAAAAGAACTTAGCACTCGCTCCGTTTACGAAATAACCATTTTAATATTTTAATAAATGTGTTTGCGACGCACAGAACTGACACGACTGTTTGGCCGAAAGTGTTAATACGAGCTGAGTGATGTCTTGGCTTGGCCCATGAGCTTGAGCTATGTCCTCTTTCTCCCCCAAAATCAACTAGTTATTTTAATTAACGACTACTTTACACTTTGAGTTAAAAAGTACTCCTGGACGACATTCATTTTAACTGTTTTAAGATTGGAAAAGGCTGACAGGTTGGGAAAGCAAAGAAAACAAAGAAAACATAAATCCCAGCCTGAAGGGCTGGGGCAACAAAACTTTTCACCTGCTGATGACAACTGCAGCTAATTTAAAGTTGCCAGCCCTTCAGGCTGGGATTTATGTTTTCTTTGTTTTCCCAACCTGTCAACCCTTTTCCAATCTAACTAGCCGATAGGCATTTTTCACACTAGAACTAACTGTTTGTAAGAAATTATTTTTACTCAAATTAAAACATGTGAACAAGGCTTGGTGGTTTGAAAGAAGGGATGAATGCTGCAGGTCAGTGTGCTGATCGTGGGAGGGAGGGGGGTGGGGGCGCCGATGGGTGAGGTTTTTTCCTGACATAAATTTATTGAGAGTGACTAATTCTATAGAAAATACGCTTTGTCGAAGACCCGAATTCCTATTTAGTCATCGGTTTCAAAAAAACAAATACCACAGGGTTGCAAATTAGTTATTTTGTGGCTTGAGGGGGTAGACTCTAAATACAAATTTATTCATTTAGGCCCTATGTAAATTCCTCCCCATTTTAAAGAGACTCGGGTTCAAATCCCGGTCGGGTTGGATTTTGTACATTTCTGAATAAATTGTAGTAAATATTAAAAATGTCATCTACAAAGTGTTTTACAAATATGTAGGTAAACCAAATTGAGAAATAGGCAAAGTAATGTTCCTTTTTCTTTCAAACAAAATATTTGAGTCCTGTGCCCACAGTATATAACAGAGTCGATAAAGAAGTTTCCCCGTTGGGGAGGTCCTCCAACTCCCTATACCGCCCTGGGTTAAATAAAAAGTCGGTTTTTGGCGTTGGGAATCTAACGTTCCGCGCGATTCTGTGTGACGATTGATGGAACTACTTCAATAAAAGTACGTCACTTTTCTACTAGTAGTTAACAGTCGATGACGACAAATGGCGGAAACGTCAAAATATTAAATACGATCGAATGTTGGCGAATGTTTTGGCATAAAGCAAACTCTCTTTATTAATGAGGATATTTCTGATGGAGTAGACCTAAGCTTAGGAGCTAGGCCGACAATATGTATTGTTCAAGATTTCGATTTGAGTGCCTAGGGCGTACTTACGTCTAAAAACTGTATTGTGGCCTTGGGCCTAGGCTACACTTACGTCCTTTAGGCTTGAACAAGGCATATCTCAAATTATTTCGCACGAAAATGTCAGTGACGCCTGCGCAACACTTTATAGTACAATAATAAATCAAAAGTAAATCGTTTTAAAAGACTAGGGCCCAGGGCTAATATGATTGAAATAAAATTGAAGTTTGACGTTTCGTCTGTTGTTTGTTGATTTCAGCGTCACTGCACATCGATAATCTACTGACCGTATTTAGCGTGCAGTGCTTTTATTAGTTTCACATTGGAGCCGCTCTCAGCGCGCAGGACGTTAGATTCCGTTTTGACTTGGGAGTAAGGGGACCTCCCCAAAGGGGAAACTTCTTTATCGACTCTGGTATATAATAAGATTTAGATATCGTGTAGTGGTTATTAACTTATTTTACCATGGTTTGAGGATTTGCCCATATCTTGCAAATGGTATTGGAAATTGTAAATGGGTCGGTGTGCGTATTAAGCTTTTTTTAAAACCTGTTTTAGTGTGCAATGTAGGACTATGTGACTATTGTGAAGAGATGCCCAAGGGCTGTTTGAAAGAACTCAATCCATTGCATTTGCATTAAGGACTGAGCAATACCTCAGAAAAAACCTTCAGTCAGTATTGCCGGTAACGATGGGATTCGAACCCGGGACCTACCAAATATGGAATCTTGCGCTTAACGCTTAAGCCAAGACTGTGGGCTTCAGCCTAATGCTTTTGGTATCACTATGGTTCAAAATTACTTGTGCGACTGATCCGATTGACAACGAATTTGCTAAGTAAGGCTGATTACAAGGAATAAAGTTATTTTTTTTTTTGTCCTTCGGCTTTAATTTATTATTCTTTCTGTGAAAGAACTTAGGTATAGAAATCAAGGCTTTGAATTTTGTGTAAGGTGTTATTTTGTCCACTTACTATATTATATATCCAGACCTGGGTAAATTATGTTTAAAACTTAAAAGTGTAAAAGTGAATCAAATTAAATTTACTTATTACTACTTTACTTCAGCAAAATCAATAAAAATGTAACGGTGTTGGCTACTTTAAGAAAAGGCATCTACCCATTATTTAAATGTCTGTTTAGTACATAGTGGAGGCGTGGAGTGTACATGCAACTCTAGATAATTTCAGCTTCTAGATACGAAGGCCTTCTCTAAATTCCGGAACCATACCTCAACAATGGAAAACAGCAAATGTGGTGCCAACTTTTAAATCAGGGTTGAGGGATGACATCAATAATTATCGTCCGATATCTCTCACCTCAGTAGTATGCAAAGTACTGGAGAGAGTTGTATCCAAGCACCTAATTCACCACCTTCAGACAAACCATTTAACAACATGGGTTTATTCAGAGACGCTCTTGTGTCACGATGCTAACTAAGGCTATAGATATGTGGCAACATGCTTTAGACAGTGGAACGTCGAAGCAAGTTGATGTTGTTACCCTCGACTTTAGCAAAGCGTTCGACCAGGTTCCTCACGAGCGTTTATTGATGAAACTGGAGTCATTGTACAACGTTAAGGGTAAAGCATTAGCTTGGATATCATCGTTTCTTTGTAACAGGCGTCAAAGGGTTGTTTATGACGGTGTTTCATCTACGGATGTCACTGTCACGTCTGGGGTACCGCAAGGTTCCGTTCTGGGTCCATTGTTATTTGTGATATTTATGCTAGATCTACCGCAGTGTGTTGAATCAAACCTGCTGCAGTATGCAGACGACTGCACATTATTCAGGCCTATCTCCAGTTTAGAGGACATTCACACACTTCAGAGTGATCTAGCTAATATTAAACTGTGGTGTGATATCAATGAAATGAAACTGAACCCGTCTAAGAGTAATGTGTTAACACTGACCCGTACTAAAGTCATATTAGATCACAATTACAGTATTCAGGAAACTCAGCTACATCGCTGTAAATCCACCAAACTTTTAGGCCTCGTAATTACAGAAAATCTCAAGTGGAACGAGCATGTGGACGTAGTTCGGGCAAAGGCTTCAAGAACGTTGGGCTTTATTTCCAGGAGCCTCTATGGGTGTCGTTCAAGCGTTGCTCGATCTATGTACCTCACTCTTGTACGACCTATCTTCACTTGGGCTACTCCGGCATGGCACCCTACAACAAAATCTAACCTCTGTAAGCTAGAATCTCTTCAAACCGCGCGACTAAATTCATACAGAGAGGTCGATGTGGTGGATCGGATGATAGATTAGAGAGGAGCCAATCCCAAGTATTGACAACTTCCTAAAACAAACAGATCTCATATTTTTGAAAAAGTGTTTCTGCGAAGTGATTGACCTAAACCCTTTAGAACGAATCAGGTTGTCTTACCGTCTGTACCTCGGAAACACAGTGTATTTTTGACACCACCGATTGCACGCACAGTTGCGTATCAATCAGGTTTTTACTGTAGATCAACTGCTCTCTGGAACGCTTTGCCTGTCACTATAAAAGCTAACTCAAATGTGAAACACTTTATTTCTGCAATAAAAGAATTGTTTAATAACCCAGCCTCGCGTGAATCTATTCGCAACAATAACATTCAACCAAATCATTCTCAAAATTTAAATTACAATAATCTGATATCTTATCTCTCATAGGTAAGTGTGTAATCTTCTCAATGAATGAATTTCATCGCTACCATTAAATTCATCTTGTTGCAGTACAGGTCAATTAAATTATTTTAAAAGTTCATCAATATCGTAATTACCAGTAACCTCACTTCATTGCAGTACAGTACCCATTTTTCTTCCATAAACTTGCTGGACATAGCAATGCTCGCTTTAACTGGACACTCACTACAGTCTCTTCTTAAGATTAATTGCATTATACTTAAGAATTGTAATTACTAATATAAGTTTATTTCTAAGACTTAGATAATTTCCTAGTAACTTAATTATTATTATTATTATTCCTATATTTATGTTATTAGCCATAGCAACTATATTATATTGTATAATTATAACATATCTCATAGCCGTATGGCCTGCTGGTGCGTGTACAGTTCTCTGGGGAAATACAAAAATTGTATATGCATTAGTTGGAATATTGTTCACCTAATTTGTATAGTTTTATAACTAGTAACTTCTTTAGATTTTAGAATAGCTGTACATTATATTATTAAATTCCCCATTGCTAAATTGAGAAATTGAAAAATTGAAAAATAAATGTAATGTGCACTTTTATGTATATTATTTTACAACTGCTTTAGTTAATAACTTATAGATTGTATTTTAGTTTGTAAAAAATTAGTTTTGTTATGCATTATGTGTTAGTTTATAAATGTATTGATATTGTAGTAAATGGTGGCAAGACACTTTTTGTGTTACATGGGGCTATGCCCTTTTATTCTTGTCGCCATCAATATGCTCTGTATATGGTTTTAATAACTGTACGTTGCAAATTGAAAATAAATAATAATAATAATAATAATAAAACAGAAAAGAAAAAACAAACTAAGAAGTTCAGACCTAGGCCAAACAATCCACCTTGAATTATTATTGTTACAGCACGGATACAGCCAATCAAATAATTGTCTGTAGGCCTAATGGTACCTACAACTTATTATGCACTATTTTTTCGACTGACAAGCTCAATAATTCAAGTGTGCAAGATGTGACCCATGCCTAGACTTTCAAATTAAAAACAACTTTATTGACTGGTTGTCTTAAAAAACAAACTTGTGCCCAATGCGATGCATTAGTTCGTCGTAATTTTACCCTGTGCACGGGTAAGTAAATTAAGGGTATACGTATACCGCTGGTTTGAGCAGACGTAGGGTTCGAGAGCTAGCGAACGGCTTCGTTGACAGTCTGGGTTAGTGGAGGTACCTATATGACTGTCAAAGTTACACCGTCCTTTTGAATGGGAACGTTAAGCCGTTGATCCCTTGATACTTTTCGAAAGGAGTAGTCTACGTGCCGGTACCAATGTTTCCTCTCCTCCCTTCTGTTCATACTTCATCCTCATCTAACACCACTCATAGTCTCGAATAGCCAAAGTGTATTAATATGAGACGTTAAACAATATCCAATCAAATAATTACTATTATTTATATTTTTGCCCTTGTATAGTCGTACGGTAAGCCGTATAGGCACCGTGCGTTTGATACTACTAGCGCTATAGCGGCGGATTCTAACATTAAATTGATGAAGCTGGCCACAGCTGACGTAAAAGCTATGGTAAATGCTTGCATTTTGCTCATGTTTATGTCAGACAAGAGTGTTATTATTTGCCTCCATATGACGTGAAAGTCGATGTCAGTACATTAAATTGTTTTATCTATATCAGTGTCACTATAAAATTGCCGCAATCGCAGTCTGAAAGGCCGACTAGCCCTAATCGTTCAATAAAATGTAAGCCTCGCCGGCCTAGCCTGGCCTAGGCCTAGGCCTTCAAGGGGAACTGTCATGTCCTGCGATTGTGATACCGAATGTAGTGTTAGCATGTAGAATAATTTTGAAATGATGTGATAAGCCTAGCGTAGGTTACAAACTTTGATTGTGTTTTTTATGGGCTAGGACAAGGCCTTGGCTCATCAGACTAAAGCAAACAAACCTAGGGCTAGGCCTAGCCCTCGGGGGTAGCTGGGCTTGGCCCTAGGCCTACTTCAGGGTTTTTATTGTGAATGAATTGTGTAAGATTATTGTTTCAACGTTTTGCACAAGGTGCCCAGCCTCTAAGGTAGCGAATAAAGTTGTAGGCCCCTAGCATTGACAAAACCACTAGGCCAAGGGAAGACCTAGATCAACCAAGTAGGCCTACCCTAGGTGGTAAAAACCTATGGCTTAGGCCCTAGGGCTGCATGAGGGACTTAATTTCGAGCAGAAAGTCAAAATTACTTCTACAGGCTAACAGAAGCCTACAGTCCGTAGGCCTATCACTATCGCAGGGCATGACATGACTTGACAGTTCCCCTTGAACTGTAGGCCCCAGTATGCCCCAGTCTAGCTAGGCCGCGGCCAGGCTTACATTTTATTGAACGATTAGTCAGTCTTTCAGACTGCGATTGCATCAATTTTATAGTGACACTGACATATAAAACAATTTAATATACTTCCATCGACTTTCACGTCATATGGAGGCAAGTTGACAGATGTCTGCCTCACAACTCCCGCAGTTTTAAGCTGTTTATTTCGCCCGACTTAATTTCCGTCACGTCTAACACATGACCTGCTTTGGCCAGTTCCAATCATTTTTAAAAACATTTAGGTGCATTGAAGAACGCAAGCACACTTTTAAATCCGTATTTTTATGATTATATTGGGACGCTATCGGACACTGCATATTATGGTAAAGGCCATGTAAAGGCCTAGGCCCAGTAGGAACAGTTGTTATTCATCAATATGGTTCGGGCAGCTGCCGCTTGTGCGCGCTGCCTGTAAATTCACTAGCGCCATCAGTGGCTATTCACCCTGCCTATAATAGTGCAAAATTAGTCATACGGCCAATGATTTGATTGGGTAAAGGCGCGCGCCATAATAAAAGTGTTGTCGTAAATTAACGTTCAGGCCTGTGGCTGTAGGGTAATGAAAGTAGGGCTTCTTGATAGGAATTGTGTTTTTACGTTCGCTGCGAAGTGCGGACATATCCAATAAAATAAAACTAAACAAAACTCATAACCTTTTAACGTTTCTATTTAAAATATAGGCTTGAAGGACTTTCAACCGAAAAGGAGTTTTATCCAAAACATAAAGAATAGGCCTAATGAAAAAAAAAACAGCTCGACAGAGATTTGAATTGAACCAACAAACCCTCACACAGAAGTCAAACCCTTTATCATACTGCCACACCGCACTGTGGTATAAGGTTGTCTATAAACATAACTAGTGAAATGGTTGAAAGTAGGTAAGAATAGTTTCTTGCCATTGGCAACAGTAGGCCTAATAATAAAGAAGAGAGGGTCTAGACCTTATTGTAGCCTAATTAAAGAACCTGCATCTTATTAACTACGTTAATTGTAATCAGTCTGTTGGTTATGTGGTTCAGAATTCATTACAGAATGATTACAATTCCTCAGCAGCAACTTTGCTTACTTACTTCTGCTAGGGCCAACACCATACCACCGATAGCAAATAGTTAGCTCAAAGTAATATTTTTTACGTTCTGCCGTAAGAATAATTTTTAGCAATTCTTACGTTCTGCCGTAAGAATATACACTCCATAAATACAAATACAATACAAGAAATAGGCCTCCTATGCCTTATTGTAATTAGTCTGTTGATTATGTGGTTAGCTCTAGCTCTAGGCCTAGCCTAGCACCAAAACCACCGACAGCAAATAGACCTACTTAGCTCAACGTAAGAATATTTTTTAGCAATTCTTACGTTTTGGCGTAAGAATATAGGCTATGCTACACTCCAACAAACAAAGGTTGCAAGTGTACTATGGCTAGGGCTAGATTTGTTATAGGGCAGGTAGGCCTAGGCCTGTCTAGCCCTAGGGCCTACCTAGATTAGGCCTAGGCAACAGGTTATATACTACCATCTTTGCCCTAGGGCTACCTAGATTAGGCCTAGGCCCTTGCCCAAGTTATTTACAGTTCAAGGC